>JADRCH010000008.1:3067108-3080767 GCA_019843965.1 Rhynchomys soricoides | reverse complement strand
ATAGATAGATAGATAGATAGATAGATAGATAGATAGATAGATAGATAATGAAGATATTTGGCAAAAGAAGCTAAATTCAGCTAAATCTGCAGTGTCCTTTTGCTGTTTACCATGCAGCCATCCTATATTGATGGAAGGCAGGTGATAGCTTACCCTACCACTGCCCAGTGATTCTTTTCTGGGTATATACTATAGGATATTAGTATCCTACACTCCATAAGAGCACATATACAGTTACTTAAAAACTCCAGTGTCTCCAGGCAAACAGTAGCATAGAACAAAGATATTGTTTTTTCACACACACACACACACACACACGGAACTACATCCTCAAACAAAAAAAAAATCTGATAGATCCAAAATTTTTTTCTAAAGAGAATCTACTCAGAGGTGGAGAGATGACTCAGAAGTCAAGAGCACTTACTGTTCTTGCAGAGGACCAGGTTCAGTTCCCAGCAACCACATCAGGTAGCTCACAACTGCCTGTAACTTTTGTTCCAGGGACTCCACCCTCCTCCTTTGGCCTCTGTGAACACCTGTAGAATAACACAGGCACCCAACACATACACACAAATAAAAATTAGCATTTTTTAAAGAACCTACCTTTTTAAGGCTCTTTCGATAAACAAATGTAAAAGACATTATACTCCATGTAGCAAACATTAAGCAGGGAGTAAGTATTACTTATTATATTAGTTACCTTTTTGTTGCTATAATAAAACTCCAAGACCAAAGCAATTATGAAAGGCTTATTTTGGCTTACAGTCTGGAGAGAGAGTCTTTAATGCTGGGAAAGGCATGACAAATGAGCTGGATCAGGAATGTGGCTAATCTCATTTTATCTGCACGTAGGAAACAGAGAGATCCAGCAGGAAGTGGAGTGAAACCCCAACCCTCAAAGCCTGCCCCCACTGGCATGCTTCCCCCAGCAGGGCTGTACCTCCTAAAGGTTATCCAGACTCCCCAAACAGTACGGCCACCTGGGAATCAATTATTCAAATACAGGAGCCTATGGGAGACATTTCTCATTCAAACCAAGCCATCAGTTATTATTCCCAGTTGTCACCGTTCATTAGCTTTGCCAATGAAACCTACTAAGTCCCTCTGCACTCATGGTGTGAGCCATGCATGATGAAACTGGAACCAGAAGCAGGACTGTATGAATCTTTTGAATCTGGACAACTCAAATATCCTCCAACCTATATTTTTTTCAAAGAAAATCCTAAGTGTTACATGATAGATAGATAGATAGATAGATAGATAGATAGACGGAGAGAGAGACTAACTAAAAACACAGCTGCTCTAAAAAGAGGAGTTAATAATAAATAAATAAATAAAATACCTTTCCCTCACCCTACACAGGAAACCCTTGGGTACCAAGGAGCACAGCTAAGCACTGCATCCAATTTCTTCATCTTACAGCTGAGGATGGTAAGATTTGATATTGCCATTGTTTGTCTAAGGTCACTCAGCCTTCAGGAACAAACTGCCTGATCTAGAAGCAGGATCTCCGTTGTCAAGGAATTTAGCAACTAGCCATGGAAATGAGAGAAACATGGCAGAAGCAAATGTAGGCTAGAGACTTCAAAATTGCATTAAGGAAGGTTGGGCTTTAAAACCCTTCCCCCTTTGTATAGATTTCTCCACTGAATATAATGTTCTTTGTAGTGTAAACCTGAGTAGCCATTACCAAGAAGAAAACGGTTCATGTGCAATTTTCCATTAATTATATCTATGAAATTATGGAGTTTTTTGAGCAAAGGCTCACTATTTAGCTTTGGCTGGCCTGGAACCAGCTATGTACGCTAACCTTGAACTCACAGTTATCTCCCTGCCTCTGCCCTGGTTTTAAAGGTGCTGGGATTAAAGCCATGTGCTACCACATCCGGCCCAATCTTATGAATTTATTATTCCCTCATTAAAACAGAAATATAAACAGGATGGCATTGTAGTTAAAAAAAATTGTTTAAGATCAAACATCATTATGTAATTTAAAAATATAATAAAGAACCTCAGCAAACATTTGAGATTTATATGTAATTTTCATTATTTGTCTATTTTGTACTTTGAATGATAAAACATGTATTACTTTTATGTAACTCTAAAGCTTTATTTAAATACTTACAAAGGAACATTTCAAATATGCAAAATAAGCTCTGCTTGCACTGTCTAATGCCTGACTAAGCAGTAAGAGTCCAACTGATTGACTGATTATACTGCAGTTCTTCCCAATGTCAAGACCAAGAATCTGAGGGTTTGAATACTGAATGCCTTCAGAACATTCTAGTGGGACAAGGACTATCAAGGAACACACTTCAGTGCACCATCCCAACCTGAGGTTGGGAGCTGGATGAAGCAGCACCCCCCAAGTGCCCCTTAATGGCACATTCACCTCCCTGGCATCCTGGTCTATGTTTTGAATCTTATTTTAAAAATCTCAAACAGAAATAGAACCAAGCTTCCAGCAGAGCTCAGATCAGATGAAACAGAGCTTCATTCCCCATTATATGACCAGCTCTGTCTATCACTACCTCTGGATCAACAAGGGAGTTTTCTCCAGTACACATAGATTCAAATCTAAGGAGGAGGCTGCCTCAATCCTCCTGAAAAGGTCTGTACTCTGACAGGAAAACAATTGAAAACAAGCATTTCAGGAGAAGATAGCCAACACCATGAAGAGTTGATTAAATTGCAGACACTGTGAGAATTTATAATACACAGAAGTTATTGGTAGTATTTAGAAAAGACAGCAAATGAGAAAGCCCATGAGTGAAGCCTTAAAGAATGAGGGCGTTCCAGGTAGGGGAAACTAAGTAAGCAAAACTGAAGCAGGAAAAGGCAAGCTGCATGGAAGCGAGAGGCAACTGATTGAGGATTGAGGGTTAGAAACAGAAACTGAGGCCAAGCTGTGAAGGGTCTTCAATGCAAAACCTTTCTTTCTCCTTTGTCCTTGATACTAATCTGGCCGGGCCGCTTGCAGAGATTAATGTCAGATGCCTTGTCTGCCTCATCTTTATGGAACCCAGGATGATAAAAACCTTGCCTATTCCATACAAAGCCCCATCTGTTGATAAAAGCTATGTGGGAAGCTGTTTTGAGGAAGAGTCTGAGGTTACATCTGAGCACACAGAAAGCTCTGTGAATTATTGTTGACGTCTGTAGAAGAAAAAGCCAGAGGATCTGAAGTAAGAATCCCATTGCAGACTCTGTATTTGGCATGGTTAACAATGCCAACTGTGCAATTTCCAAAAGGCATGATGATGACTGAGAAATTCAGGCCTCAAGGTTGCTTAATAGAGAAGACGTGGAATAGTAAAAGCCTTTTGGAGGTCTGCTAATTACCAGGTCATGCCCACTCTATCTATGCTTGACAGCAACCCCAAACAAATGTTCTTACCCAGAGTGCAAATGAGAATATTAGCTGCTTCTCATGTTGCTGCCAAAAATTTCCTGACAAAACCAACTTAAGGAAGGGACAACAGAAGGAAGGAAGGGAGGGAGAGAGGGTGGCAGGGAAGGAAGAAAGAAAGAAGGAAGGAAGGAATTACTTTGGCTCACAATTTAAAGGTTCAGTCCATCACGGCAGGAGAGTCAAGGCAGCAGGAGCTCAAGGCAGCTGGTCCCGTGGTACCTGCAGTCAGGAAGGGAGTGATGAACGTAGTTTTCTTTTTACTCAGCTCCAGACCACAACCTAGAAAACAGTACCCTCTACAGTTAAGGTGGGTCTTCCCACCTCAGTTAACTTAATCTAGATAATTCTTCATAGGCATACCCAGAAATGACCCTAATCTAGATTGTCTCTCATAGATATGCCCAGAGGCATGTCTCCTATGTGACTATGTAGCCTACCAAGTTGATAATCAATATTAACCATCACAGAGAGTAACAGCTCACATCATTAGTAAAAAGTGTTGTGACAGATTAGTAATGTCTACCACGGAATCAGAAGTAAGACACAGTACAATGCATGCTGCATATTTACTGTGCCTACCTTTACCCAACAGAAGCACGCTGAAAGTATTTCAGGCATTAGAAACAACTCAAGCAGGAAGATAAATATTATAGTTTGGTTTTGGTTGGCTTTTAGAAAAAGATATGGGGTTAGTTGGTTGGTTGGTTTGATGCAAATTACATAATCAAGATAGCACATACTTATTCAGTGTAAAACATCAGGCCAAAAGCTGATTATTCTGCCCCAGAATAAACTCAAGGCAAGAACAGAAAGCCTCCTAATCTCAGGGCTTTGGAATTTAGAAACCTCTGATCAAATCAGTTTTGTTTATCATAACTTATCCAAAGTTTATGAACTTCTACCCACACCTGCCAGATGTACATGGTGTGAATCAGTCCTGGCAGACAGCTTCTCACCCTAGCTCTGAGATCCTGGCTTCTCTCCCTCCTATTGGAAACCCTTCATCTCCTTCTATACCACACATCTAAGGGTGATGGAATACATCAGCAAAGAGAATATTTTCTTTTTTACCCCCACCCCCTCCTCCTCCTCCTCTTCCTCCTCCTCCTCTTCTTCTTCTTCCTCTTCTTCTTTTTATTCTTCCTGTTGATGAAAAGAAACACCCCCTGTACAAGAACTTTCCTATCTGCAAACACTCCAGTGTGCTTTGCAAAAAAAAAAAAAAATCAATCTGACTGAAACTATAAAATATATATTCACTTGATTCAAGCACAGGGTGACTGGAGATTTCTCTCGATACCCCCACAGCACATTATGTCCATACAAATGACTGTGCAAACCACACCAATTACTAGAGCCACTGGATAAATCTCACTGTCAGAGGGATTTTCAGGAAAAAGAATGTAAATAAAATACATCTTGCAAGAGGCCCCTTTGCATGGGAGAGGCAGGGCTGAGTATGTTCAGACAAAGCCAGATGGTTAGAAAACTTTTCACCTTCCCTTTGTGACTCTGTAGCTCTCAGAGACTCACAGCCCCCACCACTCTTTCCCAGAGGCCTTTCCAAATCTGGACTCTGTGCAATGCCTCTGCTATTGTGGGAAAAAGTGGGGTTGCACTGGTTGGGAAAGAGTGCAGAGGCAGGGCTTCTGCATGTTCATCTACATAAAAGGTTTGCTTTGCTTCTTATCAAAAGAATTTCTTATTCCTTTTAGTGTGGAAACTTTACAGAATACGAAGGAACAACAAAAAGAAATGGAAGATCAGCCCTCGTTCCATTTAATCCAATAACACAGCTTGACAGTTGTCTTAGTCAGGGTTTCTATTCCTGCACAAACATCATGACCAAGATGCAAGTTGGGGAGGAAAGGGTTTATTGAGCTTACATTTCCACATTGCTGATCTTCACCAAAGGAAATCAGGACTGGAACTCTAGCAGGGCAGGAAGCAGGAGCCATGGAGGAATTTTCTTACTGGCTTGCTTCCCCTGGCTTGTTCAGCCTGCTTTCTTATAGAACCCAGGACTACCAGCCCAGGGATGGCATGACCCACATTGCGCTCCCCTAATGCCTTACAGCTGGATCTCATGGAGGCATTTTCTTAAGGGAGGCTCCTTTCTCTGTGATAACTCCAGCTTGTGTCAAGTTGACATAAAACCGGCCAGTACAACAGTAGAGCCCCTAGTACTATCAGGAGGCTACAGAGGGGTCCGAAGGTGCATGCAAGACACTGGTACTCTCTTATTTCTCCTTGTTTTCCCCTTTTATCCTCTCTGGGCCCTCAGTCTCATGGGATCATGACAACCCCTACATTCAAGGGTGTTCTTCTCTCTCTTCTTCTCTGGAAATGGCCTCATAGATATCATCAGTGGTGAGTTCTCCTAAGGGGTTCTAAATGTAGTCAAGTTAACCAAGAAAGATTAACCACAAGGTATTTGACTAGGCAAACTCATCAAAACTCACTTGGGAAACTATGAGTCAAGTATGGTGGCACATACCTGAGAGACTTAGACAGGAGGGTCACAAGTTCAAAACCATCCTGGATTACATAGTGAGATCATGTCAAGAAAGAAAAGAGAGAGAGAGAGAGAGAGAGAGAGAAGGAGGGAAGGAAGGAAGCAAAGCAGGGAGAGAGGGAGGGAAGGAAGGGAAAGAAAAGAAAGAATTGCTGGTGATTTCCTCTAATTATACAATCCTGTATAATAAGTATGCCAAAAATTGTTCCCATTATCTCCTCTGAAGGATATGAACAGGATGTGAACAAAAATGTCAAAGGATATGAACAGTGTTAGGGCTCCTGAGCTATGTTGTCCAGCAACCCCTAAAATATTTGAGTAAGGTCCATCCACCATCAGCAGGAAGGTACCCCATAAAAAAGGTAGATATGCGAAATGCCTGTAAAAATATGTAGTAGTGCCTGCCAGATTTAGAGGTAGGATTCAGTTCTTGTCTGGCCTTAGGTATGTCTCTCAGGCAAAAATCTGGTAACAAAGAATCATCAAGGAGGCAGAACTGAGTTCCCTCTGCATTCCCTTGCATCTTTGTCCCGAGCGTATCATGGGCTTTTGTCTTGGCTCCATGCTTTTACTTACATTGCACTTCCTGTTGTTTAGAATGTATTTGCCCTGTGCTTCCCACCAACTCACTGCCTTATGGTGCCCTCCAGACTCAGCCCTGCCTAATAACTTGCCCAAGATCGCACAGCAAAACTTTCTCCTTCTGTAGAGAAAAACCTTAGCTATGAACCAATCATCACTGGAGCTGACAGATATGGCAACCCAGGAGGCAAAAAAAAAAAAAAAAAAAAAAAAAAAGGGAGGGGTAGGGAATGACTTCTCCATATGCAGAAGAGGGGACCAGAAAGATCCTTTACCCTTGGCCCACACATCCCAAGTCTCTCCTCCCTGGCCTCAATCGCATGCCTCTGCTAAAACAGAAACTGTTATCGATCCAAGCTATGGCTCTCTCTGATCAACCATCACTCCAGCCCAGCCTGCCCTGAGGAGCAGCTCCCCCTGGTTCATATTTACACTGGAAAATTAGAAGTTAAAGTAAAAGCAGATTGAGATGGACTTTAATTAAGCTGAACAAAGGTACAGAGCATGAAGACTATTAAAGAGTATGGGGTCAGCTTCTTAGCATCTAGAGATACTTCCTCCACATCTCTGTGATCTCCAGATGTGCATATGAAGTCCACTGGAATGGAGGCCATGTCGGTCGCTTGCCATGCTGCTGTCTGTTAGAAAAGTGATTGATGGAGAGGTCGTGTTAAATTGTTCTGTGACTGTTGCTTTCCTGCATGAGGAGTTCAGAGGAAGGCAGCCTCCCAGCCGGTCTCCCAGCTGATGTAAGTCCCACTCTGTTTCCATGGCAGCACCCTCATATTGTCTTCTCCTCCATCAGCTGACAGTCCACATAGCAGCCCCTTCTTCAAGGCACACAGATGGGGAAGAGAACCAAATTGTCTAGGTTTGCCTGTTTGTGTTTGTACCTATCTTTCCTATCATGTCTTCCAGCTTTGGATTGCATGTCCAGTGGGTAAGGAGGAGACGGGGTACTACACTGATTCATTATAGAAATTCCGTGAGTCTTTTTATTATTTTATTTTATTTTATTATTCTTTTTGTTGTTTTTCGAGACAGAGTTTCTCTATGTAGCCCTGGCTGTCCTGGAACTCACTCTGTAGACCAGGCTGGCCTGGAACTCAGAAATCCACCTGCCTCTGCCTCCCAAGTGCTGGGATTAAAGGCGTGAGCCACCACAGCCCGGTCCATGAGTCTTTACTGTGGACAAATTCATACCCCCAGGAGCTAGAGAGATGGCTTAGCAATTAATGTGACTTCATCCAAGCATGAGAAGCAGAATTGGGATCCCCAAAAGAGACATAAATGCTGGGTGGGTATGACAGCTTGCCTGTAATTCCAGTATTCAAAGGTGGAGGTAGGGAGACCCGGAGCAAGCTGGCTAGCAAGAACACCCATATTGATATCTGGATTTGATTGGTACTGCTTCAGTAATTAAAATGAAGAGGTCATAACAAAAAAAAAAATATCTTCTCCCCCATTCTCTCTCTCTCTCTCTCTCTCTCTCTCTCTCTCTCTCTCTCTCTCACACACACACACACACACACACAGAGAGAGAGAGAGAGAGAGAGACATACATACAAAAAATAAATAATAAATAATCCATACCCCAAATATAATGCATATTCTACAAAAAAGATAGTGCCATAGCCACCTGTATAGTCAGCACCCAGTTCTCCTGGCATGTGCGTGTCTATCATGTGCACTCTGATAAAGTCAGCCCAGAGCAGATGGTCTAATATAGAGCTGGTTAGATGAACCAATGAACATTTCAGTTCTATAAGGGCAGACAGGGGGATACAGATTGATAATCAGGGCCAAAGGAGGGAAGAGAAGATGCTGGACATATGAAATGGTATCTGCTTTGATGTTTTAGGAGCAAATGTAAAGTTAGTTATGAATATAAAGACCAGAAATTGATGGTAACATAACCCATGAGCATCCTCATGATACTTGAGGTAAAAAGAGATGGCTAGGAGCTCATCATGACCCTGCTCACAAGAGCCCAGTGACAATGGAGCATGACGCTGGTAGGGCCCTTTTCTCCACAGTCTTCTTCTGCCTGGAGAACTGGAGACTTCAGGACCACCCTTGAAAGAGTGCCTTTGGCATGGAAAGAAAGGGGGCAGGTGTCTGGCCAGGCATACACTCACTAAGTTAGGCAGGGGCCAGCAGGAAGAGAAGAGGCCAATGTCACAGCCAGCTGTTGGTACTGGAGATAAGAATCAAAAGGCGAAGTAACATGTGAAAGGCATGCGCTGGCTGGCCATTGAGAAGACAAGGACTTAAGCCAGCATCCTCTGCCTTTCACAGGCTGGAGACACTTGACTTGTAAGTGGACAGACAAACCAGAGCATGTAGCTTTTCCCACACAGGAGGACACTGACTAAGCAGATTATCTGAGCAGATGGCATAGCCAAAGGGAAGCCTATCCAGGAAGCTATACTTACACTTCACTGTAGGGATCTGAGCAGCAGGCCCACAGAGACAGAATAAAGGAGCCACAAACAACCAAGTCTCCCACCCTCTCCATCCATGCCTGGAATTGAGCGTTACTGCTTCTCATTGGTTTAAATGGTCTCTTCTTCTCCTGAGTCTTAGTTTCCTCAGTTATAAGAGAAGAGGGTCACAGTTGCTAGGATGTTTTTTCATGCCTGTGTGTGCTATTATTAGCTGAGGAATTTATGACCAAGAAAGGGATTGTACTGTATGGGAGGGTAGGGGAGACGGGATATAAAGTGAATAAATAAATAAATAAATAAATAAATAAATAAATAAATAAATGGAAATAACAATGACATCACACATAAACATTGAGAATTTGCATAACAAAAAAAGAAGAGATCATATTAGGCACTTGTCATTACTGCAACAAGATACATGACAAGAGCGGGCATATTCCCATTGCCTGGTAAAGTGCCAGTGATACATTAGCTGCCAGTAAATGCCACTTTAAACAGAACAAAATGATGAGCCCTGCAGAGACTGTCTACCTCTGGCTTCAGGAATCTCGTTGTCCTGACATAGTTTCCAAACCTTTGTTGCCAAAGAACTGTTCATCTCCTAGTTGTAGAGCTATTCACGGCAAAGGAGGAAGCTGGCACCTTGGTGCATTTCTAAAAGCTATGGCGGGCTTTATCACCATTAACTGTACGAAGGGGGTGGGCTCCTGAGGTCTCCTATCCTGGAAGTACCCACCTTCCTTTCCTTCTTAGGCCTTATCTTGTTGTGCAGCCAAATGAAAGACTGCCCACTCACATTCAAAGCTCCACTCATTAATGGGACATCATTCACATGATCCCACTAATTACCTAAGGAAGGCAGTAAAAAATTAATAAGGAACTCCCGTGTAATTATTCCATAATGGCAGGGAGTTCCAAAGTGTCCTCTTGGGTAATAAAATGAACACTGAAACTAGTTCAGTCAAAGAACCCTCTCCTAAACATGACGCTTTACCATTAGAGTGGCATATGTGTGCATGTGCTCTTTGGTGGCTGTAAAACAGCACAGATGTAGCTTTGAGACTCTCCCCAGTGTTCCAGCACGATAGCAAGCAATGTCTCCGGTGTTTCAGGAGAGCCATTGTGCCAGCTCCTGTACACACACACACACACACACACACACACACACAAACACACACACACAGCACAGCGCGCACACACAATTGGATTGAGGATAGAGATGCTTGCTTCTGGAGAATCAGTGCATCTCCTTAAAGAGTGACAAACCTAGGGACAGCTGCCAAATTGCTGTCCAGGAGAGAATTGGTTAGGGAGGGATGGAGGGAGGGAGTGACTGACTGAGTGACTGAGTGACTGAGAGAGTTAGTCTCATGTAGCTTAGGATGGCCTCAAACTCACTGTATAGCCAAGAATAAACTTGAATGAATCCCCCTGCCTCCATATCCCAAGTACTGGGATTATGCATATAGATTATCATGCCTGGCTTCATGGACGGTCTTACTAGATTTCAGGAATGAAATTTCTGCTATGTCACTATTCTCTCACATTTAAATTTATACCTGTACTCCAGGATCCTCTCTGAAAATTTGTTTAAAGGAATGAGGTGACATTAAAATGTTCCAGGAAAAGGTAGCAGCCACTTCCCATACTCATGATGACGCTGTGTGACTTCCGTATGTGTGCCTGGCCATCTCTTTCACCTGATCCTGACTTTCACACACGTGTGTGCATGTGCATGTGTGTGAGTCCACCTAGCCTCATAACCCTATATACCTCAGGGTGTCCATCTTCTGACTCTTACCCTTGGACACCTTATGAGGACACACAGACACGTGGAAAAGCCACGCTTGGGTGTTCTAACCAACACAACTATCCAGGCCCTCTGTCAACCACAGCAGATCTCCCAGAACCCTATGTGAATGGGTCTAAGAGTCCATCATCCAGAGTTCACCCCATCCTGAGACTCAAAACATGAAGCACAAGTCGAGTCTCTCTTCTTGGGCTCTGCCTTTCTTACCCACAGGAACCTACAATAGATAACAATTATCACATTGCGCCACTAAATCTTAGAATAAGTCATTACACTGCAACAGAACACTAATACAGGGAAGGTTACAGACATTGGCCCTCCTGGTTCTTAAGTAAAAATCCTAAGGCAAGAAAGATCTTGTCAATGAAGGACACAGAATGCAGGGGGGCCAGCTGCACCTTACTTCTGTGCTAGCCTCCAGTCCTCCAACTTGCTGGATCACCCCCACAAAGAAACCCCTCCAAAAGCTCTTTAGCACTGAGCAATTTTAAGGTTGAAGGATTTTCTTATAATTCCCAGAGATAGGGCTAAGTACCATTTATTAACCTAGAATGTTTGCTTTCCCTAAAGAGCTAAGGATTGGCATCAATAATCCCTTGGAAGTGGCCTTTCAGCAAGTCCCATGGTGCCATGGCTCATTTCACACATGTTTAGGAGGGGTGGAAAGCCAACACAGAGAAGATGTCCATGCCCAATCCCTCAGCCCCGGCTGTATACCTCAAATCCACTGCCCTTATTGCTTATTCTTCCAAGCCAAGAAACTGTCTTCTTATTTGCTCACTAACTCATTCAATAGTTATTAGGTGCTTCTTGCATCAAGAGAGATAGAAATTAAACAACCAGCCATGTAAATAAAGGATCTTACGCACTGAGGGAGAAGGACAAGGTCCTCTCTATATCTAGGGACATTTACTGAGACCTAGGGAGGGAATGGCAATTAACGGAGCAGGTGGGAGTCAAGTGGGGCCATTGAGAGTGTCCCCAAAAAACAGGATACCATGTATAACGATCATGTGCTGACAGAGTATTTGGCCTAGAATAGAGACCTAAAGAAAGATGATTCGAGACACAGGGAAGCTAGAAAGAGGGTGCCATGGAAGGATCTGGAATGGAAAGCAGTAAGCCAGTCATAGTAGCCTTGAGTGTAGATTTTATCTGCAGTCTAAGAACAAGCAGGCTGATGGCAGGAGAGTAGTCCTGTTAGTGCTGTAATCTCTTCACATCCCTCTGCATGACCCATGCTACATTAGGCTGTAGCCAGCAGCTGAGATCTCTTTCTTCCTCACCACAGTGGTGGCAAGATAACAGAGGGAACTGTAGTTAATCATATGTGTAACTATATTAGGCTTTCTGTCGCTCTAGGATCAAGTACAAACTCCTTTTGCAGCGTGCAGCCCCTGCACTATCGGTCCTGTGATGGGTTCTGATATGCTTTGAGTAAATCTCCTACAGTTTCATGGGCTAGAGGCTTCAGCATCTGTCTGGCAGTGCTGAGGTGGTAAGATCTAGTTCAAGGTAACTCTGCTGTTGCAGACACTGGCCTTGGAAAGGACCCAGGTGAGCTCCGGTGAGAGTAGGCTATATAAAAATAGCAAGGCTGACCTCTACATCTCTCTGGCTTCCAGTTTCACTATGTGTGGTGGACCCAATTTTGAGATGGATACTAGTGCCCCCATTGCCTCATTCTCTAGCCACAGCAGACATTATTAATCGCTTGCCATACCATTTCCCATCACAACCATATTTGGCTTTTAAATCCTCCTGATACCAATGTTCAAGTCAGCCACGAGCATGCACACAATCAGGGGTACCATGGAAGATAAACATTATCTAACTCCTGTGGCCCCCCTGCCCCGTGTGGCCCATAGATTGCCTGATTGCCATATTCATGCCAATGGTAAGGAAATGTCCGTGTTTTTATTTCCAGCCTAAGGAGCAGTCAGAGAAAGGTCATCTCCAGGTGAATGCTTTCTGCTCATTCAGTCTCGCTACAATCTTCCACCGCATAAACCTTTAATTCATAGCAGAAGAAAATCCAGTGACCCACATGTGTGTTCTCAGATGTAATTACAGGGATCAGATGTGGGAAGCTGCCCTGGCTGGCTGTTTACTTTGGTTTGGTTGGTTGGTCGGTCTGTCCATCGGTTGGTTGGTCTGTCTGTCCATCCTCTGTTCCTGTGGCTTTCCTGCTCTTGCTCGCTATGACCCCAGTGCATTCTTTGTGACAGATTGCTTTGCTTTCATTATCATCTGCTGTTAAATAATGAGATCTTCATCCTTCCAACTTTTATTCTTTTCCCCCAGAAAAGTCCAAACCATGACTAGCAGGCTGAGCTCTGACCTCTAAGTGGCCATCACAGAGCAGCCACGGAACAAAGAGAGAGTGAATCCCATAAAGAAAGATAGACATCACTGTGAACCTTCTCCCCACTTCCTCTGTAAAATGCCCTTTGAACTGTTTATACATACACCTCCGCTTAACTGCTGCAGCTCTGGACTCACAGATTGTTGGGGTAGAGTGGTCCCTGGGGAAGCATCAGTCTCATCCACAGGTTAGTTTGAAGAGCCAGAAGACAGTCTTTTGCTCCATCTGACTTGTCTGAGTTGGAAGAGCTAATTCATCTCTCACATGCTATGTCCAAGAAAACAGGCAAGGTCCTTAAGTTGAAAAGATCAAAATGGATTAGCAGGAGAGTAGGCAGAGAGGAGATATCAAATGAGAATAAAGTATAAGAGTGAGTGTGTGTCTGTCTGTCTGTCTGTGTCTGTGCGTCTGTGTGTGTATGTCTGTGTGTCTGTGTGTGTATGTGTCTGTGTGTGTATGTGTCTGTGTCTGTGTGTGTATCTGTGTGTATGTGTCTGTGTCTGTGTGTCTGTGTGTGTATCTGTGTGT
>JADRCH010000008.1:2948740-3067098 GCA_019843965.1 Rhynchomys soricoides | reverse complement strand
TGTGTGTATGTGTCTGTGTCTGTGTGTCTGTGTGTGTATCTGTGTGTATGTGTCTGTGTGTGTATGTGTCTGTGTGTGTATGTGTCTGTGTGTCTGTGTGTGTATCTGTGTGTATGTGTCTGTGTCTGTGTGTGTATGTCTGTGTGTCTGTGTATATGTGTGTGTCTGTGGGTATCTGTGTGTGTATGTCTGTGTGTGTCTGTGTGTGTCTGTGTGTGTGTGTATGTGTATGTGTATGTGTGAAGGAGGAGAAGAACTTCTATAAAAATGAGAGCCTAAGCATGTTGGACTCTCACTATCCTGTACGATCACAGTCACCTAGAGGTGAACATCAGATTGGGAGCTCTGGAGAAAAGGGGAACAAAGAATTCAACTCACTTTTTGAGGAAGGTATTTTTGGTAAATTGGGAGCTATAGTGAGATCAAGAAAAAGAATTAGGGGTTTCAGTTGATTTGTTAGTCCAAGAAAGACATGGTAGTAGTTTCAGAAGGAGTCAGAGTCATAAAAGGAAAAGGTGGGCAGGTTAAAAATATGTCTGAGTCAAGTCATCAAGGCAAGGGTATGGTGGCATTTGGGAGCAGGGGAGAAGCACAAGATTTCGATGAAGTCTCTGGCTTACTTAACTGCTTTGTGGTTGCAGCTCAATCAGATAAGAAACGTCAGAAGGGTGATTGCAGACACACTCTCAAAATGCTGATTTCGAGACATCCAAGTGGTGAAGTCAGGTATTCCATTGCAGCTGGGGAGAAATAGACACTGAGGAGCCTTTTGTATTTAAATGTGATACATAGAAACAGGGAGGGAAGTTGGGCCTGATTAAAGGCACACTCCTTTTAATGGCAGCACTTGGGAAACAGAGACAGAAGGATCTCGGTCAGTTTGAGGCCAGCCTGGTTTACATAGTAAGTTCCCCAGGCTAGTTAGGTATCACACAATGAACTCTTGTCTCAGGAAAGAAAGGGGGGAAAGGCGGAAAATGGGGGGAGAGATGGAAGGAGAGAGGGAGAGGAGAGGGGGAGGGGGAGGAGGAGGAGGAGGAGAAAGGAGGAGGAGGAGGAGGAGAAGAAAACAAGGGTGGGAAGTGCTTGGGCTTAGCTAGGGTTATATTGTTAGAGGAGAGAACACAGCTGACAGAAGTGGTCTGTCCCGCGCTACGGTCTCGCCAGCAAGAACGACGAGGCACACATAGGATCCTTCTGCAGTAAAGCTTTAATGCATCTTGAGAGGGAGAGCATAAGCTTGCCACGAGTGGAGACCCCGAACAATAGAACACCCGTCCCTTATATAGGTCACAGCGCTTGCCTGGGACATGGAGCTTCCCCATTGGCTCCCGCACACCAGGCCAGATGCCACCACGAGAGAGGCTGAGACTCTGAGGTGGAAAATTACCAGGTGCATGTGCACTAGCCTGTTTACAACTTGTCCTCGGCCGAATGTAGGCGCCATCTTGTAATGGCGAATGTGGGTGTGACTCAGGCGGCTCCCCACAGTGGTCCTGGGACCACATGTAACAGCCAAGAAGGTGAACCGCTGGAGAAACATGAGGGAAACCCAGGCACAGAAGAATTGTAGAATGGTATGTTCTTGTTAAGAGAAGAAAAATCTGATATCAGTGCTAAGAAAGTTGAAATTTGCAGACCCTCGACAAACATCTACCCCCAGAGCATTTTCCAGACACTAATTCCTCCCTTGATCCTGTTTCTTGACCATTTGCACACAAGGATTGCAAAATTTCTTTAAAAAAAAAAAAAAAAATCCGTTTTCCTTCAGACCTTGGCTATTTCAACTTGACAGCTTTTGGCCTTGACTAAGCCTGTAGCACCCTGGAGATCCCAAGCTGCCCTCTGTGTTAAGAATCCAGAAGGCTATATACAGCATCAGACCTTACCATGAGTCATCTATAAACACATTATTAGCCCTGAGGTTCACATTCTCTATGACAGCCATCTTCAGTTCCCAGGACAGCCAGAGACCTGGGTTCCTCTGCCCACCGAGTCTCCATTTCCCATTGTCCTGTAAGAAAAACAAAGCAGTATAGATAATACAAGCCTTAGTGTGCCAGCTTCTCTCTGCCCTTGGTTTTTTGTCCCTACACTTGGCTGCGTGCAGCCAGCTCACCAGACTATTACATCTGTTCCCAGTATTGATGCGACATGCAGCAATTTGCTTTGAAAATCAAAGTCTGAGGATAGTAGGGTTTATCTGAAGTGCAGACCCGGCGCTCTGCTGAAAGGGTATGCCTGACTCACAACACTTTCGTTTGTTTGGTTTACCCTGTCAAACACACACACCCCACTGGTCCTGCCCAGCATGCAAGATCTGTGAGTCTCCTCTGGAGTTTGATCTCAAAGGATAATAAGCTAAACAAAGGAGCAGATAAGCAGAGGGGCTTACTTGCTGTCTGCAGGGGTTATATTTAGCTGTCTTGTGACTGGACTGCTGTCAGTATGTGGTAATCAGGAAACAGTCCTGGGGGAACACAAAGGTGGGACAGGACCAGGACAGGAAGAGGATATGGAGAGTTTAAACTGGGGACACAGGAAAGAGGACCAGACCACATGGGCCATATAAGTTATCATCTGGGGACAGTATTTTGGACACATGAAGCATAGAATACAGACACAGCTAATACAAAAGGTGAACAAGAGATATTTTCCCCAATGCTCTATATATCCTCTGCACAGAGAAATGTGAGGTCCCTTTGTCATTCCTTCCTGACTACATTCTAGGACGAGCAGCTAGCAGAGCAGGTGGAATTCCAAAAGCCTGTATTTGCATGCAGATCCCACATGAGCTCAGAAGCCATCTCCCTTTGCCAAACAGTGGAAATGTTGGAAAAGAAAATCTGCAAGACCTTGCAATTCTTCCCAAGCAAGGTCAAGGACAGTGATCTGAAGGGCACACCATAGGTGAGGTCAGCAGGAATCTGCCCACTGTAGATGTCTGGAGCAGTTATCATAGGACACTAAGCAACGGTTAAAGGTTCAGGACTGATGCCATACCAAAATAAAAATAAAAAAAAGACAAGATCAATTTTTTTTATTGAATCTAATGACAACATTTCTTCCCTCCCCTTTTCCCTTCAAACCCTCCCTACTCTCCCTCAAATCTATGGCCTCTTTTTCACTAATTGTCATTGCATGGGATAGATAGATAGATAGATAGATAGATAGATAGTGCGTGCATTGGCTGGTTTTGTGTGTCAACTTGACACAAGCTGGAGTTATCACAGAGAAAGGAGCTTCAGTTAAGAAAATGCCTCCATGAGATCCAGCTGTAAGACATTTTCTCAATTAGTGATGGGGGGGCCCTTGTGGGTGGTGCCATCCCTGGGCTGGTAGTCTTGGGCTCTATAAGAAAGCCAGCTGAGCAAGCCAAGAGAAGCAAGCCAGTAAGAAACATCCCTCCATGGCCTCTGCATCAGCTCCTGTTCCTTGACCTGCTTGAGTTCCAATCCTGACTTCCTTGGGTGATGAACAGCAGCATGCAAGTGTAAGCTCAATAAACCCTTTCCTCCCCAACTTGCTTCTTGGTCATGATGTTTGCACAGGAATAGAAACCCTGACTAAGATAGATAGATAGATAGATAGATAGATAGATAGATAGATAGATAGGGACAGATAGAATACATATTCCTAAATATAACCTGTTTGGTTAGTCTGGTTAATATTACTTGTATGTCTGTTTACAGGGCTGACAGTTTGGCACTGTGCAAAACAGCTGGTGTGCTCTTCCCGGGGGGGGGGGGTCACCCCTTCCCACTCTCAGCTTAGTTCAGTTGCCTAGAGTTCTTTATGTGGGGCCGAGACCTCACGAGCTTTCTCCATCCAATTTGGTATGTCCATTGGTATCATCCTTGTTCGGCTCACATTTGGGCAGTCATATTGGTGAGACTGCCCGAGTACAGCTTCTGATACTATTACTAGGAGTCACAATCTTAAACCAAAGTTTATGATCCTCTGGCTCTTACAATCTTTCTGCCCCCTCTTCTACAAGGCTTCCTTAGTTTTAGATTTGGGACTGGAGTCCACAAACCTGCATTAAGAACTATGAAAGGTTAATGCTTATCCCAGATGCCTCTGCTTTGTTTCATAAGCAGTAGGATCCTACATCAAAAGTCCTAAGAAATTTCTTTTCAGTCCCTAACATCTGAGGCCATGGCACTTTGGTGCATGAAACCATCAGAGCATGTAGGCACGCAGTACATCCAAGATGAGACACAGAAAGCTAAGATTCAGAACTTGAACTGTGCCAACATCACAAGCCCCTGTTGTCTTTCGACCCGCGGGCTTCTTTTGCTGGCTTTTTTTAGTCCTTTGCTTTGGTGCTCCTGCCCTCTAGTGGCAAAGAACTGTACTGCAGCCACTCTTTGTAGCCCACTCAGAAAGGAGAGACCTTTCAGGGCCACTATAAGTTTGTCTATAAAAACAAACCTCGCTGTGATTTAAAGTAAAACAACAACAAAAAAAACACACAAACAGATAACACAGCATTACCCACAAAAACATAGCTATCAGATTTTAGCTGGGAAGACAGCTGAATCTGGGTACCAAAGATTCTAGTTTGAAAAATAACAAGTATCTGTCTGACTTAAGGATGGCGGAATTAGGGGAATTCCAGAAAGTTGTGCAGGGGAGTCTAGAATAATTTAACAATGGCAGATGAAGGCAGTGTCTTAGTGTATTCCAATGAACACCAACAGAAACATTCAGAGCCTTTCTGCCCTCCCTATCTGTGCACCCATTGACCTCCAGCCCCCCACCCGACCTGCCCTCATGTAGCTGAAGTTGGCTCCAGAGACTTCTTGGCTCTCTGCAGGTGAAAGGAGCCTACATCTTACATTTTCATACCATCCAGCACAAGACTTTCCCCATCGGTCCTTAATTTGGTGTTTCTCTGATTATTTTCAAGGTCACCATAAAGTCCTCTGAGAATGACCACAGAGGCCACTTTGTCTGTTATCAAATCTGTGTCCCAAAGAATTGATTGCCACCTAGGAGTCCCTATTGAATAGTGTTCAATAAAATTAATGAAATCGTATGTACTTGGTTTATGACTGGGTTGCATTTGTTTACAGAGGAATTACAGACGGGCTTCAGCGGATGAAACAGGCAAACTATGTCTTTGGTTTTCATGGATGTAAGCCTCAAAACTGTGGTGAGGATTTCCCCTGTTTCCCATGACTAGGTTCTTCTAACTGTAAAGGTCACAAAAACTTCAGAGTGTAGAAACCTCTTTGAATATCATCCCGATTGCACCCAGGACCGGGCAGTTGGGCAAGAGTCTTTTCTGTAATCACACATTGTAATGTGCAACATACACAGGCTCATTTTTTTTTTAATGCCTGAGACCTAAGACCTAATGGTGAGCAAACTGAGAGGCTGCCAGCACTTTGTCAACCTGATCTTCAGTGGCACATTGCTTTGTGATCTAGAGTGGCACTTCGTTGCTATTGGTCTCCACTGCCCCTGCTTCTGTTCAGAAGAAATCTTGGGTATTGAGACATTGTCAGAAGCTGCAATATCTGACTTAAAAGGAGAAACTCACAGAGCTACAGAGTCAGTTTAGGATCCATCTAGCCCAGGATATCCAACCATGGGAACCATTCTTACCCTCTATTCTGCTTTCCTCCAGTGTGGGCTCCACATGTGGGCAGCTTCCTTTTTTAGGGGTCTCCAGCATCTCTAGGCTTTCACCGTCACTGCAGAAAAACAGCAGGAGCCTCATAGTTCTGCTAGATCAAAGTTCAGCACTGCCTACATCAGTGTTCCTTGAGCCATGATGGCCTTATGCCTGTGTCTGTCAGAGAGACCATGTGCAAGTTTTCATTCTGTTGCTATGATAAAACAATGACTAACAGGAACCTGGGAAGGAAAGGGCTGATTTAGGTTACACTTCCATGTCACCATCTATCGCAGGAGGAAGTAAAAACAACAACAACAACAGCATAAAGATAGGAACTTAAGCAGAGACCACGGAGGAACGTTGCTACTTCTTCCATCCTTCTTATACTGCCCCTCCTCCCCCTAGGACTACCTGCTTAGGAATAGCACCACCCACAGCGGGCTCAGTCCTCTCTATATCAATAAAAATGCCACACGGTCACGTCCATGGAATTGTACAATAGAGAAAATTGCTCAGTTGGAGTTCTTCCTTCCCAAGAGACTCTAGTTACTGTCAAGCTGACAAAACTAACCAACATGAGACAGAAGAATCCCCAGCTCCGAGTGAGTCATGAAGACTGGTAAAATCCAGAGGCCACGCCCTCCTGCAGCCCTCTTGAGGAAGCTCCAGAAGTATTCTCTGGGCATAGGTGCTTGGGGAGAGTCACTAGACATACACAAATGCAAGAGTGCTAGAGTGGCGCTGTGGAGTAAGTGACCTTCAAGGATGCCATAGCTATTTTTTCTCTTACTCTGTTGTGATGCAGAGAGACTGAGATGGAAACAGCCTGGAATGCTCCCTAGAGTGAGTCCCACCGAAACTCCTTCCAAGAAGCATAAACAGGGGCCAGTGCGGCAGCACCCTAAAAAGCTATAACCCCAGCACTTGAGAGATGAAAGCAGGTCAGCCTCAGCTACATGGCAAGTTTGGGGTCAGCCTGGATTACATGAGACCCTGCCTATAAGCAAACCAGAAACAAAAAGCCCGAATACCAAGTAAGAGCCTTCAACCCATTCTGGAGAAGAAGGCGTGACACACACAGTCCTAAAAAGCAAGCAATGACTTTTTGACCCTCTGGAAGTCACAAGATATAAAATGATTGGCATTTGATAACCACTAAAATGGAACATTTCTATTCCCCAAAAGATGGAAACTGTCAGTAAGATTCCTTTTTAAAAAAAAAAAATCTTATATTAAACTTTCTCTTTTGCTGCTTCTTTGTATCTCTGGTTGAAATGAAACAGGATGCAGGTTACCATGGTAACAACTTTTTCTTTCTTTCTTTCTTTCTTTTTTTTTTAATAACAGGGCTCAGGATCTCTGGCTGTTGGCTGTATGGACCCTAGACAGGAAATGGGGCTAGCAGGGTGAACAGAAAGAAAGATGAAGGACTCGTCTCAGGGTGCTGTAACTTCTCCAACTTGTTCTATGGCCCTAGGATGGGAGTCAAGACTCAGCTGCCTCGTTGGATGAAGGAAGTAGAGGCCAAATGCATGTGGGAAATATACACATCTTACGCTTCCCTTACATGTTCCTTCTTGTGGCAAATAGATATCTGCTCTTACAGCCCTTCCCACTCTCAGTGGAACCTTCCACCCAAGTTTTGGGAAGCATACTGAAAACCTAGTCCAAAAAGACTTGTTAAAAAGTTGAAAGTGCTGAGAGCAAGATCCCCCCCCCCCCAATTTTAAATGAAAGGGAATTTGAGGTTACTAGCCCTGTTGTTATCTATTCAAACAGCCTTTGCCTCACATGCCTTTCTGTTCTCTTCAAGACCACCTAAGAACAAAAACAGAGTCTTCAAGAAGCTAGGGTTTCCGGTGGAACCCTGTCATCAGACATGGGTCCGAGAGACTACTGACAAGAGAAGAAAGGAGTTGCTAAAAGAAGATCCTTCCCCAGAGCCCTTCCAAATTCCAACAGAATAAGGCCAGAGAAAAATAGTTGATACCGAACCTGATTGGGGGGGGGGGGGGGGCTGGAGAAATGGCTCAGCAGTCTTCCAGAGGTCCTGAGTTCAATTCCCAGCAACCACATGGTAACTCACAACCATCTGTAACAGGATCTGATGCCCTCTTCTGGTGTGTCTGAAGAGAGTGACAGTGTACTCATACATAAAATAAATAACTCTTTTTTAAAAAAAAAAAAAACTGTTTTGGATACTCAAACATTGGTGGCAACCAGCTGGGGTAGGGTTGGTGCCACTGGCTGCTTTGGCTACCTTGACCCCACAGACCCCAGGAAGTACATTTATTCATACTGGATCATAAAATTCCCTGCCTCTGTTTCTGGAACTGTCAAGAAGGGTTGGTGCAATCTGTTCAACTCTCTTCACTTGAACTTTGGAAGTGTATTGCAATACCAACACAAGATATAATATGAATATCATATCAATAGTGATATGATGATGATGATGATGATGATGATGATGATGATGATGCAAGCTGAGGGCTTGCAAGGACAATGTTCAGTGTCAGTCTGAAAACGATCCTGTAACTTAAAGAAGCAGTTTGCTCATGATCATGCAGTCATACCCAGGAGACACAACGTGTATATTTGACTTCAGTGTCTAGAGGTGGCTTCCCGTCCCCAAATGCTTGAATCACTGTTCAGATGTCCTGTACCTGTACCTGTACCTGCACCTGTATGCTCTAACATTGGAGTCTTTACTGGAGGCAGTTTAATGAGGATCTAGAGGTCCCCATGAGCAAGTGACACGGTAGACTCTCACTCCCAGAAGTTTTTACTTGCATAGTGGAAAGTAGGTTCCAGGATTGACCCCTAACT
The DNA here is from genome assembly GCA_019843965.1 of Rhynchomys soricoides. Lineage (NCBI taxonomy): Eukaryota > Metazoa > Chordata > Mammalia > Rodentia > Muridae > Rhynchomys > Rhynchomys soricoides. Next base: position 3,058,646 of record JADRCH010000008.1, on the reverse strand, counting down.
CATGACCAGAAGCCCCAAGAAAGGCTCATAAAGACACAATTAGATTGTCGCTACCCTAACCCCAGTGTTACCATGGCAACAAAGTCTCTGATGCTCATCTTCAATCCCTGTTCCTGATCCGTAATGCCTGCTGCCTGTTTCACACTTCCTCTTTTAGTCTCTTCTTGAGCTCAGGAACTTCACAGTTCTCTATAGTATCTTGAGGTCAAGAGCCATTCTAGAATGAGCAGAGACACACAGCCCACTCTCAGCAGCCCAAGCCCTTGTCATAGCACCCAGAACTGCTTGGGTTTCATGCTTTCTGTCTCTCCTTTCCCAGCCTCTAAATCTAGTATTGCCTTCTGGCCATATATATAATACCTACTCTGTCTCCTTCAAGTACCTGGAAAGACTGTGCTCACTGAAGCAGGCTGAGTCACACATGCTGAAGGAATTCATCCTTTAGACCAGAATGTAAAAAGACATGTGCTTCTGGACAATAACTAGAGCACCATGGGCCACATAAGACAAAAGACAACAGACATTCATTTGGAAAATGTAACAGATTGGGTTTCTATGAATACAGGCATATATTATCATGTTGTGAAGCCATGGTGTAATCAGAGCGAATGGCTTACAATTCTGGGTGGCCAGTGTATACAGTGGGTTGGCCTGGTGGTGCTTGTATCCTAATGCTAATATTAGGTCCCCAAAACCTGGTTGTCCCAAAGATAAGAGAGTCCGAATGTAGATCCAAGTGACCCTGTGTGACCTTGTCCCCAAGTTATTTTTGATTGGTGAATAAAGATGCCAACAGCCAATAGCTGGGCAGAAGAGATATAGGTGGGGTTTAGGATTCCCAGGCTTGGGGTCAGAGGAGAACCAGGAGGGGGGAAAGACATGGAAAAGGAAGGAGAAGCTGCCATAGTTTAGCTGAGCTATAAAAACATGGCCTTGAGGGCTGGCCAATTGGAGTTAAGAGCAGCCCAGAGGAAACATAGTAATAACTCAGGTTATCAACAGGAAAGTAGATTCTAATAGCATAGAGGGTAGATATCTGTCCAGCTCTTGTGCTATTTAAGGCTTATTGAAAATATAAAGGGTGTGTGTGTTTATGTGTTATCTGGGAACTGAATGATCAAGGCGGGATTGAAACCCCAGATTGGGATTTCAACTTTCTACAAGTGTGAGCTGCTGTGCATTTCATTTGCTGTTGTGTAACCACAGCTGTGCCAACCAGGTTGTTCCCAGGATACTGGGCAGTAGTTCCATCATGTCAGTTACAGCATTTCTAGACTCACAGGGTCAAGTTCCTGTAACCTAATGGGAACTAGCTCTACTGTCTGCTTTCTTACAAATGACCTTCCTTCACACTCATATTCTGCAGTGTCATTGTCAAATTTCATCTCTAGGGTAATCCTTCTGAAACTTAAGAATGCCTTGGATGGAACAATTTTGTGGAATGCCTCAGTGGTGGACTTAGTCCCAAAATTTCTGATCCAGTGAGTCCATGGTGGACCTGGAAATGGATAGTTTCCAGATGCCCTGTGGCTGTCTGAGGTTCTCACTATGAAAATCATTGCTCTACACAGACATCCTCACACCTTTGAACATTCCTTCCATGTGAGAGCCCCCACACATCATAACCAATCTCCTGGGGACCCCCTCTAGCTCACCAATGTGAAACTTTGAATATCCTCTCTTAAAAAAGAACAAGTATTCCCTCAGACTACCTCAAGTAGTAGGAGTTACTTCAATGGTGGACCTAAAATGAACCTCAAGTGAAGCCTCAGGAAGCTTCTTAGGGAAAGCAGAATTGGCAAAGCAACTATATTTTTTCTGAAATGAATAGAGATGCCACCATTTCCTCAGCAAACTCCAGTTGTCCTTCAGTAAACTCCACCTCTTCCATTGTTTCTGCTTGGCTAAGGGTTCCTATGTCCTCATTCTTGTTCCTGTTTGTCTTAACATTTTGTATTCCTTTATCCTGCCTCTGTAACAGCATGGCCTCCTCCAGAGAACAATTCAGCTTATAGGTCTACCACACACTACCTGATTTGCAATCATTTTCCCAGTTCAAATTTCCTAAAGGGAGGATCAGAGCGTATTCCCTGTCTCCATTTAGAGAAAGCTCTTCAAATCAGCCTCTAGATTGGGCATGAGTTAAGCTTTTGTGACCAATAAGAGGATGGACCTTATAGAATGGTGTCCTCTTTTGATGGTGGGAGAGGCCTTCAGTCTGTTGGCCCCCAACACCTTGCATGCCAACTCCATTCAAAAACACCTGGCTGCCTTAAATGCTGTGCACAAAAGAGTTCAGATGCCACATCTGTGCTCAGTGTAAAGTAGTTGGCTTGTGGCATTTGCTAGGTCTATATCCTAGGAGTCTGTCATCCTACTGTAAGCATGTGGTCTGTGGAGAGAAACTAAGCAATCATCACCTTCCTCCTTCTGACTTTCCTTGTTCTGTTTATAAGGAAGGACTAAGATCACTTTGTGTAGATAGCTGGATCCCACAATGCTTTGTGTAGATAGCAGGATTCCCACAATGGCTTCACACTGAACTTCAGCCACAAAAAAACCCTAAGCCTGCCACTTCTCCTTTTCCATGTTGTACAAAAAGAAAAGAAAAAAGAAATGGAACCCAGTGGGTAGATTTTACAATTTTCCATAAAACAGTTCATCTTGTTTAATTTAGCCTAGCACCTAAGTCTGTTGAGATCTTATGAACATGAATGATGTCTTTCTTCAGCTTATTTGATAAATTGTTCAAACTCCCCAGTGGCCATTGGCCCATGAAAGGGAGGTTAAATGTGTAACTTATCTTTTCAGGGCTGACATGGATGTAGATTTAGATGGCTCTTTTCCATGAGCTCCTTTGTCAGCATTTGAGGAACAGTTGCTCCATAATTTTGAGACATTATTGTAGACTATGACACTGATCTTATACATGCATCAATCCATTGTGTTCAAGGCAAGGAAACCCAGATAGTCATGTCATGAAGGTAGCTAAACCATTAGCTGTTGTTTAATGAGCAATCATGCTTTAATATGATAGATCATTAATGCTTTAATATATTACTTGTAACCTAAGGATATTTGGTTGGTTGGTTGGTTGGTTGGTTGTTCCTGTTTTCTTTGACTTTTCAAGACAAGGTCTCACTGCATCGGAGACTAGCCTTGACTCCACCAAGTTGTCCAGGCTGGCTATAAACTCACAGTAATCCTTCTAATTCAACAAGCTAAGTGCTAGGATTACAGACATGGATGACCACACGCAGCTGGTTTGTTTGTTTGGAGATAGGGTTTCAATATACATGTTGAATATATGTGTATATATTCATATATATATCAGCCACCCAGATGCTAGGATTACAGATGTGCAGTACCTGGCTCAACAAAAGGTATATTTTATAGTCTCTTTTTTATAGAGATGAAACAACTCCATTCATAAAAGGTTTATTGACTTCTCAAGATCAACAGCTAGAGTGTGATTGAACTGATTCTCAGTGCCAGACTCCTGACCCTAAACCATGTGTCCCTTAACTGTGCCACAAAGGCTTCCATGAGAATGGCTTTAGAGGTGAACCTGACTAAAGGTAGAAATCAGGGACTTTTCATGCATAGTTACCCAGGGGTCTCAGCTTTTTAAAAAAGAACATGTATTTTGGGTTAAACAATTATGATATAGCCATATTTGGGATATTTACATTAAGAGGCAGATAAATCCACATGTGTTTTATCAAAGACCCAACTTACACTCAATTACCTATCCTGATCCTTCATTTTCTTTTGTTTTGTTTTGCTTTTTATTTGTTTGGTTGGGTGGTAGTGAGAATTTGTTTGTCTGTCTGTCTGTTTTGAGACAACATCTCTGGAACTCACCATTGTAGACCAGGCTGACCTTGAACTCACGGAGATCCACCTGCCCCTGCCTCCCTGCTGAGACTAAAGGTATACATCACCACACCCAGCCTCTTCCTTTTTTAATATAATGCTAACATATTACTTAAGAGGTAGAGGTTATGGGCTTCCAGTTTCTATTCTAACCTTTCCATTTTGTTTAAATATTTACATATCTATCGTTTTCCCATCCAAAAAAAGTATCAACCTTTCTCTATCAGCTTCAACTCTGGAATTTCACATATATGTAAGATAATCCCAGGCCTCCCGTGTCTTCAAGCTTCCAAGGTAAGATCGGAGGTATCTCAGGTAAGATTGGAGGTATCTCAGGACCGAGTCAGTGAACTCCATGGTGGTTCAGTCATGGTTAAACATCTTTCTACTGTCCCATCCTCAGCATGAGAACTGCTTCCTGCGCATCATCACCTTGGAGGAAGAAAAGACCACCATTTCTTCCCTTATGTCCTCTTAGCAACAACCTATACTAGACACTCATGCAGCAGCAGACTGCTCTGCTCATGGCTTTTTGGTTGGACCATACCACACTCCCCTACTAATCCAATCACCAGGAGAGGGTAACATCGCCAAGCCTGGGTAAACAGATGCTTTGCCCCAGGAGCTGAAGAACACCACCTCCTTTGAGGCACACACATCCAAGATCTCAACACTATTTGGGTTCCACTGACAAGGAAGAAGAGAACGTAAAATTGTGACATATTTGTGCCCTAAATTAATTCTGACACCACGCTGATTGTGACTCTTCCAGCATGTGTGCTTCTCCTGCCCTGGGTACTCTCAAAGGCACTGCATTTCTGAGCCAGGCACATCGGGCGTATAGACTATTTGACTGTTAAAATGTCAGTGAAGCACTCCAGGATTTGTTCCTGTTACATAGGCTGACAGCGACATTCATAAAAGTCTCTGGGGTGGACGCTGGGAAATGTCACCATGAAGATGATTGAAATACACTCGAGGGAATCTACTTTGCTAAAGAACTCTAGCCACAGGCTATAGGCTTCAGAAACTGAATTCTAAAACTGGCTTTTAGTGGTATTAATATGTGGCTCTATTTACCAGGATATATGGCATTTGACAAGGATTAAGCAGAAGAGATTTAGGGGAATTTGCAAAGCACAATGGCCTGTCATGAGTATGTTAAGATGGAGCTTTTAAAAGAAAGAGTTTTATCTACACACTCTGCCAGTCATCTGAAATAAAATGTGGAAGAAACCATCCTGGTTAGGTCAGCCAGTGGTCCATTAGACCATTGCTGGGATGGAGTCTGCAGCCCTGTGTTGCAGTGAGGGGCTCTATGGTATGCAGTCAGTAGTCTGGGAGACAAGGGGTCAGGAAAAGTTGTTCTTCACAGGCCTGAGGAAGAAGCCAACTTTGAATTCATCTTAATCTTTATCTCTTTACCCATTCATCCTCACTGCCCCAGGAGGGAACGTTTCCTCTGTCCTGGTTCAATAGTTCAGTCTGTGTCAGTCTAGAGAGATGAAAAATAAAGGGAACATGAGAAGGGAAAGAAGCCCATCCCTCAGGAACTCTTTGTATTCCCTGCTAGCTCAGAGTTCCAAACTTCAACACAACTGACATCATCAAAGTTGCCATTGCCTGCAAGGACAATATTACCTCTTCTACGAGATATCTCAAAAAAGGATGTTAAAAGCACCAAAGAACCAGAGAAATGGTTCAGAGGGTAAGGGAGCTTGCTACAAAGCCTGAAGACCTGAGTTTGATCCTTGGAGCTCATACAGTGAAGGAGAGAGTCAACTCGGGAGAGTTACCTTCAGAGAAAGGGAGGTGGAGGGAGAGGAAGAGGGAGAGAGGGAGAGAGGGAGAGAGGGAGAGAGGGAGAGAGGGAGAGGGGAGGATAGGAAGAGGGGGGAGAGATACATACTTTAAGAGACTTAAGCTGGGTGTAATGATACTTGCTTTTACTCCAGAGGTTGGCAGAGCAAGGCAGGTGTATCTCTGTGAGTTCAAGGCCAGCCTGGTCTACATTGTGAGTTACAGAACATCCAAAGCTGTAAGACCCTGTCTTGAAACAAAACGAAGAAGAAGAAAAAGAAGAAGAAGAAGAAGAAGAAGAAGAAGAAGAAGAAGAAGAAGAAAGAGAGAGAGAGAGAGAGAGAGAGAGAGAGAGATCACTCTCTTGAGAAGCCTGCTCCTGTCTACACTATTACTTTTTCTTAAGCTCTCTCTCCCCACATGCTTAAACCTGAAGCGTGTACCATCTTTGTCTACTTAATAAACTCATTCGCTTTGCCTCACACTGACTAATTCTGAAATTCTTTCCTGAAGCATACCTGAATGAAGGTTGAGATTCCTAAGGGGGAAGGGATGCTCCTTTTCCTACCAGCCAGCAGGCTACACGAAGCTCTCTGATGGCACTGACAGCCCTGCAAAGCACACCACCAAAATGCAGATTAATAGGAGCGCGGCGGGGGTGAGGGTGGGGGGCAGACAAGCTGTGTCTTCTATTGCAAGTTGTATGTCTGTAGAGAAGGAATACATGGATGAGGAGGAAATACCCCCAAAGTGTCGAGGCATCACCACTGTATCCATCTGTTTGCACAGACCAATCTCCGCAGCTCTCCATCTTCCCAGGGAAGGGGGATTTATGGCCACCCGCCATCCTCAGAAGTTTCTGCCTTTGGTTACATCAGAGAGGGTTCAGAAAAGCTGTTTCCTACATCCGCTGAGCCCCAAATGCCTTCTAGGTAAAATAACCCTTCCTCAGAGTCACTCGCTTCATGGCTGCACCATGACCTTCACCAGCAGCTCTCTTTGCCAGAACATCCCCCTGGGCTGCTGATCTCACCCACCCCTCCTGAGCCATTATTCACTCTCCTCTTCTCCACTGTATGCTCCCAGACTGCTCTGCAAGAATATGTGCATCGGCCCTTTGCCCCCAATTGCCAAACATGCTTATCACTAGCTAGAAAAAGCAAAGAGAACCCAGAGAGTAAAATCAGGGTGTTATTCCATCCTCAGGCTCCCCTGCCAAATACTTGGGCTCCAATAAGGCAGCCATACCCCCCAAGTCTTGTGAACCTTTCCACTTCCCTGAACTCGCCCCCTCATATGCCCTCCAAGGGCCTAGGGAACTATAGGAAACAACTGTTACTAATCGGAAGTCCCACCACTGTGCCTTGTGGTTTCCCTTCACTCTGCCCACGCCTTTGTAAATAGTTTCTATATGAAACTACCTAGAATTATCCTGATTCAAGGGTGCCATCTGTTTCCTGCCAAGATACCCCTTTAACTTGGTATTCTACGGGTTGGATGTGTTTGCTAGGTGGTATATCTGAATTTATGCTCCATCGGAAGTCAGAGACATCAGTCTCCCAGGAACCTCAGTCTCCAGGGCTGCATAGAACTTTTTTCCTAGCCCACTCTCTGGAAGTCCTCAGGCAGCCCACTGCAGCTGTTTGAACCTAAGTTTCTTTCTTTGAAAAATGACAATTAATGATAACAATAACAATGATAGTAATAACAATGTTGGTATCTGGCCAAAGGAGACAATATGTAGGTCAAATGTGACAACAGGGAGTATCAGGGAATGAGACTATTTACAGACTTCATGCTACATCTATAGGACATGGTGGCTCCCTGGAGCCAGGTGATAGTTAGCGTGAAGAAAAGTCATCCAGAACCATCATACTGAGACGAGCAGTGGTGGCGAATGCCTTTAATCCCAGCACTCGGGAGGCAGAGGCAGGTGGATTTCTGAGTTCGAGGCCAGCCTGGTCTAGAGAATGAGTTCCAGGACAGCCAGGGCTACACAGAGAAACCCTGTCTCAAAACACCAAAACCAAAAAAAAACAAAAAACAAAAAACCAAATAAAACAGAATCATCATACTGATACTTTCAAAGGCCAGAAATCTAACTAGGGATGGTGGTATACCAGTCAATAATCCCAGAACTACAAAAGCTAATGCAGGAAGGATATCAATTTGAGGTTAACCTAAGCTACATACCAAGACTCAAAAAAAAAAAAAAAAAAAAAAGCCAGCTTTATACACAAAATCTCCACTTTCAAAAATGTCATTCCGTAAGATCATTGACGACTATTTTATGCATCAATGTACCCCCAGTGACAAGAATTGTCAGTCTGAACCTTTCAGAATCTAGCCATAACTGAAAAGCATTAGTAAGTGATAGACCCTTCTTGGAATGCACCTGATATGCTGGAGTGGGTACCACCATCATTTCAGACTTCTCTGCTGTGCAGTCGCTTGCTCACATCACCTATATGGAAGCCCTTGATGATCAGTGAACGTCACAAAGAGATGCTGCAGCTGGCTTCAACCCCACAGCTCATGAATCCTTCACTCCTGGGTCCCAGCTTGGGCATCCAAACCCTGTCAGCTCCAGGTTTCTTATCAAGTTTATGAAAACCGAGGAAATTACTCTCTGGAAGAAAAAGAAAAAGAAAGAAAGAAAGATGGCTGAATACATACACTACAGATAAACAATGAATAAAGCCTTTTCTATTCTAGCAGTACTATGTGGTGCTTGCCAATACAGTTGATAACATTAGCATATGTGAGATGGTCCTACATCCTCAGAGAGATGAGGTTTGACAGGCTCTGGACCACCTCTTAACCTAAGCCAGAGAAGTGAGAAAACAGCAGATTCCTATTGATTCTTGGCTTCAGTGTGAAGAAGAATGTGAGGGTCAAGCATGACCAGGGCTTGAATGTCTCCTGGTAACCAGTTATCTCAAGACAATTCAGCTACCAAGTAAAAAGAATAATCCCACAGTCTTGAGGTTTTAGTCTGAGATCATGGTGCCAGGGTAGCCAGGATCTACTCAGGGCCCCCAGTGACCATCTTGCTGTATCCTTATATATATGAGCCATTCAGGATCTACTTCCCCATCTGTAGTACAGTGATCACAGCAATCACAACCAGAGTATCCAAAAGGGGGACACAAGGTCAGTTAGCCGGAAGCTAAGAGACTGCAGGTGTCAGTGAGCAGGAGAACAGATGCTTGAAAGGCAGATTCAGAGAGACAGTTCATTTTAATGGGGGAAGCAAAGGCTAGTTAAACCTTTCAACGGGGTGAGTAGGGGATATTGAAGTGAGTGCAACACACACACACACACACACACACACACACACACACGTGTGCTCTTATTCTATAGCCCAGGCTGGCTTCAAACTATCAATTCTCCTGCCTCTCCCTCTCAAGTGCTGGGATTTCAGGCATGTATCAACACACCAGCTTCTCACATAATCTATAACAATAGATATCTTAGACATGGAATCAGAGCATTTATGGTCTCATCCACCATAATAACCTTTAAAGGACCCATCTCCAGTACATTCACGCGGTACTTAAGCCTTGAACACACAAATTTATGGGGAGCACAATTTCTTCCTTGCCATCACTGCTGGGTGACTGATCTAAGTCAACCCCAAACCCCTCTTTCCCAGTCTTCTTCCGTTCCAGAGGTTGGAAAAGGTAATCATTTTCCCAGTCTTGCCTGCAATTAGCCACAATCAGGTAAACCGTGTGTGCGCGGAGGGAAGAGTGCAGCTTCAGGAAACGTGTGCTTCCCTGGTGAAAGGAACAGATGCGATCAGTTGGAACCTTTGTTGTCCCATCTTTCTCTCCTGAATTAGAACGTACACAACAGAAGGAAACTGAGACAGAAACCTTCACCAAGTTTCTGAACCAGTGTGAGTCGTTGCTGGATTCAGACTAGTGTTTTTCTCTAAACAAAAGAATTCTTTGCAGGGCTTTTACCAGGCTGCGTGCCTGGAGTGCCACCAACCCAAGGCTCAAGGTGAGGCAGAATGCAGTCCATAATGGGGGTCCTCAGTCCGTGTTTTCCCAGAGTGGGAAACAGCAGAGTCTGTGACATTTGCTGTGGTTCCCAGTCTCCAGAGTACCCAGGCGCTGCTGGCCTACTGCTAGGAGACAGGAGTCCCCATCCACTCCTCCCCTCAGGGTATCCACGCACCAGGCAGAAAGAGGAAGGCAGAGCCCAGGACAGGGGTAGAACCTGGTTTGACACTGAAGGCCTTCTCTTTACCATGAAGGTCTCCCCACTATCTCGGAGATACTTGATGAAGAGATGTCTGTTCCTTGCTTGTTTAAATTGCTTTATTTGATGGCGAATGAGAATGCATACACCTTATTCAGGGAGAACCAGGAATTAAATACCTTTTGCGGGAAGAAATGCCCAGGAAGGGAACCTCATTGGCTGAACACTCAGGATCTACATCAATAGCTCATTAGCATAGAGAACTCCAGGTTTTTGTGCTAAGTGACTGATTGCCATGGTCCTCCGTTGTGGTAGAGCAGGTAGAGAGTTAGGCAAGGATTGGTCCCATTCCTACCGTTCTCAATTCTGAGATTCACGGAGTTTGAGCTCGCTCAACCTTACCAGCTCTTCTATCGGGTGGCAAGGTCCATTTGCCCCACAGGTTTGGTTTGGTTTGGTTTGGTTTCTTTTCACATTTTTGTATCAAAAATGGGTTTTATTCCTAGAATATATTCTGATCATGGTTTCTCCTCCTCCAGCTCCTCCCAGCTCCTCCCCACATCCCTATCCACTCAAAGCCACACCTTTTCTTTTTTCTCTCTCATTAGAAAACAAACAGGCATCAAAAGAACAAGGAAGGAAGATCAGAATAGTCAAATCAAATAGAAATAAAGGGGTCAAAGAAAAAGCATGCTAAACACATACAGACTCAGAGACACACACATTTGCACACACAAAAATCCCATTAAACACACGCACACACACTATTGATAATCATAATATACATCCAAAACACCAATAAGATTAAATAATGCCTAAAGCATTTTAAGACAAGAAGAAAAACAAAAATCAAACAAAACAGAATAAACAAACAAACAAAAACTATCACTGAGTTCAATTTGCATTGCCCATTTACTGCTGGGCAGTGTTGGTCTGACCTTAAGCATAGTTTGTATACCCAGTAAGATTCTATTGGAGAAAACTAATTTCTCCCTTGCAAACAGTTATCAATTGGGGGTAACTTCCGGATTAGTAATAGGGATTTTTGTCCACTTCCCCTCTCAGTGATGGGGTCTCATCTGGTTTGGACCAGTGCAGGCCCTGTGCATGCTGCCACAGCCTCTGAGCTCATACCTGTGTCAGTCTTGTTGTGTCAGAAAGAAGCTGTTTCTTTGGCATTGTCCATCAGGCTCTTACAATCTTTCTGCCTTCTCTTCCACAGGCTTCCCTGAGCTCTGAGGGGTGGGATGACAACTCATTTAGGTCTTGGTATTACAATCTCTCAATCTCTCTCTCTCTCTCCCCCCCCCTTCACATTGTTCAATTGTGTGTCTCTTATGTGTTCCCATCTACTTCAAGAGGAAACTTCTCGAAACCCTGTCTCGAAAAACCAAAAAAAAAAAAAAGAAAGAAAGAAAGAAAGAAACTTCTCTGATGATAGCTGAACTATGAGTATAGCAGAATGCCATTAAGATTTATTTTATTGCTATGTCCCCTCAATTTGATTTTCCTGTAGGTCAATGGCCTATCTAATCTCCTGTTCTTTGTAACTGCTCGTGTTCTCATGCTAATTATGTTCCCCAAAAACCTATTTGCACGAGTGTCCGAACAGTCTGTACAAAAGGCACTGAGGGACCCTGCCCCCAGTTGGTTCTGATTGGTAGATAAAGATGCTGAAAGCCAATGGCTGGGCAGAGCAGACAGAGGAGGGACCGGGAGAAAGGAGAGAAAGATCTTTCATACTGGGAGGAGGAGAGGAGAGCCACCATGCCTGAGGAGAATGGAGGACAGAAAGGCATAGCCTGCATGTGAAGGAGCTGGGAGAGTCCAGAGCAGCCAAGATAGAATGTAGGATTTAGTAAGTAATAACTCAGGATTATTGGTGGAGTGTGGGGGTGTGCGGATTGATCGCATGGAGGTTAGGAAGTAGCCCAGTCATTGAGCTGATTAAGGCATATCAAAAAATAAAGGCTGTGTGTGTTTGTGTGTCTTTCATTCAATACCAAAAACATTTGAGCAGGTAGTGAGGAACACGCAGCCAGGATTTATTTAATTATTCATTCGGGAATGTAAAGCGTTGGGGCAGGTAGCAGGAACAAGCTGGTGCCAGGAGATAGATAGATAGATAGATAGATAGATAGATAGATAGATAGATTTGCTACAGTTCTTAGCTATCCAGAAGTGACAAGCATGGATTCCATCTCATGGAGTAGATCTTAAATCCAATTAGAGAGTGAGTGGTTACTTTCAGTTTTGGTGCCATTACTGTATCAGCATTACAATGGCAACCTTGGGCAGGTCACCATTGTTGATGGAAGGGTTTGTAGCTGGATTTGTGTTTATCTTTTTCCTTTGGTAGTGTTCACACATAGTATCTTCTGGTGGCATAAACACTAGTCAGTAGGAGTGAAGGCTCTGGGTAGGCACCAGCTTGATTTTTCCATATTCAGTGAGTTACATAGGTGTTGTCTTCAACAGTGGGGCCTTGCTGTCAGTTTGTTGAGAGCAACCAAGAGCTTAATCCCAGCACTCAAGAGGCAGAGGCAGGCTGATTTCTGAGTTCGAGGCCAGCCTGGTCTACAGAGTGAGTTCCAAGACAGCCAGGGCTACATAGAGAAATACTGTCTCGAAAACAAACAAACAAACAAAATAATAAAACAAACAAAAAGAGCTTTGGCAACCCCTTTGTTTGGGAATTTCTATAGGGCCCATTTAGCCGATAACTCAACTAGATGTAACATACTCCTGGAACCAAAGGTTTCATTGGATTCAGGAGATGTCTAGTTGGGGCTTTGTCTTCCCCATTATTTCCTGACTCTGCTTAGATTTCTTTCGTATATGTATGTCTTTTAAGAAGCTTCTGCTGCAGTAGGTTTCCATCTGACCCCTCCAATGGCCCTTAGTATTAGATGTCCCTCCTGGTACTCCCTATTCCCTTCTCCTCTCCGTGTAACTCTCCCATTCCCCTCCCCCACCCACCCCCTGTCCCCCCATTACTATACAGTCTATTTCTCCTTCCTCAGGAGACCCTTTCCTCCTCCCAATCCCTTACTCTATACCTAACCCTTGTAGTTATATGGATTGTAGCCTGCTTATCAAAGACTTAACAAGTCTTTTTTTTTTTTTTTCTAGATCCATCAATAAAGCTGCAAATTTTATGATTTCATGTTTGGTGGTGGTAGTGTTTTGTTTTTGTATTTGTTTTGTTTTGTTTTTTGAGCTGAATAATACTCCATTGTATAAATGTACCATTTTTTTCATTCTTCTGTCAACAGACATCTATGCTGTTTCCAGTTTCTGGCTATTATGAATGGAGCAGAAATGAACATAGATGAGCAACTGTCTCTGCAGTAGATGTAGAGACCTTTGGGTATATGCCCAAAAGTACTATAGCTAGATCTTTAGGTAGATCAATCCCTAGCTTTCAGAGGCACTACCTCACTGAATTCAATAGTGGCTATACAAGTTGAAATGCATTATGTCTAATATAATATTTTTATTAATTCTTTGAGGATTTTATATATCCATATAGATATGTGGGTCCTATTCACCCCCCACCCCCTGCTCCTCTCCTAACTCCTTTCAGACCCACTCTCAACCACCATTCTTCCTCTTAATTTCATGTCTTATTTAGTTTTAATAATTAACAAGTCCAGTTTGCACTGCCCATGTACTCCATGAGGCCACCCGCCAGAGCATAATTACCTACCAAAGGCTGCAACTTTAAAGAGAACTGACTCTCCCTCCTCTAGCAGCTATTGACAGTCAATAACTCCTCAGCTATTGGTGGGAACTCATGAATCCCTCCCCCATCCATGCTGAGATCTTGATTAGCTTGACCTTATGAAGGTTTTGTGCAGGCAGCCATAGATGATGTAAGTTCATGAGTGTGCATCCAGAGGGGACTATTTTGCTCTGATCTTCCCGACCTCTGGCTCTTACAATCTGTCTTCCAAGATTCTTTCTGAGCCTTGGAGGCAAAGGGGTGTGATACAGATGCCTAGTTTATGGGTGATCACTCCACTAACACATTCTCTGCACTTTGACCGGTTGTGAGTTTCTATGTTTTAACCACCATCCACTGCTCAAAGAAGCCTCTCTCATGAGAGCTGAGAGCTGCACAAAGGAATGTTCTCTAACCCTTCTCCTGGCCATGCTTCTGCGACCTCATCTGCATCATGGGAATAACCTAAAAAAGTAGGAGCCCTCATGAGAACCTATTCGGAGTCTTTAAAACAGCTTGGCATGTACTGTGTCCTCAACACTAGCATCGTTGGTATTAACAACTAAGTAGGTGCTATACTGTTCTAATACTCCTAGGAGTGGGAAGAAAGAGGAGTAGCATATACTATATGCATATATGAAATTGCCTAGGGAAATATAGAGTTTGTGGCTTTTACAGATAGATAGATAGATGATTGATGATAGGTAGATAGATAGATAATAGACAGACAGACAAACTTGGAAATCAAAAGCCCTAGTTCAAAATACATAGCCATTCTACCTCTACATCCGACAGACACGGCCATTCAGAATGCAAAAGAAGGCCATATGACATAAGGATACACTCGTGATAAAATGCTAAATAATGAAAACAAAGCAAGCACACACAAATTACCTTGAATAAAAAAAGGATGAACTTAAAATGGTAACCTATGTGCTGTTTGTAAATAATTTTTCTCCTTCATGATTTCCTAAATTGCCCATATTCCCAGTAATAAAACATATAATCAGTCTATAATTTTAAATGTTAATAATTGTGTTTCCTTTTATGCCCCGAAATATTTCCAAAATTAATTGTAATGAGTTCCTGATACTTATATTTGCATGTTTATTACTTCTATACAAAAAGTATGTTCAATATAAAATAAAACCTAACCAGGTGTGGTACAGTAGCTCTATAATTCCATCAGCTCAGGAAGCTGGTATAGGAGGATCACTGTACCTTTAAAGTCACCCTGGTGTACGTAACAAGTTCAAAACCAACCAGGGCTACATTTTGAGATAGTCTCAATAAACAGAAAGAGTTGGTAAGAAAATTCAGGGGGTAAAAGTGCTGATCACACAAGCCTGATATCGTGAGTTCCAATCCCCAGAACTCACCAAAAAGCTAACACAGTTGTGCTGTCAAGATGGCGCGGATGACCCATGCTGCCAAGCCTGACAACTTGAGTTCAGTCACAAGGTCCCACATAGTGGAAGGAGAGAAGCAACTCCTGTAAGTTGTACTCTGACTTCCACATGGGTGCCATGACACATAGGTACTGGAGACCACAGCTTTCTGGAAGCTCAAAGTCCGCAAGCCCGTCCAACACAGTGACAAAGAAAACCTGTCTTAAAACAAGATAGAAATGCAAGGACTACCATCTAAAGTTGTCTTCCTAAGAATGCTTAGATTTAACTGTTTCTACTTTACATGCCGACTGATGTTTTGAAACTCAACTTCATATCACAAGGAAAAAATCGTGTTGAAAACTCCATTTTCTCCTATCTAAAATCAGCATTAGAAGACCCGTTCCATCGTGGTGTGAATGCTACATTCCAAAAATATACTGATACTCATGAGAGTGCTTCAGGAAAATGCAAATCCCCTCGGGTTGGGGGGGGGGGTTGGTACTAAAAGGACACTGGCTTGTACCAGGCAGTTCATTTAATGTCATAGCAGACATGTCCCATGTGAACTTCGAGGGCAGATCTAGAAAAAGGACATACTATCAAGACAAGTGATGAACTGTAAATACCCAATAAAGAAAATTGCCATGTTGCTTACATCTTTTCAAGAATTACAGCAAGACCCCACCAGGGCTCTGGGAGTGTTAAGGAAGTTCGGGGTCGGGGAGGGAGTTAAGGATCAGAGGATGGAGGAGAGCTATGAGATGTTGCCTTCTGAACATGACATAGCTGATGGACTCATGAACTCAGAGCTGGGGCCACCTGCACAAGACTTGCACAAGATAAATCCAGTCCGTATTTCAACACAGATGGGGGAAGAGGCTCATGAGGCTCCTCCCATGCTGAGAAGCTTTTGATAGTTTCGGGCTGCTGGGAGAAAGAGAATAATTTTTCTTTGCAGGTGTGGCTGCAGGTAGATTGCTCATTCTTGGCCCCATCCCCATGCAACATGTGGGCAACAAATGGCCTCAGTGGGTAATTAAAACAGAAAGAGAGCTTGAAGGGGGGTCCTGTTGGGAGCTCTGGGGGAGTTGGAGAGGAGAGTGGGGGGGGGTAGATATTATCGAGGTACATTATACACATATGTGAAATTGCCAATGAATAAATAAGATTCTGGGTTGAGAGAGAGAGGCAGAGTTAACTTCTATTTGGAGGGGTTCCCCCCCAAGAGACAGGGGCAGAACTTTCTTCCAAACCCAGTTGTAAAAATCAGCTTAGTTTGAAGAAAAGCAAAGAGGAACTGGACAAGATGCCAGGTTCCCTAACTTCCACCCCAGCGTGTTTTTTCTAGACTCCCTGACCACATGGATACCCCAACATGGGTCTCTCTGAAATACTAAAAGAGAACAAGAGAGTTTCCATGTAAAACAAACCTATGAAAGGGGAATTTTCCTGTCTGATTGGTAAAGAGTTGGCTGCTGAAAGAATCATCAAAAGCCATTGTGTCTGCAACCACTGGGTCATAGCAACCTGGCAGAGCCATGGCTACTCAGATGGTCACATGTCCAACTTCCCAAACAGCCCATCACCATAAGCTGATAAATCACGCCCTTCCTTGTTGTCTAAAGATGGCTAATCAATACTTCCATTATGAGTATCATTACTCCCAAGACTCGTCTCCAGCTGCATCTGAGCTGCTCTTCCTGAAGAGCCGAGGATGATGAATTTGCTTCAGAGAACCCATCGATCAAAGGAATAAAGGGGAAAAAAAGAACTGGAAAGGAACATAGGGAGATAGTGCGGTCCTAGAAACGGCCTGATGGAATCCATCCTGGGTCAGGGTTAAAATGACAGATCCCTGGAGAGGCGGGTCCCTGGGCTGGGGAGTGACCTAGGATTTGCCTTCATTAACAGCTCTTTCAGATGATTTAATACACAGAAAACTGTACCTTAAGAACTCAGAGAACCAACGTAGTTGAAGTCAACTGCACCTATCCTAAACAAGACTGAGCCTGTCAATAGCCAATCACAGAATAGGGAGGCGCTCATAAGTCCCTCCTCCTCCATGGTGCACTATTGGCTACTGTTGGATTCTTGGGAGGGACATTTACGGTCTTCATCTGTTTATCAAGGAGCCCACCAGGCTACAGTGGACCATGACCATACCGGCCCAGTCCTGACTTACACCCGCGGGTCATGACCGGGCACGTAGAGAAGAGAGGGGGATAACAGGAGTGAGAGAAAGTGCAAGAAGAGTGAACAGAATTCACTAAATACATGTATGAAACTGTCAAGGAACAAATTTGAACGTTTTCTCAAACGAACTTGGAATAGACTCTCCTCTGGTGGAAACCCTCAATAAAAATCTGGAAGGTCTGCGGCCCAGCTCTTCGGTTCTCAGAGATAGGTTCTGCATATGCTTGTGTGGGCCCAGAGTCTTCCAGGTCTCTGTGAAATAAGGATATCTTTTGACTGACATCGGCAGCTGCAAATATGAGAGTCACACGACGACAGGCTGGGTCCATCGAACTGCTCAGCCCCCCCCCCCTTTCTATTTTAATGCGTCTTTCTTTCCTCTCCAGTTAAGACCTGGGCAAGACTAAGAATGTGCATTACTAACCAGTTTCCAGATTCAGTGATGCTGCTGGTCCAAGATATATGTTGAAAAAACACCTGCACACATAGGAAGCCACACATCTATGCCGTGTTTTTGCTGCTGTTGTTTGTTTGTTTGTTCATTGTTTTTTTGTTTTGGTTAGACACAAATAATAATTAAGCAAACAAATTATTTGCTACCATACACTGGACACACACACACACATACACACACATATACACGCATACACAATATTACCTACTGCCTGTTAATTTCTCTTTCTTAAGGCAACATACCAGGAACTCCTCTCCAGTCATCTCTCACTGCCAATACTATCTGAATCAGTACAACTACGCATTAAGTCTTCTACAATAATTTATTTTAATTACAAATGCTCAGAGTAAGGGTCAAACAATAAAGAAGAATTACAAAGAAAAATGAATCTCAAGGCTTACTCTAGAGAAAAAAGCACCTGTTAATAAATTGATAATCATCACTCAATACACTTATTCCTACAACTTATAATAGCCTATAATTTATAATCACACATCAATTCAAACGGAAGATGACCTATGGGATAACCTGATTTTTCCCGATGGCACAGAGTAAATCTCTTTTTCTTGTGTGTGTAGATGGAGCACACAAGCACGGTGCCCACGGAGTCCTGAAGAAGGCTTTGGATCCCCCAGTGCTACAGTCACAAGCAGCTTTGAGCCCCGAGGTGGGTACTAGGAACTGAATTTACAAGACTAGGAATTGCTCTTAACCACTAAACCACCTCTCCAGCCCCTGAAGTAAGTTTTGACAAAGCAAATACAACCTTTAAAAATCCTTAGCAAATAGATTACTTAATGAAATCTTAACACATGCCTCTACTAAAACATTTTTTTTCTTTCTGCATAGCTGGCATTAGAACCAAAAACCTTGCTTATTATGGTAAGCAACTGCTAAGCCACACCCTGAGCCTGAACCATCCTTTTATTTAGTAAATTCCCATTGACTACTCACAGGTAGAACTTAGTATGTAGTTTGTCCCTCAGCTTCAGGAAGATTCAACTGTGATAAGATCATCCTTTGTTAGAAAGGCAGACCTCTGCATCTCACAGGCACCAGCCATACAGAAGCACTGAGCCCAGAGCCCTGGGAGTTCCAGATACAAAACCTAATCCTCCCTGGCAATCTGGGATGTCAACCCTGACCTCTGGTCTCAGCTGAGATTTGCCAATGTTCTGGTTCTAGGACAAGTCACTGGCTAAGGGTCAGATAAGCACAGGATAGAACAGAAGGGGTTAAGAGGCCTTGATTTGATCAGGAGAGCCCAGGGACGGATCACCAAGCAACCTCTTCCATCGGAAGAGTACGGTTCAGCTTTAGAAGGTAACATTCTAGTGATAGTATCCCTTCCCTACCCTCTCAGTTCCTCCCCATCGCCCTGCCTCCCATCCTGCTCCACACCCTTCGTCTCTACCTAGAAAACAAACAGGCATCTAAGAAGTGATAATAAAATAAAATGAATCAAATGCAAAAAAAAAAAAAAAAACACAAGCGCTGGGCAGTGGTGGCGCACGCCTTTAATCCCAGGACTTGGGAAACAGAGGCAGGCGGATTTCTGAGTTCGAGGCCAGCCTGGTCTACAGAGTGAGTTCCAGGACAGCCAGGGCTACACAGAGAAAACTTGTCTTGAAAAAAAAAGACCTTAGAGAAAACTAACTTTTCATTTGTGCATAGCTATTATTCAAGAGAGCTTCTGGGTTAGAGTTGGGGCCATGTGCCCACTTCTCATGGCTCTAGAACCCCATCTGGTATAGAACCTGAGCAGGCCCAGTGCATGCTGCCTTGCCCTCTGTGAGTCCATTGTATGTCAGCCCTGATGTGTCTAGAAGCCCTTGATTCCTTGGTGTCAGCCATCCCTTCTACCTCCTACACCTTTTCAGCCTCCTCTTCTGCAGAGTTCCCTGAGCCAGAGAGGAGGGATTTTATGGAGACATCCATCCTAAGGTTGAGTATTCTGAGGTCTCTCACTCACTGCATATAGTCTAGCTCTGGGTCTCTGTATTTGTTCCCATCTTCTGAAGTAGGAAGCTTCTCTGATAATGGGTAAGCAAGGCATGGATTTGCTTCTCTGGCTACTGTGGCTGAATTGTTCCCATTGAGTCCGGTTCAGATTTTTTTAATTTGATAACCATAGCTTTCTGGTATCGACTTGACAAGATCTGAAATTATCTAGGAGACATATCTCCAGTTGTCCCTATGAGGGGTTGTTTAGATTGTTACCCATGGAGGATGCCTGTGAGGGACTATCTTTATTAAGTTAATTGGGGTGAGAAGAACCACCATAAAGGAGGGTGGCACCCTTCCCTGGGTGGCATCCTGGACTTTGAGCAAATGAAACAGTGAGCTGTGAGTATCTGCTGCTCTCCACCTCTTGTCTGCAGATTTCCTGTGACCAACAGTTCTCAAGCTTCTGATGCTATCAATTAATTCCTCCATGGTGAACGGTACCCTTGAACTGTGAGCCAAATCAACCCTTTCTTAAGTTATTTCTGCCAGGCCATATTATCATAGAAACAGGAAAAAAAATCCTTTTGTTGATTTGTCTACATGATGGAGATGAGGCGTGGTAAAATTCATTGAGATCACACAGGCAAAGCCCTGAATTTAGGAGCTGGTACACAGTAAACACCTGTGTCCCTGGGAAGAAAGACTGAGCATGTGCATGCTGTAGGGTCTCCCACCTCATGCTGCCTCCCTCTCTTTTCATTCAGAAACAAGAGTGAGAAGGAAATCCCAGGATACCAAGACATAGTCATGAATCAAAGAGGAGTTCCCAAAAGACAGGGTACATTCCTAATTCCCCACCAAGTCAAAAGTTTAGTGAAGTACAGATACTACTTCCAGCAGAAATCATAATCATCAAATCGAGCCCAACTCTCAGAATAGACCCAACATGCTTGGCGACAGAGGTCTATACTGCCTTTCTACAAAGTCCTGAGCCCTAACATTTAGTAGACTATGTGTCCAAATCGACTTTCTAAGGCTTCCTAATCCTCATCCCTGGAAGAAACGGGCAGTTACAGTGGAGTCTTATTACAACTTCTTTTGTCTTGTTTGGGGGTGCAAAAGGATACTCTACCCCTTGTTTGCTTAAAGTAGGCACAAAAGCATGTGTCTAAGTAAAGGGATAAGGGGCCATAAGGAGGATGTGTTCTTTATCCTTTTTGGCTACATATCTGAAAAAGCAGCCAGATATCTCAGCAGACCATGCTAAAGGATAATTGTCACATACAATTAATTCCATCTGGTCTCATAAAGAGACTGGGAAATCACTGCTTGGCAATGCTGTGTGTCTCAAGCTTCATTAAAGTGGTGTTTCCCAAGAGTCCCCTATAACAGCATGCACAGCATTTAGTCCCCTTCATACCTGACTCATTCTAAATCATCAGTAAATGTAAACAAGAGTCACAGCAGCAAGAACTGCTCAGTGAGGCTGATTATAGGATGCTGAGCTTTTCCCAACCAGAGGAGGAATTTCAGTACTACATCGCTTAGCACTGTCAACCTGACACAATCTGGGATCATCTAGAAAGAGTCTTAGTGAGGGATCACCTAGATCAGGTTGACCTATGTATATCTGTGGGTGGATATATTGATTATATTAATTGACATAGGAAGATCCAGCCCATTGTAGGCAGCATCATTCCCTAGGCAGGTGTAGAGAGGGGGGTCAAGTACCAGTAAGAATGTATGAAATTTTTTTCCTCTCTATTTTTTCTATTTTTCTTTTTCTTTCTTGAGACACAATCTCACTATATAGCTCTGGCTAGCCTGGAGCTTGCCCTATGGATCAGGCTGGCCTATCAGAGAGCCACCTGCCTTTGCTTCCAAAATTCTGAGAGTAAAGGTGTGTGCCACAATGTCTGGCTCACTTTTCTTCTTCACTGTGGGTGAGACTAGCTGCTTCAAGTTTCTATTTTGTCGTCCTTATAATGATCTTCTCTATAATGCAACCTGGAATTATAATCTAAATAAACTCTTTCTCTCTACATTGTTTTTGTTAAGATATTTTAACAGAGCAACAGAAATAAAACTAGAATACACATCAATCCAACATGGATCCCCATGGAGCCAGCAGTTCCACCCTCCACCCCACTCTCTCCACTCTTCAAGTTCCTTGGCAGACTAAGAAGGCCTTCAGAGTTTGTTCCAGTGAATGTTCTCAGGTCCGTGATGACAGAGCTATCCCAGCTGAAGAACTGAATTACACAGGTCTGACATTGATATAACCCATGGAATTCAGTTCTCAGAGCTGAGGATACACAGACTCTCCAGATGAGGCCTTCCTCACAGGCCAGATCCTGCCAGCCCTGTAAAGACACAAGAGAAATCGCTGATAAATCCAGAGGCACTGCCTCTGCAGACTAGACACTCTTAATGCATAAGGATCTGAGACACAAGTTAGGCAGATTCATAAGTAACCATTAAACATGTTGGGCATGTGGTGCAGGCCTATAATTTCAACACTCACAAGCCTGCAGCAGGAGGAATGGCAGTTTGAGGCTATCCTATAATCCCAGCACAGAGGAAGCTGCATCAGGAAGACTTGCAGGTCCAAGGGCAGCCTGAAGTCCATAGCAAGATTTTCTCAAAAGCAATCAGTAACTTGACAGATCGTCTCTCCTGTCCCCACTGTGCCCTCATACATGTGCTCCTGGCCTGGGAAACCGTCCTTGATGCCTATTCCTCCTGAGGCTGTTACCCACTGAATCACCTCCTCAGCAAGACTATCAATAGCAGAGATGACTGAACGATCACCCTGTGTCTCTTCTGTGTTCACAGAACCCCCAGGATACACACATTTCTGGCACAAAGACCCCATTTCCTAGCTTCGAGTGACACATGAAGACAGAGGACACAGTGCAGCTGTACCCACACCATGCAATGTGGGCCATGCACCACCCATGGCAGGGCAGGGCACTGTACCAGATGACCTTCGAAACTGTACTTCTTCACATCAGCAAGGACAGGACCCTCCCCTTTTCAAGCCACTGCTATTTAGGTGTCTGTTAGAATCACTGAGTGTATTAGCCTCACTAATAACTCTTCTCCATCCCCCAGTGACACCTGCCATTCTCCTGTGTCATGTCCAATCCTTCCCTTTATAGAGCTTCATAATTTATAACTAACTGATAGAGATCTTTTGATATAATTGTTGATAAGTACTATCCCCCAGACAAGATTATATTTTCACAAGGGCAGAGCCCATGCTAGTGCTTTTTTTTTTTTTTTTGAAAGTACACACACAGAAGCTACACTCCTGTACAGAAGTTACACTCCTGTAACTCTAGCACTCTTGAGGCTGAGGCAGGAGGATTTCTACGAGTTCAAGGCCATCTGGGTGGCATTATGGGTTCCAGACCAACTAGAGTTACAGAGTAAGACTCTGAAAAAGAAGACACCCCCCCACAACAACAATAACAAATTATTTTGAGTAAGTAAAATAGTTTTATTAAAACTAGAACTCACAACTATACAATTCTCCTAATCATGAAGGCTAAAACTCAATGGCTTTCAACATTATCCGGAAGTTATTTGATGGTCACTGTAGTTCATCTAAGAATGTTTTAATCATCCCTAATCTACATGCTAGTCACATTTGTTCCTGGATTCTATATCTGACCACTAGGCCATATATATATATATATATATAAATCTATATAATATATATAAATGCCTATTAGCATTTTTTTAATGAACAAATTCAGGTCATGTGTGGTCTCTTGTTCTTTGACTTAATGTTCTCAAAGTTTATCTGTGGCTTAGTGTGCGTATCAGTGTTTAATTCATTTTATGGGTTTCATTTGAAAATGATAATCCACTATATGGATAGGCCACATTTCTTAATGTATCAGCAGCGGATGGGCATTCATATTATTTCTACTTTTCCTAAATATTTATTTTTTATTGTTTTTTAAAGTATGTGTAAGTGTGTGTGTCTATGTGTGGATATGTGCCCATGAATGCAGGTGGCAAAGGAGGCAACAGAGTCCCCTAGAGCTGGTTGACAAGTTGTTGTGAGCCACCAACATGGGTGCTGGGAATCAAACTTGGCACCTCTGCAAGAACAGTTATGTGCTCTTAAACACAGAGCACTCCCTTCAGCCCATCTCTGCTCTTTCTCTGCTACAAATGTTTCTATGACCATTCCCAGCTCTGTGCTGATGCACATTGTCATTTCTCTTGACTGCATATCCAAGAGTAGATGGCGGGGTTCCATTAAATCCATGTCCCTTTAGAGAACTCTCACACTCTTTGTCAAAGTGGCTACACCATTTGACATTTCCGCCAGCAGGGTCTGGGGTTTCCTTTCTCCACATCCTTGCTATTGCCTGACTTTTTGATTGCAGTTCTCCCAGTAGGCACAAAGTGGTACCTCACTGTGGTTTTGATTTGCATCTCCCTGGTGGCTAATGAGGTTGAGCACCTTTTCATCTGTTTACCGTATTTGCACAGCTACTTAGATCAGAAAAAAAAAATCTATGCACATCTTTTAGACTGGACTGTTTGTCTTTTTATTATTAAATTATAAGAATTATATTCTAGATACATCATATGATTCATATTTCCAGGGGTTTTTTTCTGATTACATAAGCTCACTTTTAACTTTTTTCCTGTCAGGGTAGTAGATGGGTGTTGGTTCCATATTATTTCCAGCTTCTAGAACATACCTGGATCATAGAAGACAGTCCAGAGATTTTTCAAGAAAGAAGGCAAAGTAAATGATATCTGGGGTTCTTAAATATTATTTTCCTATACTTTAATCCCCATGGTATGCATCAAAATGAGATAAGTCACCTCCATCTGTGCCCAATCCATTTTTTTTCCTTCAGCCTGTGTGCCTTCCAAAAGCTCCTGTGTGAGCCAGACTCCAAAGATGAAAGATGGTATCATCTAATTCCTTCTCTTTGGAAGTTTTATAAGCATATGAGAATGAGCAAGTAGGATGCCTCCCACAGCATGCCAAGTGTCCTAGGAGGGGGACCATGATACCCTTTTAGAGGCCAATTGCACTGATCTGGTGCCATCTCTCCCTCCACCTCCACCTGCTCATCACTCACCCACAGAGTACCTGGTAGGTGAGGTCAGATGCTGGGGATGCAGCAAGATCAAGGCTGCCTGGACCTCTGCCCCACCCTCGTGAGATCTCACTGAGAGTCATACCAACAATCAAGTTCAATGGTGATGTGTGCCTCCAATGAAAGCCTCAAGATGCTCTGAAGAGTCAGTGCTCCCACTGAAGTGACACTGAAGGAGTTACCCTGAGGTAAACACACTTGTCTGGTACAAAACAGTCAAAACGAAAGAAACACAATATGTAAATATGTATAGGATATAGCCCACATACTTCTAGAAGAGAGCAGACCAAGGGAGGCTCAGGCAAACTGTCCAGGCTAGTCTTGCTTGGGACCTCCGGGCTGCTCTACAGAATGTGGGAAGAAGTATGCTCGGACTACATTATTCAAATATTCCAGCTCAGATTGATGAATAGCTAGAAAATATGAAATCATCCTAAATAACCATCAACTAATCCTACAATTTACATCCTACAGGATCTCAAACAGTAAAACTAAGATTCTGCCCCTTTACTCCCCACCTCTCAACAGTAGTGGAGACTCCACTCCCACGAACTAGGGATCAAATACAGGGCCTCCCACACACCTGGCAAGTGCTCCACCATGAAGCTGCACACTCAGCCCTCCTACCTTTATAAAATTATTTTGAGATGGAATCTCACTAGGTTGTCAAAGATGGCCTTAAGCCAGGAATCCTCCAGTCTCAACAACCAGAGTGACTAGAATTACTGATAACCTTCGCTTTCATTATAATTGATAATCCTTCTCTCTGCCCTCATTTTCCTACTGGGCATGCTTATCAAATGACCGCTTTACAAGGTCCCTGTGATCGTCCCTGCATCACCAGTAGCAGGGAGATTTCTGAATGATGCATGTTTCCTTGTTCCAACCTTGACCCCTGCAGCTTGCACATGATCCCCAGACATCTCCAGCTTCCAGGTCCCAATCTCCATATGTAGTCAGTCACCAGACAAAGCCATTGTCTCCTGTTTACTAGACCATTCTCTAAGCCATGAGCCACACTGTTAAACTTCAAGAGATTTGTAGTGACAGCCCAAGAAAACCAATGAAGAATAGAAGGTCCTTTAACCACACTTGTCATTTGAATTCCCCAAACAACCACTCTGAGCACTGTGAGCACTTCCTCCGTGCCACGCTCAGGAAAGCCAAAATTCTGTCATACGGCTGACCTCTCTTTTCAGATGGAATCCCTACTATAGAAGTGCGGTGGGTCAATGCACAGCTTGCCTCGTGAAAAGAAATCATTTGGCCATGGTCTTTTATGACAAAGCTATGGTGTCCTTTCTCTTTCAAGAACTCACGACTTTTTCTTATGTGTGTTCTTCCCAGCACCCGAGGAAAAATTAAATACAAACCTGAAAGTTATAAATGTGACTCTGCCAACCTTCCACCCAGAACACACATCTGGTCCTTTGTTCCTGCTAAATGATTAGAAAAATAAATGGGTTTCCCCTGTGTGATGCTTCCGGGAGAGACACTTCTTGGTACTTGGTTACAAGTTGAATAAGCTATGAAAGCTAAATTAATGCCGATATCCCTGTTTGTTTCCCTATGGTGTAAAGAAGATATACCTAGATTATTTTATATACTTTCTCTCTATAAAAAAAGAAGAAAGAAAGGGAAGGGAAGAAGGAAGGAAGGAAAAAGAAAAATAGTTACACGGCTTTTTATTTTAAAAGAAAAAATTAAATGGTGTGCAAAAATACCTCATTACCTCTCTGCACACAGCCTTAGCAGGAGATTTGGAACAGACCAGAAAATATTTTTAAAACGCAGTCAATAAGTCTTTGCCAATGAGAAGAAATAGCAGGGTAAATCCTCTGGTATTACACCTTGCTAATCCTTTTCATGAAGGAAAGCCCCATTAAAATCATAAAGTGGGTTCTTGAAGCAAAGAGAGTTCGTGAAACATAAGTGACTGGAAAATGATTCTAGGCTATGTGCTTTGTGCTGGGCCCCAGGCATCTCTAGATTCTAGGCCTTGTTGGCCCGGATGCAGCAGAGCCTGACACAAAACATACTTGAAGACACGGACACTATCTAAAGGCTGAGCTCACTAAACAAAAGTGGTCAAGACATTCCCCTTGGTTCTCTCGCCTGTCCACTTTCAAGTTTATAAATGATGTCATACTGAGGGGTAAGCTCTAAGTTCCATCTCTCTTCCCACTGTTGTGACGTCTACCCCCATGTGAAGTGTTACCGGTGTCTCCGGTCTAACCTTTTGTGGTTGTTAAGGCTCAGTTCTTGGAATAACTTCTATTCCTGTTCAGGCTGCCATCTCTCAAAAGGTTTCTCTGGCCCTATGGCCTCACGGCCTTTGACACAGTGGGAATGCTTTCATTCTAATCTCCACACAGTAGACACTTTGTAAGTACAAGAAATATTGTACTGGACAAGAGTGAATTCTTCATCCTATCCCCCACCCTCACACAACCTCTGGCTCACAGACCCAACTAAACACGTCATAGCAATACCATCAAGCACGCACTTATGTTCCAGCCACTGGGCTGCGTGGATTATAACACGTTTCACAACAAAGCCATGAGGCAGGCTGTCTTATCAGCATCACATTGTATGTGAGGAAAAAGCAAGGCTTAGGAAGGCTCAGCAGCCTTGTACAGCAACTGGGCACTTAACTATTCCAAGCTCATACTCACAACTACTCTCTTACCCTGAGGGATAAACTGAGCACAGCTGAGTAGTCCAGGTTGAGTCTGGCTGCCCTACAACATCAGCATGCCGAAACAGAGCTCCCATCTCTCCTTTCCAAATCACATCCCCAGTTCCACCCAGTGCTGGAACTGATCCCTAGGGGCAAAGGTAGAGAGGACTGATGCCATCCTCTGCCTGGTCTGCTCACACACTTGAGTTATCTCAAGAGGTGCTCATTCTCAATCTTAGCCACAAACACTGCTTCTCAAAATTCACCGTTACAGAAAGGAAAAGAAAAAAAAAAAAACAAAAAAAAAAAAAACGGGCCCTAAGTAACATGCATGCTGGGAAATGAGAGTTACCTCTACAAGCTCCTTCCCACACTCCAATAGGACAGTGGAGTACAACAGATGAACAATCGTTTAGTTCCCCCAAACTATCAAGTTAATGAAGTAAATCTTCAGGTTTCACATCCCAGATTTCTATCTCCCCCACACTGGCTCACAGTAGCTCACTGAGTCACTTCTGGCCCCTTCTGCTATTCCACAGAGCCGGTTTGTCACTTAAAGACCTGTTAACTAACCGGAGTAGCCATTTCTGTAGCCGCAGATAAAATCCACGATAGGTTTTTTTGATGAGTTTATCATGGGAGCTGATTAATTGGAGGCTGTGGAGCTCTGATAGGAGAGCTGCATTTCATTAGCATAGACTTGCGATTTGAAGGTGAACATCATTGTGATTTAAACACATTCACTGCATGATGGAGAGGGTGTGGGTGAGAAAGGGAAAGTCCAAGTGAGTATGAGACTCAGGGGGTACTATGAGGGAGGTTGAATGCTAAAGTTACCCTGGTCTGTCCTGCCAGGTCTGCCCTGCACAGCTGATGTGTTCTCAGGTACCTTAGCTCAGGTCCCCAAGCATACCACAGGAGACAGGCAATTACTGTTCACCTTGAGAGGCAATGGAGACATGCACTCAGGAAACAGGAGAGCCGGGTGCAGGTTCTGACAGGAATTCCCCAGAGCGGTGGTTCTCAACTGAGGACACTGGCAGCCATATCAGTATCTTGAGTCTATGGGAAGAGGCCAGGGATGCTACAGAACAGCCTACATGGCACAGGACAGCCCCCAAAGTAACAAACAGATGGTTGAGATCTAAATCTTAACAGTCTCAAAGAATCTCAACTACAAAGCCTGGTGTTTAGCGCTGTGACCAGGGCTTAAGTTAGAGAGACCGTGAAGAAGCAGGCCACTCACTCTTTCCTGTACATTAATCTCAGTACTTACTGGCAGCCAAAATCCACATACAGGGTTAGTGCTACTGTACTTACTTAGGTCCTGAATTTTCTCTCTCAAATTTTCTATGATATCACAAGTCCCTTATGCAAAGGTAGGAAATCTCTACCAATAACCATTAAGCATGGTGGGGAGAGAAATACAAAAGTATAAGCTAGGAAAGTTATCTCTGAAGCTCCACCCAGCAGCTGACTCAGAGGGATGCAGAGAACCACAGCCAAACAGTGAATGGAGCTTGGGGACTCTTATGGAAGACTAGGGGGAAGGATTGCAGGCCAGAAGGGGATAGGAACTCCACATGAAGACCAACAGAGTCAACTAACCTGGACTCTTGGGGCTCTCAGAGTCTGAGCCACCAACCAAAGAACATACACGGGCTGGACCTAGGCCTCCCTGCATATATGTAGCAGATGTGTAGCTTGGTCTTCATGTGGATCCCAAACAACTGGAGCGAGAGCTATCACAAAAGCTACTGCCTGTATGTGGGATATGTTCTTCCAGCTGCACTGTCTTGTCTGGTCTCAGTGGGAGAGGATGTGCCAGGGTGAGAGGATACCCAGGGAAGCCCCTTAGCAGCTCAGAGGAGAAGGGGACAAGGGAAGGGGGAAGGACTGTGGAAGGGGGAGACCAGGAAGGAGGCAGTTAGTGGGACAAAAAGTGAATGAATAAATAAATAAGAAAGTCAGTAACATCTACAGAAAGCTGAACACCAGATCTATGTCAAAATGAACTTCAAAGCTAGAATGGTGGCTCAGTTGGTGAGGTAGGCGACTTACAAGCAGGAAGACCTGAGCTAAATACCTCAAGCCCACATTTCTGTGGTTGTGACATGGTCTCATGATGTAGCCCTGGCTGGCCTGGAACTCAGAGAGATCTGCCTGCCTCCATTTGGGGGTCAACCAAACCTTTCACAGGGGTTGAATATCAGCTAGCCTGCGTAACAGAGACTGACATTCTGATTCATAACAGTAGCAAACTTACAGTTATGGAGTAACAACAAGAATAATTTTATTCTTGGGGGTCACCACAACATGAGGAATCTAGGCATGGTGTATTGATAATCTCAGCACCTGAGAGATGGTTGAAGACAGGCATGTCATTGTGGCTGCAGGCCAGTGAGAAATCCTATCACAAAAAACCGCCAAGGGGCTGGGCGTGGTGGCGCACGCCTTTGACCCCAGCACTCAGGAGGCAGAGGCAGGCAGATTTCTGAGTTCGAGGCCATCCTGGTCTACAGAGTGAGTTCCAGAACAGCCAGGGCTATACAGAGAAACCCTGTCTCAAAAACAACAACAACAAAAAACCACACAGCCAAGGGCTAGAAAGATGGCTCACCAGTTATGGCTCACCTCTTCCAGAGGACCCAGGTTTGATTCTGTGTACTCTCATGGCAGTTCACAGCTGTCTGTAACTCTAGTTCCAGGGGATCTAATAACTTCTTCTGGCCTCTGGGCATGCACTTGGTACATAGATATTTATGCAGGCAAAACACTCATGCACATAAAATAATAATAGAAATAATAATGACTAAGTTACAAGGCTATAGTTTACTAAAAAGAAAACGAGGGGGGCAAAAAAACAATGGCTCCTGAGGAACACACGTGCACACGCTCATACATGAACATGCAGGCACATACACACACACAAGCAAATAAACAACAGTTGCAAAGTAAAGGTAAGAATAACTCTTTAAAGCCATCCCTTAAAGAAGGCCTTTTTAGGCGAGACTCGGAAAGCATCAAGAATACCAAGGGCTCGAGATGCCCTTTGTAGCGACACATGCAAAGAGGTTCAGCTCAGTCAAAATAAATAAATAAATAAATAAATAAATAAATAAATAACATCGCAACCGTTTGGGCAACTCTCCTCTAAAAGAAACTTCACAGACAAAACCTTGAATCTCAGCCTACAGAAGTCAAAAAGATAAGTCCTTGACAGAATCCCACTGATATTTCTCCCTAATTAGCTTGGAGTAGTCTTTCCTTCTCTCTGCTGCTGGTGTAGCCTTTTGAAGGCTCTCTGGCGATAGGAACTGAATGTGAGCACAGCCATCCAACCTAAGAGTCTAATTTTGCTACAAAAGAACTCTTTTTCTTTTGATTTTAATGCCTGAGTTAATATGAGTGACATTTTCTCAGGCAGTGGGAACAACAAGTGACATTGTACATAGGCCAAACAGTGCTGACCCCTGAATACTAGGTTGCCCTGAAATAGTAGCACTTCTTGGCCCACCCAATGGCCCAAAGAAACAAGGCTACACACTGCCATTGTTGAGCCTCTGCAGTTAGCTTCCTCTGAGGTCTCTAAAGCTTGTGCTCAAACCTCCAAAACATATTGCAAGTTTAAGACAGCCAATTTTTTTTCCACCATGAACTTAAGGCTTCACTCTACCGAGGACGAGATCTAAGTAGCTATACACCTAAGGAAATGGGATTTTAGCACAATAAAGAACCTAAGAACATTCTATACAGACTGGTAGACTAGTCCCTTTGCCACCGCTCAAATGGTGTATCCCCCATGGCCGAGGACTATTCCTTTGGAATTGTTTGAACCCAAAACCCACAAGCCCATTGCTAGAAAGCCCCACCTAGCTGGTCAAGACATTCACTCTTTCTTTGGTCTTAAAGAAGACAGAATGTGTAGAGACATCTCCACAGTCTAAGGTAAGCAGAGTTTATTGTGTCATCAATGTAAGACAAAGCATGTAATTTAACTCCCATTTAACTGCCAGGAGGTAGTATGTCCACCTAAAATAAACACAAAAGCCAGGGAGCTGGCTCAGTGGTAGAATTCATGAGGCCCTGGGTTCAATCCTCAATGCTAAATAAACTGTAATCCTCACTACTTGAGAGGCTTGAGGCAGGGCATCACAAATTGAAGGCCTGCCTGAGCTATGAAGCATGTTTAATGCCCGCGTAAGCAATTAGCAAGACCCTATCTCAAAGAAAATATGAAAAAGATTCAGGATACAGCTCAGTGGTAGAGAGAGGGCTTGCTTTACCTTTATGGAGGTGGAAAGCTGCGAGTTCAATCCCCAGCAAGGCCCACAGAAAGAAATTCAGGAGCAAACCCTCGTAGACCAGAGACCAGGTTGATGTTCAGAAAAAATAAAATAAAAGAGATATATCTAGGCATATGTGGTGGTGCACGCCTTTAATCTGTGTGCTCAGAAAGCAGCAGCAAGCAGATCTTTGTGAGTTCAAGGCCAGACTGGTCTACATAAGTGAAACTCTGGAAAGAGAGAGAACTAGGTAAGGAAGCCTTGGTTGGCATGTAGCTTCCTTCTATATAAAAGCTGTTATGTCTCTGAGCCCCTCACACCCAAGAAAGGGTTCGTGACCAGTCTGCCGTTCTTATTTTCTCTAATTTACTTTGCCTTAACACCTTTTCTCTTGACTTAACTGGCCTGTTGGAGGGTAGCAGCCAGATGGCCAGTAGATTTTACAATAGTCTTCGCTTACAGAATCAAAAGATACCTTTCTGCACAATGAACAGCAAATAGTGATCAGAAAACCAGGCCTGGTGACTCGAATCTGCAACTGCCGAATCGGGAGCTGAGACAAAAAGAATGCCAAGGTTTTGAGGGCAGCCTGGTCTAAATAAGGAGTTCCAGGCCAGCCTGGGCTACAGGGTAAGGTACCATCTTGTGTGTGTGTGTGCGTGTGTAGTATAGACACTATCTGAGCCAGTGTGACACGGTAAAATCAAGTGTGAGTTGAAGTCCCTACTGCAAAATGAGGCCTTGGGTAGATAGCTTGATCTACCTAAGTCTCCACTTCCTTGGCAATCAAATGGGTATGTTTCATTCAAGCAACAAATATCTAATAAGGCCTCAATGGTGTGACAATTTTATCGCCGCTCTTCACCTTCCAGATGTCATGGAAGGGTTATATGAAAAAACACACAGAATCGCTTTACAAATTGTAAATTATAAACGTACCATGTTATTAAAACAAATTTCTGATTAACTGAGACTGAAGCAGAGGCCACATAAGAAACTGTTGCCAGATTCTAGAACAATCTGAGAGGGGGATCATTATCAGAATTCAAAAAGTGCCCAAAAGCTGACTCTTAGGAACCACACCCAATAACACAAATCGCTGACTGTCAGAGAAGACAATACTGCCCTGAGCTGAGGAAGTATATCTCACACACACACACACACACACACACACACACTGCCTTAGAGAAAGTGGAGTTTAGGAATCCAGAGATGAAGGGACCCAGGGTATATCACGAGAAGGCACAGTGGCTCCTAACCCTATCCCCTGCCTGGGCCTTCTAGTATCTGAAATTAAGGACCAGAGGCTAATCTCCCACTCTCCAACAACACAAGCAAATGTAGTCTGAGCAGAACCCAGTCAGAGATTCAACCTCCATTGTTCCCTCTGAGTTCTCCCACAAAGATTCTAGGGGTTTATCCTATGCAAGCAGTGAATAAGGACAGCAGTGAGATTAATAATATTATTATTAATAAGAAGAACACTGATTGTAATCAAAATCACAATACAATACCAGGAACTCGAGAACAAAATATCAGCAATCAGAAAAGGCTGAAACAAAACCAAAGCTGAACAGAAACAGATGAATAAAACAATATTGACCGAGAACATCTCAAATACCAAGAAAGTGCTATAATAAATAAACCTGAGGCCCATGGGTTTTATGAGAAAAAAGTTACATTACTATCAATTAAAATACAAGTCAAGTTAAACAAAAAAAAAAAAAAAATGTTCTAGAAAAATAAAAAATTCCTTCTGAAGACAAGACTGAAGGAGACCGACAACAGTCATACAATAAACAAAATTGTATTTCATAATTCCCATGCACCCCCCCCCATGCTCCATATTTGACAATGTAATAAGAAAATTGATGACTTGCCAAATAGGAGCCACAATAGCAGGATTTATTTAAGGAAGCACATTTCTGTATCACCCATATTGCTATCCCACCCAAAAGTAACAAAAGGTTAAAATTATTTTCCTTTCAGAAACGGATCCACGTTTTAACTATACTTCTGGAAATATTTCTAAGCCACTGATATTTTTATATTTACATCCCTTGACAAAAGTCTCACTTACTTTAACTCTAGTGTCACTCACTATGCCTTGAACATCTTCATTATATCTTTAATGCGCCATTTGCTCTGCAATAATCCACTGTACAAAAGCCGGCTGACTCTCAGACAAAAGATAGTTGCATAGTAAATCAGCTGGCAATGATTATTTTTCTAACTTCTATTCTCTGAGCTCAAATTCCAGTTTACCTATCTTTTCCAATTTGGTTTTCCGTCTTCTCCTCACCCCTCCTCATTTTGCTGCCTCCTCCAATTCATCCTACCCTCCACCCCCACCCCAGCCATGGCTGCCTGGCTGGTTTTACCACTCCAGTGGACCCCCGCTGCCGCCATCCTGGGAGAGAAGAGAGATGCCAAGGGCCTTGCAGAAGAGCATCTTTCTCTTGGCTCACTGGGGCAGAGGAAGGAACTCACAGGCCAAATTTGCATATGCTTTTATTCCATTCCACACCCTGCGAGCTAACTCTCTCTGGAAAGTCCCTTCTCAATTCCCTCCTCGTGGCAGCTAGGGAGGAAGCGGCTGAGCCGGAATAGAAGGTTCCAGCCCAGCCAGGCTGTGTCAGCATCTCTGGGCAGAAGCCAGCGGCTCCCACCTTAAAGCAAGCAGAGTCTAGACCCATGCAGATGCTCGCAGGGACCCTCTCTCAAACAGGCGGGCTGATGACTGCAGCTACAAAGGCCTGCATGTTCTAGACAGTTCGATGCAAGACACAGTAAGCTCCAGCCTCCCCTGAGGAAGTGCTGGTCAGGCGCTGGGTCCCTGGCTTCCTGTCTGTACTCTCCCCTGCCTGTGGGGAAATCCCGAGAGCTTTGTCGGCTGCCCAACGAGCCTGTTGGCTTTTCAAGTAGGCGTAGGCTGAGTTTTGACCAAAAACCTCAATTTAACATTCGGATAAATAAATAAATAAATAAATAAATAAATAAATAAATAAATAAGAAAGATAGCTAGCGTTTGACCTCTGGGGTGGGAATCAAGAGGAAAGATTTCTGCCTAGCTTCAGACACACGGCCCTGGGTTGGCTCAGTAAGGGAACAAAGAGGTGCTTTCAACTACACAGCTTAAAGTGAATGTGGACCTGGCAGGCAGAAAGGACACTCAGAAGCCCATTCTCGCTCAAGCATCCTCCTGCAGAAGGGAGGTCTCTGTCCCTGTTAATGGCAGCAGCAACCTCTATGTTTAATGAGGTCCCACCAGACAGCACTCTGACAAATGCTTCACAAACATGATCTTTCCCGATTCCACGGTTTTAATCTTTGGTGTGATTAGACTTGCCTGAGGTCACATAGTCCTTCCGTGGGTACCCTTCGCTGCTTGTATCCCCAAGTCAGAAAACCCTTACAAGATCTTTGGAGTGTGCAATGACAAAGTTCAAATTCCCAGTCAAGATAAATAGATAGAGCCGCCCTGGGAAATTACCCACAGGCAGAAGAGACAGTTCAAGGATTCTGCTCCTGGCACAGGTGGTAGCTGCCCTGAACTCTCCAGATGGTATCCATTGCTCATCTTGCTGGGATGGCAACGCTTTGTTTAAACTCCTCTTGCACCTAGCATTTTGGAAAGCAAATATTTGTTGAGCATCATTGAAAGTCAGATACAAGCCCTATTAAATCCTCCCAACACCACACTCAACACACACACACACACACACACACACACACACACACGTAGTTACTATTCTTAATCCCTGGGTTATAAATAAGGAAATTGGGGCTCTGAAAGACACCCATGGTCACCCAGAAATTAGCAGAGCTGGGATTAGAAATGATGTTTGTTGTCTCCAGCTCTCTAATGTCCCCATATGTTACCTCATACTGCCTTCTCAGGGAGTTCTCCACTCTGGAAAGGGACCTCCTTGGAGTAGAGACATGGCTCCAGGCATCTGAGTAGATTCTCAGCTGCATTTAGCATTCACTGAAATCCTGAATGTATGGAAGAGATGAAGCATGCTGGTAACCAGAAAGTCAAGAGCCATGCCTTTTAAGGTAGAAAAGACCTATTTCTGAAGCTTTCTATAAAAGACCAAAAGCTGGCTAGAGAGATGGCTCAGCGGTTAAGGGTACTGACAGCTCTTCTGAAGGTCCTGAATTCAAATCCCAGCAACCACATGGTGGCTCACAACCATCCGCAATGGAATCTGATGCCCTCTTCTGAGGTGTCTGAAGAGAGCTATAGTGTACTTACTAAATAAATAAATAAATAAATCTTACAAAAAAAAAAAAGCTACAGCATGTCAGTTAGTGACAGCCCTGTTTAAAGAAACCATTTGGAACCATTGATGGGGGGAGGAGAGGAGAGGAGAGACACAGACATGAATGGAATTATCAGTGGGACCTCAAACCTGGCCAGTGTCTGCTGACAGATTCACTCCCCAGACTGCTAATTCCTACAACCCAGGGTCTCCTTCCAACACCTAGGTTCCTTCACTGTGGCTTTTAGAAGTGGTCAGGTGGACTCTCAGAGCCAGATGCATAACTCTTTGCTGCCAGCTGCATGAGCTTCCCATTGTCTTCCTTTTGCCTCTAGAAGCAGAGACTAAAAGTAAGAGGCAGGCTTTCATAGATGAAATGTGAACTGAGCCTCCCCATTTCACTATAAAAATTTTAAGGGTTTGGGGGGGGGGGTGCAGGGCAAAAAGATAAGCCTAAATATCATTTGGGGAACTTTTGATACACATCAGGCAGAGTGCTACACACTTTACCACCAATGTGCCATTTGATGCCTACCGCGTGGCTATTTCTAACCCCTAGAAATAAACAGAAGACAGAAGAAGCTGAGACAAGTTAACAATTTAGAGAGTGAGTCGGGAGGGGCTGGAGGAAGAACTGTCGAATGAGTAGGAGGCAATCCATGCAAGAACACTCACTATCTTTCTTGGTTCAGAGCCCCAGTCTAACTAAATACCATGCAGGGGGCTGCAAGAATGGCTCTGTGCTAGTTAAGAGTTCCTATTGGCCAGTGGGTGGTGGCACACGCATCTGGGAGGCAGAGGCAGGCGGATCTCTTAAGT
Source organism: Rhynchomys soricoides (assembly GCA_019843965.1). Lineage (NCBI taxonomy): Eukaryota > Metazoa > Chordata > Mammalia > Rodentia > Muridae > Rhynchomys > Rhynchomys soricoides. The sequence continues at coordinate 3,021,870 of JADRCH010000008.1, read as the reverse complement.
TTGAGGTCAGGCTGGTCTAAAGATCAAGTTCAAGGACACCCAGGGCTACACAGAGAAACCCTGCCTGGGGGGGGGGGGGGGGGGGGGGGGGGGGGGGGGGGGGGGGGGGGGGGGAGGGAGAGAGAGAGAGAGAGAGAGAGAGAGAGAGAGAGAGAGAGAGACTGTGTTAGTTCATATTGCTTGCTCATCCAGGGAACCAAAGTTCCCAGTCATCTTCAACTTTGACAGTTGAATCTGGCTGGGCTCTGAGCTCCTCCCATTAATTCAACTCAACATCTTTTGAGCCCCACGTGTTTTTTTTTTTTGTTTTGATTCCTAGTATCACAACTCCTCCCAAATATCCCACCTCCTACTCAGCCCCCAGTTCTCCACTGTATTAGACATCGCGAAACACACACACATCCCACTGTCAATATTGCAAACCAGCCATTCTCAATTTCACGCAGCACTGTATTAGCTGATACTCTCAAATATCAGGACCAGGAAGAAAGATGATGCTCAATACAGCGTTCTGACACCACAGTGCGAATGCGTTTGATTACACATCGTTCAGTTTTCATTCTGTAGTTTTCCTTTTGAATCTTGGAAGCAACTTTTTTTCCCCTCTGTGAGCCCTGAAAGGCTATGCACACAGTTCCAGAGTCCCTGATGTTGGTACCTAGATCCACGTTTAAGGCAGGGTTTTGTTCCCTGTTCTGGGGAAAGAGGAAGTGTAAGGACACTTGAAACGCCACAGTTCAAAGGTATGCAAATGTACAACTGGAGAGACAGTTCTCAGACATGCCCCAGGCACCATGGGGAAGGCTCAACCGTAAGGGAGTCTGAGGACTCATCGCTTTTGTCCGTGGAAACTGTGAGAGAGACAGCTAGGGAAAAAACACCACCAAGTGTCACGACGAAGCTTGTATCTCCAGCCCACTTAGTAGCTGATAGACTTCAGGCTCTTGAACCCAGGAAGTACAAAGCTAAATACACAGCTTCTGTTGGGGTTGAGCTGGTGCCTATCAGCCGGTGGCTGCGTACAATCTACTTAACTTTTCATCCGTGCACAGTTGTTCTCGATAACAGATTTACTCATGTGTAGATGCAACAGAGAGCAGTCTAAATAGCCAGGCCTTAGGCTCCAGCTGAGAAAAACTAACTCCACCCCTGAAGAGACTCTTCCAATAAAATCAAGAACACCTAACTTGGCAGAGTTGCATTTGTTAGCATTCTGTCTAAGTTCCACCCCACAGTTACCTGGCAATAGCCAGGTAAGGACCCACAATAAAAGGGGCTGGCTTGTCTACTGCTCGTGCTCTCCCCTTCTCCATTCCCTTCCCTTCCCCCACTCTCCACGTGCTCACGGCCATGGCCCGCCTCTACTTCTCTTCCTCCTCTCCCCTCCTCTCCCCTCGTCTCCCCTCCCCCCCCAGTCTCTCTGCCTTTCTCTGCCTCTACTACCCTCTTAACTCCCCTCCCCATGCCCTGAGTAAACTCTATTCTATACTATACCTTCACATGTGGCTGGCCCCTCAGGGGGAAGGGATGCCTAAACACCTCAGCATTGGCGATTACATTTATCTTAAAAGTCAACAAAGTGCTGAGTGTAATGCATGGTCCACCGTGCGCCAAAAGGACAAAGCCGAAAGCTGGAGTCTGAGACAGTTGTTAGCCACTTCATACAGGGTGCGGGCAACGGAACTCAGGTACTCCATAAGAGCACTAAAGTGCTCCTAACCACTGAGCAAGCTCATACACATACTCATAAACACACATCCTCGAAAATACTCACACGCCTTGTGTGAGGAAAACACCTTCTGTGCGTGAGTATTTTGCCTACATGCTTGTATATGTACTGCAAGTATGCCTGGTACCCCTGAGGGTCAGAAGAGAGCCGATGATCCCCTGGAACTGGAATTTAATGTGATCCACCATGTGGGTTCTGGGAATAGAACCCGGACTTCTGTTCAGAGCAACAAGTGATCCTCACGAGTGAGCCAGCCTCCCTAAATATATATTTTAAAGAAATTACAAAAGGCCGCGGTTGTCATTTAATTTCTTGGAGGGGTGAAACCTTGAAGACACCAAACACACCAAAAAGTAGTTAAGAGTAGCTATTTGTAGACTGGCACTAGGTAGAAGTAAGAAAGCTCTTTCTTAGCTTTTCGACCCTGGTTTCTATGCTAATAAATAGATTTTTTCACTCTCCCTCCACCCCTCCAAACCCAGTCCTCCAGGTCTGTAGCAGACCAACCACTGTACCCTCCCCCTTTCCCCTCAGCCTCCACCTCCAGTATCAAGCAGATCTCCTACAGGCCCCCTCACCACCTCAGTACTCTGTCTCAGCAGCCAGTTTCCATAGACATTCTCTAGGAACCTGCCTCTAGGAACCTGGCAAGGTGTCCAGGAAACAGGCAGGTGGTAGAAGCAAACCAGAGATCTCCAGATCTTCACTTTCCCTCCTCTCCTGCAAACCCAATCCCCCAGTCTCATCCTCAGCTCTGTAGCAGACCGCCAGCTGCAGGCTTTCTCCCCTCTCTGCCTCCATCCCAAGGACTAAACAGATCCTGGTGGCACATCTTGCTTTCCATCCTCTTGTGGATCTCTTCTAGGCCATCTGAAGCCCTAAGTGTCAGCTCCCAATATGAAGAAACACATTCTAGCTGGAACCTGCAGTGGCCACGCGTGGCAGGGTCTCAGAAGCATTCCCTACCAGGTGCCACACAGCCTCTACACTCTAAGAACCACAGAGGGCAACAGAAAATAAGGAATGGTAACACCCACCTACCAAAGACAAGACCAGATATTAGCATCTAGAATTACAGTCTTCCCAAACTGAGATGCCTAGACACCAATGTAAAAACTCAACCAATGCTGGGTTACAGCCCAGCAACCATGCTACAGTAGGTCTTAAGAAATACAGTATTGAAGGGAGCACAAGACAAGGACTCCAAAATAGCCTTTATCAATATGTTAGAGGTCCTTAGAAAGGAAATTAATTAATTCATCAAAGAAAACTATAAAACAGGAGCAAAGAGGGGAAGGAAATGAATAAAACAGTTCAAGACTTGCAAGTGGAAATAGAAACAATAAAGAAAACCCAAACTGAGGGAAAACTGGAAATGAAAAATTTTAAGAACTCCAGCAGAAAATTCAGAGGCAAGCCTTACCAACAGAATACAAGAAATGGAAGAGAGAATCTCAGTCACTGAAGGCCAGATAAAAGGAATAGATAACTCTGTCAAAGAAAATGATAAATATTAAAAAGATACATACACATATATGTATATGTGTATGTATAAATCCAGACACAAAGCATCCTGGAAATCTGGAACACTATGAACAGACAAAATTGATGAATAATGGGAATAGAGGAAGAATACAAGGCCAAAGGCACAGAAAATATTCTCAACAAAAATCTTATAAGAAAAACTCTCCAACCTAAAAAAGGAAATACCTATCAAGATAGAAGAAAAACATTCAGAGCATCACATACACCGGACCAGAAAGGGAATTGTGCCCCACAGAACATAATAATCAAAACACTAAATGTACAGAACAAAAAATGAATATTAAAAGCAGTAAGGGAAAAAGACTGATAACATACAAAAGCAGACCTATTACATAAACTCAACATTTCCATGGAGACGAAAAAAACCAAAAGAGCCAGCACAGATGTTCTACAAACTCTAGGAGACACCAGCCCAGGCTACTATACCCAGCAAAACTTTCAATCAATCGAAACAACAGATGGAGAAAGACATTCCATGACAAATCCAAATTCAAGTACCTACCTACAAACCCAGCCCTACAACAGCTGCTAGAAGGAAAACTTTAATGCAAAGAGGCTAACTATAGTCAAGAAAACAAAAGGATGAAAATAATCAGAGAAGTAAATCAAAAGAAGAGGCACACAGCAACAACAAGATAAAGGGAATAATAGACAAGCTCTGTTCACTGATAACATCAACAAATAGACTAACAGAATGGAGAGAGAAGGAAAGAATTCATCCTCCATTTAATAAACTTAACCTTAACATCAAGATAGACATCACCTCAGGGTAAAAAGGTAGAAAAAGAGATTCTAACCAAACAGACCTGAGAAGTAAGCAGTGGTAGCTATTTTGTTGTTGTTGTTTTTGTTTTTGTTTTTGTTTTGCAACACAGGGATTCTCTGTGTAGCCCTGGCTGTCCTGGAACTCACTCTGTAGACCAGGCTGGCCTCCAACTCAGAAATCCACCTGCCTCTGCCTCCCAAGTGCTGGGATTAAAGCCATGCGACACCACTGCCACGCTAGCTATTTTAATATCTAATAAAATAGACTTCAAATCAAGATAAGGAAGGACATTACATATTTATCAAAGGACTAATCCACCAAGGGCATATTGCAATGTAACATCTATGTGCCAAATACAAGGACACACAAGTTAAGTTCCTAAAAGAAACATGACTACATCCTAAATCACATATTGACCCTCACAAAATGTGGGATTTCAAAACCCCATTCTCACCAGTAGATCATTCAGACAAATGCTATTGGAGCTAACTGATGTCATAAATCAAATGGACCTAACAGATATTTACAGACTATCTCACCCAAATACAAAAGAATATACCTTTTTTTCTCAGCACTCCATGGAACTTTCTTCAAAACTGACCATGTTCTTGGACACAAAGAAAAGACTCAACAGATACGTGAAAACTGAAATAACTCTATGCATCCTTTCTGACTACCACATATTAAAGCTGGATATCAACCACTGCAGACACAACAGAAGCTTACTAACAAATGGGAACTGAACCACTCACTACTGAATGAAAAATAGATCAAGACAGAAATTGGAAAGAAGTTAAAGACTTTCTAGAACTTATTGAAAATGAAAAGATAACATACCCAAACTTATGGAACATAATGAAGTCCATTCTAAGAGGTGCGAGCATAGCACTAAATACCTACATAAAGGAAGGGGTGGGGATGAGAGATCCCAGTAATCCCAGTAACTTAACAGCACACTTGAAAGCCTTAGGGGGAAAGAAAAGAAAGAAAGAAAGAAAGAAAGAAAGAAAGAAAGAAAGGAAGGAAGGAAGGAAGGAAGGAAGAAAGGAAGGAAGGAAGGGGAAGGGGAAGGGGCAAAGGGGAAGGGGGAAGGGGGAAGAAAGGGGAAAGAGGAAGGGGGAAAGGGAAAGGGAAAGGGAAGGGGAAAGGGAGGAAGAAAAAACTGCCCAAAGGAGCAAATGGCAAGAAATAATCAGCTCAGATCTCCTGTGGAACATCTCATTGAATATGAAGCATAAATTGACTGTTATTTAAGCTGCTTGGTTTAGTCTTCTATCAGCTATGTGTAAGAAGCTTTACTTGATTTGTTTTTCTGAGGTGAATAATTCTTTGCATTTCCTTCTCTGCACAATGACCATATTCAAGGCATTCTGTGCATTAACAGGATTAGATATTAAGAACTGAAAGAAAATGAAAGCAAACTAGGCTTCCACTGCTTCCTGTCCTTCTTAACTGTTTTCAATCCACCACAGTTTCCAAGGTATGTGACTTTCAAACCTAATAGTAAGATACATGGGTGGTTGAGGCATTTGGAATAAGAAACATGGGGACTGAGTCAAATGTGTGAAACTCTGAATTCAAATTACTCGTGTGTGTGTGTGTGTGTGTGTGTGTGTGTGTGTATACATGTACAATGTGTGTGTGTACATGTACTGTGTATGTGTGTGTATACATGTACAATGTGTGTGTGTGTACATGTACTGTGTGTGTGTGTGTGTGTGTTTGCGCGCGCTTTGTGTGTTAATCCCGTAACTAGTCAGGAGAAGCCAAGAAACATGTCTTGCAACAATACAGCTGCTCATTTTGAGAAGGTTCCACTATCGATGTTTCTGGGAGTCATGTTGAGCTACTAAAAGACTGGAACCATTGATCACACAGCTCTGACTCACCCACACACACAGGCTGGGGTCACAGCTAACAGATGCCACCACACGTGCAGGCTTGAAATGATCACCACATAAGAGACACCATTTCAAACCACATCTGCAACCATCTATTAAGCACCCACCACCCACCAAGCACTGGGCAAGTACCTCAGAGCACTCATGCATGCTATGTCCTGACTCTTAACTCCTATTTATATAGGAAGAAACAGGCTCTAAGACTAGAGCCTGTTCGTAATATGTAAAAGACCCATTGGCAGTGAGACTTGCATCACATGAGTATCAGTGGATGTGTTAAAGGTCAAATGATCACAAGATTCAAAGGTCAGGGCAATGATATTTCCGAAGTGGGAGGTGGGGTTTTATAGAAGGGGAGGAAGCAGAAGTTTGTGGAGTGATCAAGCCCAGTGACGTCAGCAAAGCATCCATTCATGCCTTTGTTCAGTGAGTACTTAAGTGCTTAGCACTTAGTTGGCAACAGTTAGTGGAACAAACATGGGTCTCTTTATGGCACTTTCGATCACTCGAGGATTATAGAGAGCAGAGACCATCTCGTCTAGTTCTCCTTTGAGACTGGAATGGACTAAGACCCAGAGGCAGGCAGAGACTTGCCCAAAGTTACACATTGCTCGGTGGCAGAGCTGGACTGAAAGTCGGTTCTCACCAGTATTTCTCTGTTTAGTTTTTGTCCGAATGACCTTTCCATTCGTAAGATGGGGGTATTGAAGTCTCCCACTACTGATGTGTGAGGAGAAGGGGTGGGGATGGGAACAGCAGGGATGGGTGGGTGGAGGTAGAGTGCTAGGAGAGACCACTAGAATTGGAGGCGTTTAGGGGATGATGTGGAAACCAAGCATCGTGGCCCAGGCCACTACAGAGAGCCCATGCCTGACACTTCCTGGAGGGCCAGGAACCAGAGACCTAGGATAGAACCAAACATGACTGGCAAAATTAAAAAAAAAAAAAAAAAGTCACTGAAATTATTTCTAATGATATTCTGCTACACTCATAGGTCAGTGCCTAGCCCAGTCATCAACAGAGAGGCTTCTTCCAGCAGCTAATGGATCAGATGCAGAGACCCACGGCCAAACATTAGGTAGAGTTCAAGGAACTCTGAGAAAGGGGGAGGAAGGATTATAGAAGCCAGAATGATCAAGGACACCGCAAAAACACAGCCCACAGAATCAACTAAGCAGGCTTCATAGGAGCTCACAGAGACTGAACTGACAATCAGGGAGCCTGTGTGGGTCTGACCTAGGCCCTCTACATACAGTTATAGTTGTATAGCTTGGTTTTTTTGTGAGACTCCTAACAGCGCAAGTGGGTGCAGTTCTGAAGTTTTTGGCCTGCACTTAAGATCATTTTCTTCCCGCTAGGTTGCTTTATCCAGACTTGCTATAAGGGAATGTGCCTAGTCTTATTGTAACTTGTTATGCTGTTTTCATTTACTATCCCAGGATGGCCTGAGGAGGCAGGTGTACTGTAGGGATATAATGTATAAGAGAAGAATAAATAAATAAAATTGTTTCAAAAAAGTAAGCTCTCCATTTGGCTCATCACACTGCTGCAGACATGGGAGGATTCGTGGCCTTATCCAGTCCAGAGAACTGGCATAGGGGATCTGAAATCAACTTAAAAGGTACATTGTGATGAATAAATTGTTGGTCCCTGCATTCAGGGATACACATACGCTAGAGATTGCTGAACTGTGCTCCAAGTGAAGGGCTTATTAAATGAACTTGGCACATCAATAGAATGCATGCTTTTGCTACAGAAAATGAAATGGGAGCCAAGGTTTGATGTATTGTCTCGGCCTGGAAAATAAGGAGGGTGTTTTGTTGACCATTAGGGAAAGCAAGCTACAAACTAATGGATTGATCCTACCTCTTGTTCCTTGGGTTTAGAAGAAAATTCAGATGTGCTTAGATGTTTTGTACACCCATGTTTGACCACAGAAAGAGCTATTAAAGAGGCATACAAGGTAGCTTTTATCAGACAGTAGGAGTGGAAGGCATGAGCAGGGAGTAATTAACAACCTTTTAAAACCTGGGTATCACGGTAACCCTGCCTAACCTAGAACTCGCAGAGATCTGACTGCCTCTGGTTCCTTTGCACTGAGATTAAAGGTGTAGGTCACCTTGCTTGGTTTTTAACTTTTTCTTAATATACAACTTACATCTGACTTGGGGAAAATATATACTTTTGTTTTGTTCTTTGTTTTTGTTTGATTGTCTATTTATTTTCCAATACTGCAGAATAAACTCAGGGCTCCTCCCAAGCCCCCTCCCCCTTTTACAATTTTTTTTAAAGTCTTGGTAGATAATCCAGTCTAGCCTCAAAGTTTCAACTGTGTGGTACAGTATGTGCCTAGAAAAATGTGTTCAATCTCTAGCACCATAAAAAATTAAATTAAATAATATGTAGATGGAAACCAAAAAAATTTCTAAAGTATCATACTCTATACTCCAGATTAAGCACTGGGGTTCCCAGAAGCCATCAGTTTCCTATGTACTTCGACAACTTGAAGTTCAGGCTGCTATGATAGTACAGGGTGATGTTCTGAGGCTAAAGTCTGAGATCAGGGTGATGACATCCACAGGGTTGAAGGTGGATGCTTTCTTGGCGAATTGGGGTAGTGGGAAGGGAGTAAGAGAGGAGAGGGAGTAGGTGTCTCCAGACTTATATTACCTCCCAAAGGCCCCACATTCTGATACCACCATTTTGGGGATCAGGTTGTAAACTCTAAATCTGGGGGAGAAGGGTTGTAGAAATATCTCATCTCAATCTGGGTTACCCACTTTTAACCATTTAGTTCCTGGATAAAAGACACACACAACCTTTCTAAGCCTTAGTCAGCACAAAAGCTGGGCAGATATCTATCCTCTATGCTATTATGTCTATTTCCCAGACAATAATCTCATTATATAATTTGCCATGTTTTGTCTGGGCTACTCTTAAATTCAATTAGCCAACTCACATGGCCATTCTTTTAAGATTCTTACCCGATGGCACTTTCTCCTCTCTTCACCTTCTTTTTTCCCCCTCCTGGTCTCCTCCTATCCAAAACCCCAAAGCCCAGGGAACCCTAAACACTGGCTATGTCTCGTCTGCTTAGGTATTGGCTGCCCTGCCAGCATCTTTATTCACCAATCAGGGATAACTTGGGGGGCAAGGTCACATAGCATTACCTGGGTGTGGTCTCTGAGAACAACCAGTATTTAGCATATTAAAAGATCAAACCTCAACTGTGAAGCATATATTCAGTCCTTAGTTCCCACCATATCACACAAGCTCTGCTTTCTTTGCTAAAGCTGAGTGTGTTCAGCCAACAGCTTACTGATGATCATCTAAGTAGCTTCTGGTCTTTTATTAAGTAAACAATGCTAAAAAACAAAAACAAACAAACAAAAAACAAAACAAAAAACTTTTTTTGAGACAGGATACCAGGTAGCCCAGGTTGGCCTAGAACTCACTGTATAGTCAAGGATGACTTTGACTTTGAGCCTCCTGCCTTCAGCACGTAAGTGATGTGAGCACACACATGTGCTACCACATTCCCATTGCACAACACTGGGCACTAAACCCAGGGCTTCATGAGTGCTAGATAGGGGCTGTACCAACTGAGCTACATCTTCAGCCCCAGAATAACCTTTGGTCTTTCAAAGTTATTCTTCTACTCAAAAATCTCTAGTGGAACCGGGTTTTATTCAAACGAAGAATAAAACGCCTGCCTCTGCCCATCCCAGTGGAATCTGCCCCCCACTTAACCCTTTAACCCTGGGACCTTATTTTCTACTACCTGTCATTTTCACTAGCTAACGAAGAGTCCGTTGCCAGTTCCTGGAGCTCAACTCTCAGCTGTGTGTGCAGGTCACTACCACATCTCCCTCAAGGGCTCACTCCAGCTCTTCTCAGTGGCTTACCCACACTTTAATCAGTCCATGCTCCAGGGCCATTACCCTACTTCACACCACTTTTATACAGTGCTAACCATCTTCCAACATGATCTAAACTGCCTATTCCTCATATTAGTTTTTATCTTATTCCCCCAACTAAAATGTAACCTCCTTGCAGGTCAGGATTTTATCTGACTTGTTCACTGGTAGGCCTCCAGTTCCTAGTATATAGTAATTAGCCCATGGTAGACACTAAATAAATATTGGGTGGGCACGATTGAATCTCCTATGTGTATGAATGTGTTGTGTTACATACTAGGGGGAAGGTGTTGAGACAGGGTTTTTCTGTGTATCCCTGGCTGCCCTATAAGCTAGGCTGGCCTGGATCTCAGAGGTTTCCCATCTCTGCTTCCCAAGTACTGGGATTAAAGGTATACGCCACCTCTACCCAGCCATATCCATTGTTTTAACAATCAAAGAAAATTAAAAAGAAGGAAAGATATCTCTCAGGTAACCACCATGCAGACTTGTAGTACACATACTTACAAAGATCCTTTGTTTTTTAATTAATTTATTCATTTCCTTATAGCAGAGGTGAGTTGTACCCTGTGCCCTGAGCTCTGCCGTCTGGCCCACAGCTCTCCCTGTCATCTCAAGGAGGCTTGCAGGGCCACAGGAGTGTCCTGCTTCTCCTCCTCACAGCCGGCTTGTGGATGACCCCAGGATCATCCATCTTAGATCTCTTAACCCACTAATCCACTGCTAGTTGAGTTTACCTGGCGCACAGCCAGCAGAGGCGATCTGTGTACTATCGCCTGACCTCCATCGTCTGGCCCAGGGCTCTTCCTGCCTTCCTGAGGAGCATTTTGGGGCCCAGGAGCACCCAGGTTAGACCCCCCGCCCAGCCAAATGTGGGTCTACCTGGGCCAAAGCCAGCAAAGGTGAGAAGCATCCTATTTCCTGAGATCCATTGTCAGGCTCTGTTTGCTTCTCTGAGGAGTCCTGCTGGCATCAGGAACATTCAGCCAACACCAGGAACAACCAGATGGCTGAAGGACAGCATAAGAACACAACCAACAAGAGCCAGGACAATATGGCACTACCAGAGAGTAGCTATCCTGCTACAGCAAGCTCTGGATACCCTAACACAACTGAAGCACAAGAACCTTAAATCCAATTTTATAAAGATGATACAAGCCTTTAAAGGGGAAATGAACAAATCCCTGAAAGAAATATAGGAAAATATAATTAATTAAATAGGTGAAGGAAATTAATAAAACTGTCTAAGAACTGAAAATGGAAATAGAAGCAATAAAAAAAACACAACTAAGGGAATGCTGGAGATAGAAAACCCAGGGAAGAGAACAGGAACTACAAATGCAAGTATCACCAACAGAATACAAGAGATGGAAAGGTTGATTGAAGAAATAGATACATGGATCAAAGAAAATGCTAAATCTAAAAAGTTCATGACACAAATCATCCAAGAAATCTGAGACACTATGAAAAGACCAAACCTAAAAATAATAGGAGTAGAAGAAGAAGATTCCAAGCTACAAAGCCCAAGAAATATTTTTAGCAACATCAAGGAGAAAAATTTCCCCAATCTAAAGAAAGATATGCCTATATACATATAAGAAGCTAAGAGAACACCAAATAGATTATATCAGAAAAGAAAATCCTTCCACCACATAATAATCAAAACACTAAATGTACAGAATAAAGAAAGAATATTAAAAACAGCAAGAGAAAAAGACCAAGTAACATATAAAGGCAGGCCTATCAGAATTATACCAAACTTCTCAACAGAGACTTTAAAAGCCAGAAGAACCTGGATGGATGTCTTACAGACTCTAAGAGACCACAGATGTCAGCCCAAACTAGTATACTTAGAAAAACTTTCAATCTGTATATATGGAGAAAACAAGATATTTCAAACAAAATTTAAACAATATCTATCCACAAATTCATCCCTACTGAAGAGACTAGAAGGAGAACTCTAACACAAGGAAGCTAACTACATCCAAGAAAACACAGGAAACAAATAAACCCAAACCCAGCAAACCAAAGGAAGGGAAATGCACACACACACCATCACCACCACCACCTCCACCACCATAAAAGTTACAGAAATTGACAGTTGCTTGTTCTTAATATCTCTCAACATCAATGGACTTGATTCTCCAATATAAAGACACAGGCTAACAGAATGGATGCACAAACAGGATTCTTCATTCTGCTGCATGCAAAAAACACATCTCAGCAACAAAGATAGATATAACCTCAGACTAAAGGGTTAGAAAAAGATTTTCCAAGCATATGGACCCAAGCAGCAAGTTGAAGTAGCAACTATATTATCTAATAAAATAGATAGAACCAAATTTAATCAAAAGAATTGGGAAGAATACTTCATAGTCAAAGGGAAAATCAATGAAGATGAAGTCTTGATTCTGAACATCTATGCCCCAGATGCAAGGGCACCTACATTTGTAAAAGAAACATTACTGAAGCTTAAATCACACATCGAACCCAAAATTCTACTGGAGAACTCCTACACCTGATAAACACTTTCAGCAAAGGATCTAGATACAAAATAACTTTTAAAAAAATCAGTAGCCAGGCTGGAGAGATGGCTCAGTGGTCAAGAGCACTGACTGCTCTTGCAGAGGACCTGAGTTCAATTCCCAGCAACCACAGGGTGACTCACAGCCAGCTGTAATGGGATCTGATAATGCCCTCTTCTGGTGTGTCTGAGTAACAATGTACTCATAAATAAAACAAATAAATAAATCTTAGGGGGAAAAAAAGACACCTTTAAAAAAAATCAGTAACCCTCTTTTATTCCAACAATAAATGGGCTGGGAAAGAAATAGGAAAACAATACCCTTTACAATCACCAAAAACAATATAAAGCATCCTTTTTAATGGATGGATCTTGAAAATATCATCCTGAGAGAGGTAACACAGTCACAAAAGAATGAACATGGTATGTACTCACTGTTAAGTGGTTATTAGCCCAAAAGTTCGAAATACCCAAGAGTCACATCACAGCAACAGTAGGGCTGAGTGTGAGGTCCCAGATGAAGGAGTTGGAGAAGGGATTGAGGGAGCTGAGGGAGTTTGCATCCTCAGGGAGGGAGCAACAGTGGCAACTGGCCCGACCCCACCCCACCCCATACCCCTGGAGACTGATCCACCAACCAAAGAATACACATGGAGGGACCCATGGTGCTGGCCACATATGCGGCAGAGGAGGATCTTGTTAGACATCAGGGGGAGGAGAGGCCCTTGGGCCTGAGGGTGTTAGATCCCCCAGTATAGAATGTCAAGGAGGGAAGATGAGAGTGGGTGGGTGGGTGGGTGGGGGGAGTACCCCCATAGTGGCAGGGGGCGGGGGGAGGGAATGGGGAGGTTCCAAAGGGGAGATCTGGAAAGGGGAAAACATTTGAAATGTAAATAAAGTAGGAAAAATAAAAAAAATAAAAATTAAAAAAAAATACAATAAAAGCAAAAAAAAAAAAAGATTTATTTATTTTTTTATTTATATGAGTACACTGCAGCTGTCTTCAGACACACACTAGAAGAGTGCATCAGATCCCATTACAGATGATTGTGAGTCACCATGTGGTTGCTGGGAATTGAACTCAGGACCTCTGGAAAAGCAATCAGTGCTCTTAACCGCTGAGCCATCTCTCCAGCCCCTAATATAAAATATCATGGTGTTACTCTAACCATGCAAGTGAATTATCTGTATGACAAGAACTTCAAGTCCATGAAGAAAGAAATTGAGGAAGATATCAGAAGATGGAAAGATCTCCCATGCTCATGGTTTGGTAGAATTAACATAGTAAAAATGGCCAACTTACCAAAGCAATCTACAGATTCAATGCAATGCCCATCAAAATCCCAACACAATTCTTTTCAGACCTTGAAAAAGAAATTCTCAACTTCATATGAAAAACAAAAAACTCATGATAGCTAAAACAATCCTTTACAATAAAAGAACTTCTGGAGGTATCGCCATCCCTGATTGCAAGCTGTACTATAGAGTAATAGTAATAAAAACCACATGGTATTGGCTTAAAAACAGAGAGATTGATAGATGGGATAGAATCAAAGACCCAGAAATAAGCCTACACAGCTATGGACACTTGATTTTTGACAAAGAAGCCAAAATCATACAATGGAAAAAAGAAAGCATCTTCAACAAATGGCGCTGGTCTAACTGGCTGTCTGCATGTGGAAGAAAGCAAATAGATCCATATTTATCACTCTGCATAAAACTCAAGTCCTAGTGGATCAAAGACCTCAGCATAAGACCAAACACACCAACCCTCCTCCCTTTCTCTTCAGAAAAGGGGAGGCCTCCCATGAATACCAACCAGCCTTGGCATATCAAATTGCAGAAAGACTAGGCATATCTTCTCCTATTGAGACTAGAAGAGACAGCCCTGTAAGGGGGAAGGGTCCCAAAGGTGGGCAACAGAGTCAGAGAAAGCACCTGCTCCTGTTCTTAGGGATCCCACATGAAGACCAAGCTAAACAACTGTAACATATGTGCAGAGGACCTAGGTCAATCCAATGCAGTCTTCTTGATTGGGGTTCAGTTTCTGTGAGCCATTATGGTCCCAGGTTACTTGATTCTGTGGGTTTTCTTCTGGTGTTCTTGACCCCCTCTGACTCCTACAATCCTTCCTCCCCCTCTTCCACAGGATTACCCAAACTCTATCTAATGTTTGGCTGTGGGTCTCTACATATGTTCCCATCAGTTGCTGGGTGAAGCCTCTCTAGTGACAATTATGCTAGGCCCCTGTCTACAAGTATAGCAGAGTATAGCAGTGTTGGGGTGGGCTCTCTCTCATGGCATTGGTCTCAAGCTGGACCAGTCAGTAGTTTGTCACTCCCTCAATTTCTGTTCCATCTTTATCCCAGCACATCTTGTAGGCAGGACAGATTGTAGGTCAAAGGTTTTGTGGCTAGTTGGTGGCCCAATCCCTCCATTGGAGGCCTTATGTGGTTACAGGAAATGGCCAGTTCAGACCATATCCCCCATTTCTAGGAGTCTTACAAGGTTCTTTTGGCAGTGAGTGGAACTACTTCAGATAGCTCCTTGCTCAGTCAGTGGCTAGGATCTCTTTCAGACATACCAATGTCTGAAATGTTCTCTATTCCGAAGAACAGGCTTTATCATCATCTAAGCAGTCCTTAATGGCCATCCTCAAAGCTACTGGTATGGCCATCATACCATCTGAATAATTGTCACTGTCAGCACCCATCAGCGCTCCAAGGGCCATTTACTGATGCCCTCCACATCTCCTGTCAGAAGGTCATAAATCAGAGTTCCATCTTAAAGGATGTATCCTTCCAGAACAGCAGACTCTTAACCTGTCATTGATCTGGAACAGGCCATTTGTGTCTCTACTGCCTATTTGCACTTGGGAAATAAAAACAAAGAATTGGGTTTGCATTTCTTTATGAGTGAATTCTAGGCTTTCATCTACTTTAAAAGACACCAGCCTGAGAACTGGCATAGACACCTCTGGATCTAATCTCCTTCTTGAGAATCCACAGCTGCGACATGGGCTATAAACATGGTCTTAGTTCCTCTCTGCACACAGGCTCTGACCACTACTCCATATGGTCCTCATTTCTGACTGGGCCTAGTAGAAAGTGAAGCTTATGCTGGGGTCTCCCAAAAGAGGGGAGACCAAAAATGGAAAAGGAATGTTTAAAATGAAATAGCTGTTCTTTTAAAAATGCTGACTTGGTCTGTATGAGGATATAAGCTCTTGGTTTTCCTCCAATTAAATTTATGGTTTTTATTTCTGAGTCGAGCACCAGAACAACTTTGTATTTCATTTAAGCATCCTGATCTAATCCTCAAAATATGGAGGCTTCAACCATCTCCCTCCAATTCCTCGTTCACGAATTTTCTTAAAAACTTGGCTTCCTTATTTAAAAGAGAATTGCTCAAACCTGCCCTCAAGAGTCCACACTTACATATAAGGGAATACAGAGATAAATGAGACTAACCCATCAATACTTCACTCACTTAAATTAATCACAAACCTAAAAGCTCCATAGACTACTAGGCTGCCCTCAAAGCAGTTGATTGACTATGTGTTAAGTGAAGCCACCTCCAGAATCCATTTTCTATGAGGAAAAAAAAAGCAACAGGAAGAGCCACATCTACATGGCTCCCATGGGAGCTTGTTCAGTGAAATCTGTATTCACATATGCTGATTTATACATGGAATTTTTCCAGAAGGATAAACAAGAAACAGTTCCTAGTAGCTGCCTCCAGGGATTAGACTGGGCAGCCTGAGTACAGGGAAGGAAACTTAATTTCTTTCTATATGCACTGTACTGTCTTTTTATCATCCAGGTACAGAACTTCTATTTGACCAGATTTATGTACCATGTTGTTATCAAAATCATAGTGACAGAAGATAATAGAAAATCGATTAGAAACCATTAACTCGCAAGGCTGATGACCATCTACTATATATGGTCTACTATATATGGTACAATAGCCATGTGGAGCTGCCCAAGATAACCTCCTTTAGTCAGGAGGGTACCAGAGTAATCATCTCAAGCCCCAGAAGGAAGGAGAACAGATTCAAAGTGTCCCTAGGACTCACCAATTCTTTGATGGTGACTGAAGGAAAATTGAATCACAAAAATATTCTAAGAGCCTACTATTCTCTACCACCCCAGCACCATGAAAAAATAAAGGTATCAAAGCAAGACATGCTCTAGGTTCTTTGTAAGCACTGAAAACATGGGACATTATTGTGACAGCCTTTTTTTTTTAAAGATTTATTTATTTATTATATGTAAGTGCACTGTAGCTGTCTTCAGACACTTTTTCTTCTCACTCGGCCCACTCACTCTGCCCTGCTCACTCTGCCCCACTCGCTCACTGTAGCTATGTTCAGACACCCCAGAAGAGGGCATCAGATCCCATTATGGATGGTTGTAAGTGATCATGTGGTTGCTGGGATTTGAACTCAATACCTTCGGAAGAGCAGCTGGCGCTCTAAACTGCTGAGCCATCTCTCCAGCCCCCTTGTGACAGTTCTTAAACTCTGGATGAACTGTAAGTACTGGATCATCAGAAATCAGAAACCTTTATATCTTTTGCATGTATATGTGTGTATAGTATGTGTGTGTGGATGCATGTGTGTGAATAGGCTTGAAGTTGGCATCAAATATCTTCCTCCACCATTCTACACTTTACTTCTTGAGGTAAGGTCTCCTGCTGAACCCAGAGCTCACTAACCCAGCTGGTCTAGCCAGCCAGGTTACCCAGTGGATCCAATCTCTAGCCCCTGAGTGCTGGGGCATGAAAGAAGTCAACACCAGATTCTTTCATGGGTTCTGATGGTCCAAATACCAGTCCTCACACTTGTGTCCCAAGTGTTTTATTCACTGAGCCAACTCCCCAGCCACAGGAACCTCTTAACTTTTGATAGGCCATTGTTACTTATTCAAACTCGAGAATGAAATAGTCAGAGAGTAAGGGTCATCTTACTCTGCAAAAGCTTAGAGGAGGATCTGAGATAATTCCCAAGAGAAAAGTAGGACTTCATTGGATGGAGCAGAAGGGTGCAACATTAATATAGGCATTTCAGCAATAAATATGCCTATGGGATAGCTAAGAATTCAAAGTCAGCATGGAGACCAGGGAGTGACGTGGGTAAAGTTTCAAATGCTGCAAGGAAAAACATCCAGAACACGGTAGATACTGATGTTGGTGGATGAGAAGAAGTGGACTGTCAGAAGACAGTCATGGGGCAGTGCAGTGACAGTGGAAATAATGCAGTCAAAGCTGACAGTAACCTAGGATGCGGCCACCATCTACATTATCTAAA
The DNA here is from genome assembly GCA_019843965.1 of Rhynchomys soricoides. Classification (NCBI taxonomy): domain Eukaryota; kingdom Metazoa; phylum Chordata; class Mammalia; order Rodentia; family Muridae; genus Rhynchomys; species Rhynchomys soricoides. Next base: position 3,004,177 of record JADRCH010000008.1, on the reverse strand, counting down.
CACAGGTGACTGGATGATGTTTAGTTGGGAAGGTAAACATCTAGAAACAGAGGAGTTAACAAACTGATTAATGCAATAAACTCAAGTTTTCCATGAGAGTAGGAGAGAGAAGTGGGGACTCATGAGTGTGTAACACTGCCAAGCACACTTTACTCTTTAGTATCCAAAATGTCTGGAATCCCTGAGCAAACCTTTTCAAACTCTTTCAATAAATGTAACATCAACCACTGTTACATAAACCAAAACTAAGCCATGAAGAAGACATGCATTTCTTGGAGTGTGTGTGTGTGTCAGTGCCTCATGTGTGGGGGTGCTTGCTGAGACCAGAAGTCAGACTCCCAAAGCTGAGTTATAGGCAATTGTGAGTCACCCAATATGGATACTGCAAACGAAACTTAGATCCTCTAGAAGAGCAGCCAGCACTCAACCACTGAGCCATCTCTCCAGATCCTATCTCTGGGATCTTTAAGATCTCCTAGAGAGTTCCAGATAAATTAACAGCCCATCACAACCATGCCCGGGTAGGATAATTCATGGCACATTATGATATCAAGCAAGGGCATGTACTTCAAGTTGTATATCAGCAAAGGATTCAAAAATGACTTCAAAGCTGAGAACAGAAAGAGAAGTTTGATTTAAGATGATGAAAACCAGCCAGGCATGGTGGCCCACACCTTTAATCCCAGCTTCAGGAGAAAGAGGCAGAGGCAGAGGCAGAGGCAGAGGCAGGCAGATCTCTGCAGCCAGGTCTGCAAAGTGAGTCCAGGATAGCCAGAGCTTGTTACACAGAGAAGCTCTGTCTTGGAAAGAAAAATGAGGAGGAGGAAGAAGAGGAGGAGGAGGGGGGGGGGGGGGAGGGGGAGGAAGAGGAGGAGAGGAAGAGGAGGAAGGGAAGACCAAAGAAGAATAGAAAACAGCAAGTGAAGACCAGAAGGAGCTAAATGGATGAAGTATGACTGACTAGAGAACAGGGATAGGGTGGGAGTGGTTGGAAGGTTTGTTAGGACTTCATAGAAAGAAGGTATTCTGTGGGCATTTCTCAGTACCAGCACGAAGCTGCAGGAGTCCTGTACCTACAGCTCCGCTATGCATCCTAAGGAGGACTGCCCCTGGAATACGATCCCACAAGCTTTCTCCCAAACCCCAGCCATCACCAAGCCTACGCAGAAGTCAAAATCAGGCCAATGCAGCAGAGTCGTGTTTTGGTTTGAAATGATGATTTTACTTTTGTATTTGGTTTCTAAATTGGGATTTTTGTTTTCCAGCCTGGCCAAGGTCATGTGTACTGTCTCCTTTCACCTATCATCTTTGAAAGAAAGGAAACAAAAACCCTTATGTAAACATTCTATCTGTATGAAGGCAGGTATACAGACATGACAAATGGGACGTTTAATAGCACAGAACGGTGATTCTCTGTACTACGGCAACAGCTCCAAGACGTTCATAACAATCACTCCTCCCTCGGGACACAATAAGCTGTTTTCATTTGGTGTTAGCTCTGATACTTTAATTGTCATGTAACTTGACCAAGGTCACCTAGCTCTGTGAGTTCCTAGGGGAGAATCCTTGACTTCCTGTTTCACTGTGCAACTCTCCCACTCACCTGCTATTTTTATCTTTCACACTCTTAGTTGCATACAAGGAAGACTTCCCTACCACCTCCAGTGATGGGGGGAGGTTAAAAAGTGCCAGAGAATGAATAAAGCATCACAGGCAAGAGAACCTGAGCTATAAAGAGCAAAACTACAGCAGAGAACAGACCGGAAGATTCTGCTCTTCTCCCAAGGAAGCCCTAGGCATAGGCAGTCGGGGGTTCCCTCCCTCTAATCTCTACCATTTCTGAGTCAGCCAGTTTCAGAAAGTTGCCAATCCATGCTGCCTGCTACCAACCAGCTGTACAGTATTGTCTCTCAAAATCTGGTCCTGGAGTGGAACAGTGTCTCCTAGATATGACAGAGCTACTGCTCCCCTGAACTCACAGTGATCAACTACCTGCATAAGACCCGCACAAGAGCAAGCCAATCAATACCACAGCACTGAGCCAAGAGGGCTCATGAGCCCAACCTCTAGCTGAGGAACTATTGAAAGTTGATGGCCTCTTGGAGAAGGAGAATCAGTTCTCTTCAAGGTTGTGACTCCTAGTCGATTGATCATGCTCCAACAGGTGACCCCAGACTCGTGAGTGTAAAGGCAGCACAAATTGAACTCAGTATTTTTTGATATTGTTGTATTGTTTTTTAAAAGGAGGACACAATGTTAAGGAGTAAGGGGATGGGGATGTATCTAAAAGAAGACAGGGGAAGAGGAGGAGGAGATGGGGCAAATATTACCAAAATACACTATACGCACATGTTAAATTCTCCAATAACAAAATATTATATTAAAAAGAATATCAAGCTACAGATAATTATACATATAAAACAAAGATAATTTTTAGTGAAAAAAAAAAAGAACTGGATCTGGGAAAAGTGTGTGTGTATGGGTGTGTGGGTGTGTGTGTGCACATGTGTGTGTGGTGTGAATGACTAGGAAAATGGCCTAAAGAACCAGAATTGTGTGAATAACACAACAAAGCAATTTAAGTTAGATGCTGGAGTAAAACGACCAATAATGGCCAATTTGAGCTTTAATGCCATCCTCCGGCTACATGAATTTTATAAGATACAAAAAAATACAAAGGTCAAGTATGTCCTATGTGCAGGTTTTATGGCTTTATAAGAAAAACTCAAATAACTCAAGTGACGTGAAGAATTTTGTAGAAGAAAGTAAAACGGAAACCAGCAAGTGTGAAAAGGAGGTATAGAATACAGGCATAGAAATGTACTTCTGGTAAAAAGAAAATGTTTTTTGAATAAAGGGGGATTGTATGGTGAAATACAGTTTTGCTCGACAATTAAGGAAAGGACTGTTTCAAACTGGAAACGGGGGGAAAATGCAGGACAAAGCCAGTGGGTTAAAGTCACAAGAAGTTACAACTTAGAGACGGTATGGCCATGACTAAATTGGCCATAATTCAAAATTATTAAAATTTCCTAAGATCAGAATTCAATGTACGGATGCAGAACTGGAGCCCAATGTTCTGTCTACAAAAAAAAAAAAAAAGGTTTTCTTAAATGTTGACCTGCTCTTTGTAACAGTTACCAAACACTGGCTTAGAGAAAGGGGATTTTACATTTTATCAAGGTAATTGCTTATATTATCTGCTGTGTTTGTAGGGCTTTTAACTACTTAGGGAATACTCCCAATAGAGCAGTGGCTCCCAATTTTCCTAATGCTTTGACCATTTAATACAATTCCTCATATTGTGGTGACCCCTATCCCCCCCCAACTACAAAATTATCTCTGTAGCTATTTTGTCAGGAAGTCGTGGCCCACAGGTTGAGGACCATTGTAATAGACTCCGGCTTATCTAAAACAATCTGTTTTGTCCAGCTTTGTCTGAGTGTTATACAACAATTATATTTCAAGCCACCTTTGGGATTCAAAACTAGTTTTTCTAAGATAGCGATCCCTGTCATGTCAGTACTTGAAAGTAAAGGCAACAAGATTAATAGTCAAGGTTATCCTCAAGTTCGTAGCAAGTTGAAACCAGCCTAGAATGGATAAGACTATGCCTAAGAAGACAAATACAAAGAGAAAAACTAGTTTGACTGATCGGAGCCTTCGCCAGTCACACTTGTACACCAATGCCCAAGGGGCTAAGAGGAGAGTCAATATTTTCACCCCACACCCCTTGTCAGTCATGTCCCACTGAAAGACTGGGCCCCGGTAAAAACATCCTAAAGCTTAGGAAACTCACATCTTGATCAGAAAGGCCATGGACTTTTGATTAGTTTGGACTCTAATAGATATACATTATGTGAAGAGTCAATACAGAGGCAAGTGCCTACAGTGCCCCCAAGCATACCAAGTGTACCCACAGTCAGTGAGACCCTGATCTGCCTCAGCACATGACAAAACTAATAGGGCAAAAACTAAAGTCAATAAGGGACCTTTCCTACATCCCTAAAAGTAATCTTGAGGAGCTTCAATTGACTACAAGAAAACAAAAGGTTAACTTCCACCTATTTTCTTAATCTTTAACACCCATAGGGCTTTGCAAAAAGTGTGGTGATTTGTAGTAATACAAGGTAGAAAGAGGTAGACTTGATTTTTAAAAGGGAAAAATAATTATTAGGTTTCTACAAGCCTTCTCATTAACCCTGAAGCATGGTTACTGACCTGTCAGGTAGGGCACTTACAGACCAGACTGAAGGATTCTCATGCGTCCTGTTACTGCTGAAGCCTGGGGAAGGACCTCACCCCCTAATCAGTGATCTCTCTATTATGGGCTTTTAACTCCCTGAAAGTCATCCATTAATACTCCAGTGTTGGGCAAAAAGTTTAACAGAGACAGTGAACCTGTGTGCCCAGTAGTCCTAGTCGTCTGTACACAATTCCTTCTAATGCCCAGTGATCACTGTCCTGCATCTTAAAGATGCCTTCTCTCTGTATGTCTCAATTCATTTTTGTCTTTGGATGGACCAGTGTGCAAGGTCAGAATAGGCAACTCACCTAGACTTTTCTTCCCTGGGTTTTGGGACCAGCATCCACACTTTCAACAGGCTCTAGCTAGAGGCTTAAATGACTTAACTTTAGATAACAGGATGGTCTTACAATGCATGGATGGAGTTCTTATATCTGGCCACCCTCCTTAAATGAGTCCTCAAACCACCTAACGCAGTCTTTACATTCCCTAGCTGACAGAGGGTATGGTAAAATCCAAAGATCCAATTATTATCACTAAAGGTATTAAATTAGAATTTATCTTAACTTCAGAGCAGCTCTTTAGCTGATTGTATTCAAGCCACCCAGGTCCTTACAATTCCCAACACTTAGAAAATAGCCTAGGGAGCTGGAAAGATGGCTCAGAGGTTAAGAGCACTGACTGCTCTTCCAGAGGTCCTGAGTTCAATTCCCAGCAACCACATGGTGGCTCACAACTATCTGTAATGGTGTGTCTGAAGACAGTGACAATGTATTCACATACGTAAAGTAAATAAATCTTTTTTAAAAAGGAGAAAAGAAAATAAGCTAGGGTCTTTGGGGGCCTTTGCAGGACTAATAGACCACTTGCAGCTTCGACATTCTGGATACGGTCTTATGGCTAAACTTCTATATGGATTCCCAAAGGGGAATAGTAACAAGAATAACAAAGGCTTGGGATAAATTAAAAGCTTCTTTAATCAAATCCCCTTCTTCAGGGTTATTGTAAGTTGATGAGCTTTTAAACTAAATGTCAGTGAGCAGCCCTGAGAGTCTCACCAGTACCTTGAATCAAAACCATCTGCCTGTGGGACATTTATCAAGACTGCTTGACCAGGGATGATGAGGATTCGGTAGGCTAACACCTGCCTCTAACGTCAGGAACACAGAACTGTATGGCTTCAGATAACCTCACCACTCAGGAGCTGTTGCTACTGCACCATTGTTATCAAGGTCGAACACTGTGAATATATTCCCCATAATCCCACCGCTGCCTTGTCTGCATTAAATGATTTGCAAAATCAAATTGAAAACATGTCAGATGCCAGCCATACCTTCTTGCTAACAGCTTTTGAATTGGATCTCTCTCTGGGTTTTTGTAGTAGAAATGTGCTATGCCTATTACAATCCAGGAAGTGATTCTATTCATCCTTGGCCCCTGTGCTTACCTCCTCTCCTAATTTTATCCCCAAACAGTGTTGTATCAGCCCAACTCTATACGCTGGCTCCCTTGATCACTGAGGTCTGAAAGTTAGCAAGAGTAGAGACCCTGAACCCCACCCTATGCTCCATTTTAACCAGAAGAGGCCAGATCAGCTCAACATTCATCTCATAAATGATTTTAGGGTCTCAAGTCTTGAGGGACACTGTTATGTAGCTAGTTGGAAATGAGCAGGCTTGGATGTCTGTGGAATGTGGACCTGTTTCTCATAATCAGCAGGTTTTAAAACCGTTCCCAGGGACTGAAGAGATGGCTCAGCGGTTAAGAGCACTGGTTCCTCAGAGGTCCTGAGTTCAATTCTCAGCAAGCACATGGTGGCTCACAACCATCTCATGACTTCTTTTGATGTGACTGAAGACAGCTACAGTGTATTCATATTCATAAGATAATAAATAATTCTTTAAAAAAAAACATTCCCAACCTTTCTAATGCTGTGACCTTTTCATACAGTTCCTCACATTGTGGTGACCCCCAACCATAAAATTATTTTTCTTGCTGCATCGTAACTGTAATTTTGCTACTGTCATTAATTGCAATGTAAATATCTGTGCTTCCCCATGGTCTTAAGTAGCCCCCGTGAAAGGGTCATTTGACCCATCAAAGGGGTCACAAACCACAGGTTGAGAACTGATGCTTTAAAGCCAGTAACTGAAACTAGAAGACTGATTACTAGTTATTAGCATGGGGTCCAAGTCATACCTCTGATCCCGGAAATGACATTCTGACTGACAGGGAGGTCAATGATAGGAAAACATTTACACCTGTAACATCTACACTTGTATAAGGTCTAACCAAGACGTCCCGCTAAAGAGCAAGGATGATTCTTCATACTGCCTTCTGAGCAGAGTATTTTAACAACACTCAGCTCTGGCCAGTGAGATGGCTCAGCATGTAAAGCACTTGTCTCCAAAGCCTAATGGCCTGAATTCTATCCCTGAGACTTCGCAAAAGTAGAAGGAGAAAACCAACTCCACAAAGTTGTCCTCTGACCTCCTTACATAGACTGCAGCACAAGTATAAACGTGCGCACGTGCACCCAAACACACATGCAGATGAATTCCAACCCCTTTCCATCTCAGAGCTCCTGCGACTGCAGTCTCCTCTTTCTCCGCTGCCACCCTCCAGAGCCATTGTGCAGGGGTCTGGATCCCCAACCCTTGGTTTTATGAGACACCCCACAGCCTGTAAGAATCTTCTTGGTCTTGTTCAGGGAATTCCCCACTACAAGATCCTTCCTGGGAAGCAGAAAGCACCTCCCACAATTGAGGTTGAGATCTACATTGTTTCTTACAAGCCTTGAGACTAGGATAGTTCGGCACAGAACTCTGTGAGCATGTGTACACCATGCATGCATGCATGTGTGAGAAAAGAGGACCCTAGAGGATTCATTTTAAAGTGGTAACAAGAGCACTAGCCACTTCTTGCTGCCTATATAGCAGGCTGGTTTCTTTAACAGCAGTGACATCCTTACCAGACTAACACTGTGCTCACTCCTCAGACTGCTGAGTGGTCCAAACTAGACATCCCTGTTGCTGGCCTTCCTCAGGTGCCTCTTCTGGCCAGGACAGACACTTCTTCTGGCATTTTTCCATGCACTCTTGGGAAATTCGTCTTCTGCGTTAGTCAGCCAGAATCATTTTCTGTTGCCTAAAATTAAGATCTTCTTCAGTGGGCTGGGGATGCCACTCAGTTGGTAGCATGCTTGCCTAGCATGTACAAAGCCCTAACTTCCATCCCTAGCATTCCATAAGCTAGGCACGGTGCCATATCCTGGCAATCCCACCGCTTTAGAGGTGAAGGTACAAGGACCATAAGTTCAAGGTCACCCTTGGGTAGAGAGCAAGTTCAAGGTTGACCTAGGCAATATGAGAACCTATGTAAAAGAGAAAGGAAGTGTCTTGGTTAGGGTTTTACTGCTGTGAACAGACACCATGACCAAGGCAACTCTTATAAGGACAACACTTAATTGGAATTGGCTTACAGGTTCATGGGTTCAGTCCATTATCAGCAAGGCAAGAACATGGCAGTGTCCAGGCAGGCATGGTGCAGGAGGAGCTGAGAGTTCTACATCTTTATCTGAAGGCCATTAGGAGAAGACTGGCTCCCAAACAGCTAAGACAAGGTTTTAAAGCTCACGCCCACAGTGACACACCTATCTAACAAAGCCACACTCCCTGGGCCAAGCATATATAAACATCACAGAAAGGAAGGAAGGAAGGAAGGAAGGAAGGAAGGAAGGAAGGGGATTTATAGTAGGTCTATAATCCCAGCACTGAACAGGTGGAGACAAGAGAAATAAGAGTTCAAAGCCAGCCTCAGCTAAATAGCAAGTTCAAGGCTAGCCTTGGCTACAATTAGACCCTGTCTCAAAAAAAAAAAAAATAACATATTTGAGACTTTCATTTTTCTAGAGAAGTGATCTATAATTCATCTCTTGTCAAACAGATCCAAGATCTATTACAAACACAGAGACAGGTTTTTATTTAAAAGCCACTAGAAAGGCCTACTCTTTCATTTAAAATTAAGAAAGAAACACTAGAGATATTCAACATCGAGCCCAAGGTCACAGCTCTGATGATTGGTGGAGATGAGAGGTATCTCCAAATCCTCACTTTAAATAGTGCTCACTTTGTGCTTCAGGGAGCACCCACACTACCCACCGAAAGGATGGTCTCACTCAGAGACTTCTACCTGGTCAGGAGCATTCCAGCACTACAGCCCCCGCACAGGGAGTTTTGGAACATGAGCACCACAGCCCTCTGTGGGACCGTGTAAGGCAGCTTGGTTTCTGGTTGAGCTAAGGTTTAAACCCCAGTTGACCCAATAGGGGGTAAAAACCCTATAGGGAACGGCAGGCGTTTACCATGTTCCTAGAACTAGCTCCCTGGCATGTGGCTGCAACTCTCCATAGGTCTGTGACTATCAATCACACAGCCCCAAGCCCTTCCACAGGCAGAATCGTGGTCACATAGCCTCAAGACATCCCCATGCCAATGAGGCACCTAGAGGCTTAGCCACTCCCCTTCCCAGTTACTATTTCAACCTTGCCCCTACCTGAGGTCACAGGGGATACCATCTCACCCATGCCACTCTCCACCATGACAATAAACACCCTAAAACCCTGGACTGTCTCTATTCATCGGAATCCACCATGGGGAATGAGGGAACCGACCTTCATCTAAAGAGCAGAGTCTAGTCTCCCGCAGAAGGCCTCCCAGGGCTCCCAGCCACTGCCACACCAACCAACCCAGCTAGCCAGAGACCAAGCCAAGTACTCAGTCCCCGAGAGACCTCTCTGAGCTCCTCCCTTACCCGCTTTTCCTTTCTCAGCTCCACATGTGGGCCCCCACTTTGTTCTCAGCTCTTCTACAGCATCCAATGGCTTCTGCGATGCCCAAGAGCATGGGAACCCCACCCAAGGCCAAATCCCCAAAGTCGAGTCCCCCACCCCCAGGCAGTGTTTCCATGGGAGCTTTTCACAGCCTAACACATGCCCGGTGGTCGGTGGGGTGCATGCGGTCAAACTTCCCACATCCCACCTCTCTGAGACCATCACTTCACTCCACCGAGCCATGCTACCCAACAGCCTCCACTGCCCACCTGCCTCAACCCACCCAGGCTAGAGGAAACCTGCCTCAGTGTAAGGACAGACCCAAGCACCACCAGGGCAAACACACATTTTCTGTGTCTCCTGTTCTTCCCTGCCCATCCCCAAACACACACACAGACACATACATATTTGCAGTCACCTGTATACAGGAAGCAGGCAGACACTGGGGAGGGGGTCTCCTCTGGTTGCCTTCAGATCAAAATGTACAACTCTCAGCTTCTTCTCCAGCACCATGTCTACCTGTATGCCACAATGCTTCCTGCCATGACAGTAATGGACTAAACCTCTGAACCTGTAAGCCAGCCCCGTTGTTTTCTTTTATAAGAGTTGCCTTGGTTATGGTGTCTCTTCACAGCAATACAACCCCAACTAAGACCAGGCAAGAGGACACCAGTCCTCAGTTACATAGCAAGTTCACAGGACAGCCTGTAATATATGAGAGATTTTATCTAAAAACTAAGTGACTTCTGGAACTGCTGAGAAGGCTCAGTTGGTAAAGGTTCTTGCTCACAAGCCTGACAACCTGAGCTTGATTTCTGGGACCTACACAGTAGGTGTCTTAGTCAGGGTTTCTGTTCCTGCACAAACATCATGACCAAAAAGTTGGGGAGGAAAGGTTTTCTTCAGCTTACATTTCCACATTGCTGTTCATCACTAAAGGAAGTCAGGACTGGAACTCAAGCAGGTCAGGAAGCAGGAGCTGACGCAGAGGCCATGGAGGGATGTTTCTTACTGGTTTGCTCAGCTTGCTCTCTTATAGAACCCAGGACTACCACCCACAATGGTCTGGGTCCTCCCACCCTTGATCACTAATTGAGAAAATGCCTTACAGCTGGATCTCACGGAGGCATTTCCTCAAGGAAGGCTTCTTTCTCTGTGATAACGCCAGCTTGTGTCAAGTTGACACACAAAAACAGCCTGTACAGTAGGAGAGAGTCGGCTCCTTCAAGTTGTCCTCCCACATCCACACCCATGCTGTGGCACACACATACACACAATAAATAAAAATAAATAAGTATTTAGAATATAGCAATAAAACCATCCTGAAACCCACACAAGCACATGTCCCTCACATTACCACCAAGATCATATGAGCATGCCTGTCTTGTATACTCCCATTCCCCTGTCTTGCACCAGGCTTCCCTCCTTTGGTAGGAGGGGATGTAGTGTTTATGACACTCATTCCATCTTGCCCAATTAAAACTATGAAGAACTGGGCTACCAGCTAGTTTCCCTGAGGACTGCTAGGATTTTCCAGATTTGTTCTTTAAAAATAAAATCTTAGGAATTACCATAATAGCAAGAATAATGCCATCAACTGGGACAGGCCCTGTGCACACAGCTGCCCTGAATACTATTGAGTCAGTCTTCACAGTGGACAAAACCCCATTCCGGACTTACAGCAAACCAGTACCCAGCACACTCAGTCACTTGCTCAAGCCACAGTAGTTGAAGTCTGGAGCAAGGCTCTATGTTTTTAGCTCCAGTCTCTAGCTTTCTTAGAAGTTAAATTGCACCCAGGAGATGGGCACCAGCTAGAGTGAAGCTCTGCAGTTTCTCTAGATCTTTAAAGCTCCTAAGTCATCAAGAGGGTGCCTCTTCCAATGAGAACCAGGACCTCAAAGAATCCTAAACTATTAGCTCCAAGAGTTTAGAGGTCTACTCCAACATCTGTTTTGTGGGGAGGTGAGGTATAGAGACCCAGAGAGGGCATATGCACAAAACAGAACACGCCTCTCTTAAGTAGACCCTACCTACATTACACGTCCAGGGAGCCACTGACCATCACCATCACCACCACCACCACCACCACCACCACCACCACCACCACCACCACCACCCATGAAAGGCCTATCATGCACAGGATATGGGAAATGGTTTGAAGGCTAAAGGATACTTTAAATTCAATTGACACAGTGAAAAAACTATTCATGCTGCATTTCTGCTCATACTGCTGGCTTCTTTAAGGACAGTCAGGATCTACACCAACATGTCTTTAATGCCGGTAAATCTTTCCCCAGAAAGAGCTTTAGTGAGGAAGAGACCAGCCAGGGTCAGCAAGTAGGGACATTGTTTCTCTCTCTCTCTCTCTCTCTCTCTCTCTCTCTCTCTCTCTCTGCAAGAATTTAGGGACACTGTTTCACTCTCTATCTCTCCCTCACTCTCATCTCTATGTCAAATGATGCAAGTATTATGCCTATACATCTCTTAAACATTAAAGGTTTCCATTTAAACACATGTGATAACAGTTTAAACAAAAGTTTAAGTCGATTTTTAAAAAAATTATTCAGTGAATACTGATCACTGGCTATCAAACCTTAAAAAAAAAAAAAACCTATTTCAACGAGAGTAAATGCGTTCATAATCACCTTGCAAACAAATGACTTAAGAAAATCAAAACTGTCAAGCACATGACTGAAGTCATGGTGAATACCATGTGACTAGAAACCTACCACACTAAGTTGGGGATCATCTCTATGTTCTGTGACTTCCTCTCTTCACTTCCCTCTTCACCCTCCTCACCACTCAGGGGACCTCCAGTCCTCTATCAGAGGCCCCTTGTCACCCACAGAAAAGGATTAGGAACGGAAAAATTTGCAGGGGTTGAAGAGAATATACCGCCCTCTGGTGGAATACTTGGGAATTGGCGCCCACGTGCCATCCCTTTGGTATTGGCAGCAAGTCATACATTAGGATAGATCCTTCTAGAGCGGGCCACATCCCCAGTGGTGGGTTTACAAGGATGCGTCACCACGTCCAGCTTGGAGTGAGATGGAAGCTCAAAAGTCAGGTCCTCACTTTACTGACTGAACTATCTTCCCGACCCAGGATTCTCACATGAGGCAGCTCCAAACACCGGAGCAGATTCTGAGAACTGCAGCCAACAACACGAACACATAGGAGGAGAAAGAAAGACACAAATATAATTGGCTACACCTTAGTCTTCAGCCCGGCACTCAGTTGCAACTTAATTGGCTGCAGGGCCTCGGTGATTGAATTCCACATTGGTTTGGTCTGGTCTGGTCTGGTCAGCTCAAAACAAACGGCCAGCCCAAACTACTTAGCGCAAAAATATTTGTTACAGAAAGCACTGTGTCTGATAAACTTGGGAACCACTCTTGTAGAACAAAATCCAACACCTATCACACCTATTCTGGGCTTTTCTTACAGCCAGCAGGGATATGGCCCTGGGGGAAACGGCTCACAATATCAAATGTCCTCTCAAGATGGGTGTAGCAGAGATTACTTAACCAACTAGAATCTGAGCTTGCCATCATTAAAATACAAGTATAGCGCACCTGCACACACTGTAGCCCCGCAAGTCCATGAGATGCACATGAAATACCTTTGGCATGGATCTGGTGAGAAATAAGTGTTCTGGAAAGGCTGGGCAGCCGCAGCGATGTTCATCCCACCACCCCAGGTTTATTTAAAGACATTTCAGTGGGGTTGTCAAGATGGTTCTGACAGCTCTTCTGGAGTACTGGGGGTTCAATTCCCAGCACTCACATGGCAACTCACAACTGTCTGTGACTCCAGTTATCAACACTCTCACACAGACATGCAACATGCAAGCAAAACACTAATGTACATAAAATAAAATAAAATTTAAGGCATTTCAGTAAGCACAGATGATTTTAAAAACAAGAGGCAGATTTTTAAAACGTGCCTGTCATCTTAGCACTTGGCAGAAGTCAAGATCTAGGAGTTCAAGGCAAGCCTCAGCTACACAGAAAATTTAAGGTGGGCCTAGGTTACATGAGATCCATGTCTAAAACGACGATTTCTCAAGCAAAATTTAAGGCAGGCATCGAGCTAAACGTGTCCTACAGACATCATCTCAGCTGAGATTGCAGAAAGCAAATGAGCAAGAAACGAAGGGGCGCCCTCTAGTGGCATGAATACACTATCCCAAGAAGACAGATTCTGGAGGTGGAGCAGAGGGACTTGGTGCTTGTTTACAAGGGAAAGGAAAAATCATCTGATTTCATGGACAGTATGCCTGAAATGGACAAGGGGATTGTCTCTTCAGTGGATCTTAATAAAGGTATATAGTCTGGCTTTTCCTAAAGAAGTGACTAATTCCAAATCATACCATAAATCCCAGGCAGGTTCAGAATCTAACCCAAAGGTACAGACTGACAATCTGTACATCTCTGCTCTCTGAGTGGCAGGACCCTTTAGAGCAGGAGCTGTGATGTTCACCACTGTACAGCCTTTATAGCACTTAGCAGACAGTTACCCACAGAGCAGACATCCCATCTTTTTATGCTAAAAATAATTAGCATTTTTAAAATGATCAGTGTCCAACGATATCCTTTGCCGGTCTCAGTAGCTGAATAAGTAAAGTGACATAGTCTACAAATAAGAAAATTAAGTCTCAAAGAAGGTAAGTAACCCACCTAAGATGACAATGGTGGGGTCTGTACCCAAGCACATAAGCCCCAGAGTCTATAGACCCATATCCCCTGCCCTAAAATTCTCAAATGAGTTGTTCTCAAGACTGTTACACTCTTTAAAATCCCACAATAAGGGCTATGTGGTGGCTCGGGCAGTATGGTGCCAAGCACCAAGACCTAGGTTCAATCCCAATTTTAAAAGAAATAAAAGGCTGGAGAGATGGCTCAGCCATAAAAGGCTAGGCTCACAATTGGGGGGGAAGGGGGGGAGAGACGGGAAGGAGACAGGGAAGGGCTGGCAAAATGGCTCAGAGGGAAAAGGTACTTATCACCAAGCCTGATGATCTGAGTTTGATATTTGGGATCCATGAGGTAGAAGGAGACAACCAATGTCCTGCAGGTTTGTTCTCTGATCTCCCTATGTGAAATAGTGGCATGTATACCATCCCATACCCATGTGAACACACACACACACAACTAGATATATGAAATTATTTGCAAAGCCAGACATGATAGTTTGTTCCTTTCATCCCAGCATTGTAGAGGCAGACAGCAAGCTCCCTGTGTTGCTGGTCAGCCACTCTAGTGACTTGTTTAGGTCCAGGCTAGTGAAATAGCCTGTCTCAGCCCAGTAGTAGTGGAGCACGCCTTTAATCTCAGCACTCAGGAAGCAGAGGAAGGCAGATCTGTGAGTTTGAAGCCAGCCTGGTCCACAGATTGAGTTTCAGGACAGCCAGAGCTACACAGAGCACTCTGTCTCAAAAAACAAATGAAAGTGCGTGGCTCCAAAAGCCTGAGACTGTCCTCTGCCATGACCTCAAACACACATACACACACACACACACACACACACACACACACACAAATACACCTGCACAAATAAGAACATACAGGCACAAAAATATTACACACAAAAGATTACTAAAGACCACGAAAGATTTTATTTGTAAGAATTCTGTCAATATGTACAGTGATAAAAAATAAATCTGAGGAAACCTTTTAAATATTTACTAATTGATTTAAACATGACTATAACAAGCCTGTTAATGTTAAATCAAAATATTCTATGAAAAACAACCTTTTCCTCAAAGGGAAAAAAAAAGCAAGTGAGAAGGCTGGCATTGCTTCACATGCTTGCAGCTCACCTTAATATCTGGCTCATAAATGACAGCTGGATTCTTGGAGCTGCTTCTGCATTCAGTCAGCTATGATCTCACACTTAAGGTCCCGTCTGGAAAATACCACTGTGCTTCTGTGGAAGAATGGGAGGAGATGAAAAGGTAGTAGGTGCTAGTAACAGAATAAACTGGGTCTTGTGAATTCCTACAAAAGTCTTGAGTACCCCTGGGGTTGGCTCCTATCCTGTTTCTAGGAAGAGAACTTGTGGAAAATCTTCACACAATTCCATGGAGTCTAAGAAGCTTGGTATCAGAAGTGACCCACCTCTGCTTGTTGATTAAACTATATAGCTGTGTGTGGTGATGCTCACCTGTAATCCTAGCACCAGGATGCTGAGGCAGGAGGATCTTGAGTTCAAGACTAGCCCCAGATACTGAGGGAGACTTTGTCTCAAAATGTGCGCTCTCTCTCTCTCTCTCTCTCTCTCTCTCTCTCTCTCTCTCTCTCTGTGTGTGTGTGTGTCCATCCTTAACAGCAGTGACCTAGTTAGTATTTTGTTAACTTGACAGAAGACTGAGTCAGCAGAGAAGAGAAAATTTCAGTTGGGAAAAATACCTCCATAAGATTAGCTTGATAAGCCAGGCAGTGGTGGCACACACCTTTAATCCCAGCACTCAGGAGGCAGAGGCAGGAGGATTTCTGAGTTCGTGGCCAGCCTGGTCTACAGAGTGAGTTCTAGAACAGCCAGGGCTAGACAGAGAAACCAAAAAAAAAAAAAAGATTAGCTTGATAAACGGTTGATGAGAGAAAGCCCAAGCTGTGGGTAGTACAAGCCCCAGGCAAATGGTCCCCGGTTATACAAGGAAACAGGCTGGGGCTGAGAAGACAGCTCAGCTGAGAAAAGCTAGGCTAACGCCAAAAATAGAGGAAAGCGGGCTGGGTAAAGCATTGAGCAAGTCGTAAGCAGCACTCCTCCATGGCCTCTGCTTCAGTTCCCACCTCCAGGTTCCAGACCTTGAGTTCCTGCTCTCACTTCCCTCAGTGATGGGTTGTTACCAAAATTAACTCTGTCCTCCCCAGGTTGCTTTTGGTCAGATTCTTTATGGCATCAATAGGACTCAGACTAAGATAAGCCGTTTCATACAGGACATACCTCCTACCCAGATTACCAGACTGTCCTCTGGACTCCAGAGCCTCTTACTCACCAAAGTTCAGGTCTCCATGAACATCAGTGGAGATAACCTCTGTTCCGATGTCTTCTCGGGACCTCACTGGGGTACCAGCTCACACTCCCTCCATGTGCCTTGAAATTTCAGGTCACCTTTCAGTAACGTTATTCTCTTCCTCCCATGAACACTTTGGTCCGTTCTGGTACAGATCCTCCAACTGCAAGTCAATTAAAGAGCCCTCGAAAGGAACCAACCTTTCCCACATCTGGGTCTTGAATCTCTAACCTCCAGAACTGTGAGACTGTATCTCCAAAGTTTCTGCTACCCAACCTGGTATACAAGAGCCAGAGTGCACAGAATACAGCATCCATCAGGGTCATTGTTAAACTTTAGAGATACATCCCATAAAGTTCAACAGCCACAGGTTTGCCTGCCCACCTTATGTGATCTTATGACTGCTTGGTTAAGATTTTTAATAATGTGACTTGGGGAGGAAGTTTTGTGCAAGTGCTCACAGAGGCCGGAAGAGGATGTGGGATCCTCCTGGAACTGGAGTGACAGGCAGCTGTGAACTGCCCGATGCAGTTCTGGGAATCAAACTTTACTTGGTTGATTACTCATTCCTAATTGATGAGCCGTCTCTCCTCATATCTGCTTTCTTGGTTTCCAGTTCCCTGGCTCTTTCTACTGACATTTCTCTATCCAACTGTCCTGTCAGCATTCAACTGACACCAGTTTCCCTTTGCCTCAGTTACAAGGTGGGGCTGGAAACAGCTGCTGTATGCATTGCTCTAGCTCAGTGCTTCTCAACCTTCCTAATGCTGAGACCCTTTAATGCAGTTCTTCATGTTGTGCTGACCCCCAACCATAATATTATTTCCATTGATACTTCATAACTATAATTTAGCTACTGTTATGAATCATAAATGTAAATATCTGATATGTGACCCCTGTGAAAGGGTTGTTTGACCTTCAACAGGATCAACACCCACAGGTTGAGAACCACTACTCTAGCTACGTGCCAAGTTTTCAACCTAAAAATATGAATAGTGCTCAATTTAATCTTTCCAGGAAAATGAAGGTGTTTCCTAAGTCAGGTGCCCTTGCCAGCCACTTCTGGTTAGTGTTCCAGCCCCACTATGCTTCCAGTCCTAGGGTCAAAGTGCAACTGTGCAGGAAGACAGAAGCTAGCTGCAACCTGATCTCTGAGCAGCATGCCAAGGACAGGCAGCTCCCACTCCTGCATCCAGTAGCAACTGTGAGGTGAGTGATGATACATGCCATCACCATGGAAACCCCCTCCCACTCTGCATACTGGAGGGCCTGCAGTCTGTTCCACTGTGTGGTCTGAGAAATGGACCATCAATCTCAAGCTCCTCTTACAGGACGAGGCCTCTTCATAAGGCATGAGTCGCCCTGGTAGCCCTGTGTACATAGGACAAAGGACACTTGGCACTCTTCTTCCCATTGTAATCCAGCTCCACAAGCTGATGGTTTATCTAGGTGGGTCTCTAAGAGACTTGGAGACAAAGTCTTATCTAACAAAGATAAGACCCTTAGCAAGAGTTTACTCTAGCTGGACAGGAGGAAGAAGTCCTGCATCTGGTTGTTCCTATCACTTGAGCACATGTGGCTGAGGTCTCCAAAGCCACTGAGTGCAACCTATTCAACTGTCAACACCGGGTGTGTGTGTGTGTGTGTGTGTGTGTGTGTGAGAAGGCTCAGCAGATTATAAAGGGTCTTGCTGCCAAACTTGACAATTTAAATTTTATTTCAGGGACCCACAGCATGAAAGCAGAGACTCTCACAAGTTGTCCTCAGACTATACACACAGAGAGAGAGAGAGAGAGAGAGAGAGAGAGAGAGAGAGAGAGAGAAGAAGAAGAAAGAAGGAGGAGGCGGAAGAAGAGGGAGAGGGAGAGGGGGAGGGGGGAAGGAGAGGGAGAGGGAGAGGGGGGGAAGGAGAGGGAGAGGGAGAGGGAGAGGGAGAGGGAGATTGATTTAAGTTAGCTTTGGGCTGAGATGCCAGCCCTGTGAGCAACAAGCACCATGAGAGGAAGGACTGGAGGAAGTTAGCCAGCTTCTGGGGGATGTGCAGGAAAAAACTGAGTCCATGGTTGCCCAAGAGTCCCTCCCTTCCTGCAGTCACATGAAGCTGTGAACAAAAACTGGAATCTTGAGACTCATCTTACCCCAGATGCACATGGCCTAAGCTGCAGGAACTGAGGGTCCACTCTGGCACCACTGGCTAAGCAAGGCATGGTAGAAGAAAAGGTTGCTGGGAAACATCCTAGAAATGGCAGAGAATGTGGTACCCTTTCCCACCCCATTACCACAGTACTGAAGAAATAGGATCATTGGCAGGTGGAGATTTACCTCCACTTGAAGTCTGCTACCTGCTTCCAAGCCCAGCAATTTATCAACATGAGACACTGCTATACAATAGCCCATGCCTTGGAGCCTAAAGATCCTGATGTGGTAGACCTTCATCTACAGTGGTTCTCTGGGGCAATCAGAGTACTGAAAGGTTATGCATGGGGCTGGAGAGATGGCTCAGTGGTTAAGAGCACTAACTGTTCTTCCAGAGGTCCTGTGTTCAATTCCCAGCAACCACATGGTGGCTCTCAACCATGTGTAATGGGACCCGATGCCCTCTTCTGATGTGTCTGAAGACAGCTAGTGTACTGATATGCATAAAGTAAATCTTTAAAAAAAAAAAAAAGGTTATGCATGGAAGGGTAGACTCCAGATGGCCTCTTGTGGCGGGTATTTTTAATTGTCAACTTGATTAGATTAACAAATGCCTAAGGCTCACCTGAGAGTAACTAAGGGTGTTTCAGAGGATTAAGTTAGAGAGACCAACTCTGAAAGGTAGATGGCTACATCCCATTGGTTGGAATCCTGGATTGACTAAGAAGGGATTAAAAAGCAAGCAAGCTAAGCACCAGGCCCCCCTTTTCCTGCTTCAAGGAGAGATGTAACCTGATGCCACGGTCAGGAGGCACTCCAGTCACCACTCCTTCCCTACCTCAATGCTATACACTAAAACATGAGTCCAAGACATGGAGTCACTGCCGTAATAAACCTGACACGGTGGTCTTGTAGATGTTGGGGAACACATCAGTGTCAGGTAGAGTTTGGAGATTCGGGCTGAGGAAGCCTTGGCTTCCGTAATCAGAGCTTAATGGACCACCCTGGGAGGAGTTCAGAAGGCTAGACCGCTGCTAGAAAGATGGACAGGAAGGACTGCTCCCTGGGTTACAGAGAACAAGAGCTCGTGGCGGGAACCGAAAGCCACTTGTATTAGATTTGGTAATGAATCTAGCTCCAGCCCAACCAGATTCCAATAAGCTGAGTGGGGCTGAATTCAAAAGGGGACTAACTCATTGGTGGATACAATTAGGACAGCATAATATTGACACTGCTTTACCCAGACTCAGAGTGGCAAGCACAGAAAGGAGAAATGTGCCATTTCTCAAGGACCTTGAACCCAGTTAAAGCTGAGGGCAGGGCAGGGTTGAGGCAGACGCGGCTCTAATTTAAAGATCACTCCCATCAAGGAGAATCTTCAGACTTTACACACAAGACTGCACCCATCCAGAGCTCCACAGGACAAAAATTAATTCATTTTTAAGAGGGAATGCCCCGAAGAAGTCGTCTTCCGGGTACCCTGATAGAAAACGGCTTCCATGGACAGTGTCTTCCCAGCTGCGGATGCAAAAGCACACCAGGAGACTTCACCCTTCCCACCCTGAAGGACCTTTCTCCAGGCTTCTAACCAGTCTTCATTCCCACATGTATCCTAGACTACATCCTCAAGGCCCTCCCTCCTCAGGACTGGAGCCCCACATCTTTTGTAAAACTCGTCACACTTCAGAGACCAGCATGCTGTGGCAGTGGGCAAAACATGGTTCACTCGAAAACAAAGGTCCCCGCTCCATATCGTTTAAGACTATAGGCTTAGACGTCTAATGCTTATCAAATACTTATGTCCACAATTGGATACATAACCAATCCTATAGGTAGGGAGTGAACCTACTGTAAGTAAATTATATGCAGTGATCATCAAAATATCTGACAAGAGATCCCAAGGAGACCAGGTTCTCAGAAAATTTAGAGACTTTCAAGTCTGGTTACTGGATACTAAAGTCATTAGAGAACTTAAACTGAACTGGTGATAAGGAATGCCTAACAATAAATAACGAACTGGAAGTGACTCTTCTAATTAAGAGATCTAATAACTGTCACTAGTTAACAGCCATGAAAAGGCAACGAAGTCCATGTTGAGGATATACAGGAAAATCAGTGGTGTCTTCTAAGACCGAGAAACACCGATCACGCGTTAAGTATTCATGTTCTGAGCACACACACAAATGCTTTATTAATACAATATACATAAACTATGAAGGAATAAGAAGCTTAAATATCTGCATCGTAACAAACAGGCGGCAATTCAACATTCAGAGTGGAGAGGGCACTGGAAGGAGACTGCAGCAGGTCTGGAGGAAGAGGAATGTCTCATTAGATTCTGCACTTCCTTAAAGCCACTATTCATAACAAACTGCTAGTCTCATCCTGCATTCTCATGAATCACACACCCACACACACCCCACACACACACCTCTCCCCCTGCCCCCTCCACAGATTTTTTAAATGCGGCAGTTGAGGCAGTGGCCTCAGAACAGACCTTCATCAAGAAGCAAGTCTTTAAAATACTCGAAACTATGTGTTCTCTTGAGCATAAAGTCTCACTAAATCATAAAATCAGACTGGCAACCCATCTCATCAGGACAGATGGGAGGCACTTCTGACCACCGGTTTTGACTAAATCCTTAAGCTTTCAGCGGTAACAAGTTACTGTCGGTCTACACTGGTCCTCTGACAGCCTTGGATGGAAATGGGAGTGCTCTTCCTGTCTCGGTTACTACAGACTTCAACTGACACAGCTTCAGCCTAAGAAGCTGTGTGTTAAACTTCATCCTCTGTTACCACCAAAGGATGACGAAAACCTTTTGGGACTCAACCATAATGATCGAGGAAAGTTATTCTAAATTCTGCCCCTGTACTCCAAAGCTGCACACAGACCCACCTGTACAACTCTGTCCCCATAACAACAGGTATCAAGTAACAAAGTGCTTACAGCCTGTCAAGAGGGCACCGGCTCACTTACCAGATTCCCATGGTAGAAAGGGTGTCTTCAGAGGGGAAGGGGGGTCCAGGTGCAGCAGCTTCTCAAGCCCTCTCTCTTCATTCAGGATCATGAGAGGCACTCCATTCAAGGGGAGCAGTGAGATCTGGTGCTCCTCAGGCAGGTCAAAACTCTCAAAGTCTGTCACAAGGGGAAGGCAAGCATCAGGGTAGTACACCCTTAGCCCACTGAAGCACATTAAGTCAAACTATGCTTCGCCACCATTCGTCATTTAGAAAATAGAGCCAACTTAACAATAGCCCGTTAGATAATAAAGTTACTGCCGTAATGTAACTATTACTTTTGCCGTACTCAGGAAAAAGTATAATTTTAACAGTCCAGCTCTTGAACATTCTTTAATAGGCTCTGTAATGCAAGTATCAGTGGTGGTACGTGGCAATAATCTGAACATGTGGGAGGGTGGCGCAGAAGCATCACCATGAGTTCAGAACCCCACTCAACTACATATAGAGCAGGTCCCCATTCCCTGTCAAAGATTCTGTAATAAAATGAGAACTTCTGCACACCAAAAATATGATGAGCGGGCTGATGTCACAGAAAAGGGATTTACAATGATCTGAGTTGTCTATTTTTCCCTGGAAGACAGTCTTCATCTGAAAGACAAACTACAGTAAAGAAAATGTACTTGTCCTATACTCTCTCAAGGAATGAAGGAAGTCTATCACACTTCATGAAAACTTTTGTCACCAAAGACAGGATTCAGAAACAAGAAAAAGTTTTAGAATTGTGGAACACTCACCTTTAATAGTTAACATGACATTAATTTGAAATTTTATCTTACATTACTTTATACATGGCCTTTTCTTTTTTGGTTTGTTTGTTTGAGACAGCATCTCTCTACATAGCCCTGGTTGGCCTTGAACTCAAGAGATCTGCCTGCCTCTGCCTGGGACCAAAGGCCTGCACCCCAAGCCCAGCTACACTTGGCCCTTTCTAATGACATCAGAGGTGATATTAAACAATGCGCTTTCATGGTTGCATAATGAAACGCACAATAAAATGTTTCAATATTTGGGTATCTACATCTCCCCCCCCCCCCCCAGGACCCTTCTACATAGCCCTGGCTGTCCTGGAACTTGCTCTGTAGATCAGGTTGACCTTGAACTCACACAATGACGACCTTGAACTTCTGATGTTCAACATCTTTCTTCCCATTGTCCCTGACTGAAGGTGATACCCTGGCAAGTGAGTCCACCTCAACAAGTCTATTTATTCAATGTAACCCAGGTTCAGACAGTTTCGGACTCTAGAGCTACATGTTACAGTCCCATGGAGTTACAGTCTAAGAGAAATCTCAGGCGGAGGGCCTACCCATCGCACCAAAGACATTATTACCTAGAGGATTGAAGGGGAAGAACTTTTCTATTTCTGGGTAGGCATCATCAGGAGCAGGAGCAGAGCCTTGTGTCTTAGACTTCTCGGTGATCTAGAAAAACCCAAGAGAATAAGCACTGTGAGAATGGAAGTCTCGCCCACCTGCAAAGTAGCATGAGATTGTACGGCCTCGTCAAATGATGATGTCACTATTTAAACTTTGTCAATTCCGTGCTGTCTTCTGAGAAGTCACAGTTCTTAGTTTTCAGGATTCAGTGTAAAGGTAAGGAGAGAACTGACTCCTGATAGTTGTCCTCTGACTCTAACACGCATGCAAGATGGGATGGCATGCCTGTCAGTCAACCACATGCACCAGCCCTGCTCTGCCCTACATACACGAGAGCACACATGCACATGCACACACGCTAGGGAGATGGAAAGATGGCTCTGAGGTTCAGAGCACTTGCTGCTCTTACAGAAGACCCAGGTTCAGTTCCTGGCACCACAGGTTGGTTCACAGCTATCATTAACTCCAGTCCAAAGGAAGCAATGTCTCATGTCCTCCTCAGGAACATGGTATACTTATGATGGTCTGTATATGCTTGGCCCAGGGAGTGACAGTATTAGGAGGTATGACATCATTGGAGTAGGTGTGTCACTATGGATGTAGGCTTTCATATCCTAGTCCTAGCTGCCTGGAAGTCAGTCTTCTCCTAGCCGTCTTCAGATGAAGATGTAGAGCTCTCAGCTCCTCCTGTGCCATGCCTGCCTGCATGTTGCCATGTTCCCACCTTGATGATAATGGACTGAATCGCTGAACCTGTAAGCCAACCCCATTTAAATGTTGTCTTTCTAAGAGTTGCCTTGGTCATGGTGTTTGTCCACAGCCGTAAAACCCTAACCAATACATATACCATACAGGTGAATATCCAAACACATAAACTACAAGTATTCTTCAAGTTAGACATTTTAGCTATCACCTGTCCACATATATGTCCACATATTAATAAGAATGCTGAGCAGGGTAAATCCAAAGCTAATCAACTCAACTGTTCAAACCTAACAGTGGACATAACAGGCTTGAGTCATCCCAGAATAGTAGCTCACCCTAGAAGTCACCTGTACCTTACAAAATCTAATTTCTCTGCCACTGTTACCTTAATTATTAACTTGGTTAATACTAACAAGTGTGTGTTCCTTAAACATATGGAATTAAGAAGCAGCAGAACATAAAACATCCAAAAAATTACCAGGTAGACAATCATTAGCAGTAGGCCAAAACAGAAGCCTGGGAGCTCTTGACTTACTTACCCCCATCTATGTGTATGCCAGAGTGGGGAGGAGGGCATTGTAGTTCAGGCTAGCCCCCAACCAGCCCCTCCTCCAGTTTCAGCCTCCCAAGTGCTGGGATTGCAGGTGCGTATCAAACCAAGCTAAGTACTTGACACATCTGTTAACGTGGCTTCTAACCAACTGCTTCCTGGTACTAGTTAAGAACAGCTGAGGCAGAATCAGCATTAGCTATTCCTAAAAGCTGCCATCTCAAGGTGCTGAGCAACCAGAAGGAGCACAGCCCAACTCTTCTCCGTTTGTTTGTGGACCTTTCATTACCTCCTATTCAGAAGAAGAAAGGCAGATAGAAGTCGGTTTTTAAACATAAGAAGTACCACACTAGGGCTGAAGATGGCTCAGTGGTTAGGAGCACAGAGCCAGACTCAGTTCCTAGCACCCACGTAAGGCCGCTCACAACAGCTGCAACCCCAGTTCCAAAGCACCCAACGCCCCCTTCTGGCCTCCTTTGGTAACTGCCCACATGCAGTATTTATCTACACTGATACAGATACATGAATAAAAATAAGAATAAACGTTTTTTAAAAGTGCCAACACATGTACAAGTATTCATATTCAAAGCCCGCGCTCACCTTTTTCACAGTCAAGGTTGGCTGTTTTGGTTGGAGGGGTTTACTAGTCTTCACTGGCTTTTCGGTAACTCTGTTGACAGTCCCCAAAGCTTTCCTGCTGGCTTTAGGCAAGGTTGGAGCATTGAACACTTTGCCAACTCGAGGCGTTGAATCCTGCAATTTCCCATCTAAGGCCTTGACTGTTGAAATAAAGGATAACAGTAAAAATATTACAGATTCAGTGGGTAAAAGGGCTTTCGGCCAAACCAGACAACCTGAATTCAATCCCCAAAACCTACATGGTATAAGGAGAACTGACTTCCACAGGCCATCTGTGATGGGATCTGATGCCCTCTTCTGGTGTGTCTGAGGACAGCTACAGTGTACTTGTCATGTGTACATGTGTGTGTGTGTGTGTGTGTGTGTGTGTGTATAGTCTTTTTAAAAAAAAAAAAAAAAAGATTAAGCTATATAAACTCCTCATCAACTTAACTCAATTCTCACTCACAAACCTGTGCTTCATTTTGGACATTAGCACTCTCAAATAACCTCATTAACTCAATAAGCATGAAGACAGGCAACACGCCTTTAATCCCTGCACTTAGAAGGCAGAGGTAAGTAGATCTCTTGAGTTCAAGGCCAGCCTGATCTATATAGCAAATTCCAGGCCAGTTAAAGCTATATAGGGGAGCCCTGTCTAAAAAAAGATTTAAGCGCTGAGCCAGGAGATGTGACCTAGTATGTAGATTGCTTGCCTAGCATTTGAAAAGCTACAAGTTCCATCCCCTGCAGTGCATGGGGGCCCACGCCTATAATCACTGCACTGGGCAGGTGGAGTCAAAAGGATCAGAAGTTCAAGACCACCCGTAGGTTACACAGGGAACTAGAGACCAGTCTGAACTACATGCACCTTATTCTAAAGATAAAAAGATAAGTGTGAAAATATATCAAATCTAACGCCAATCAACCACAAAGTACACTAAATGCTAGGGCCCATTCACAACACCTGTGTATCTCAAGGCAGTCGATACTTACCACCAGAGCCCAGCTTCAATCCATCCTTAGACGCCAAACGGCTGCCTGGCTCTTCATTGTCCTTATCAACAAAGATCAGAGTAGCCATCCTGGATTCCTCTAAGGGAGAGACCTGTATATTATGAAAACAGCATTGAAAAAGGCTGTTAGAACTAGGCAGCAACAGAGACCAAGCTTTACCCAGGGCACCTATGCACAAAAATGCAGAAGCAGCTGGAGAAGTCAACAGGCTTAATCCCGATCTTAAAATCTTCACGCCAGGGTCATAAACACTAAACACGTACAGAAATCAGTTGATGTTGGTACCCATCAAAACGGTCTCCAGCCTACAATCTCAGAGATAGGGAGAAGCAGCCAAGAAGACCAGATGCTCACGCTTGGCCTCGGCTACATAACAAGTTCAAGACCGCCTGGGCTGCCTGAGACCCTGAAGTGGGGGGGGGGGGGGGGGGGGGGGAGGGAGGGAAGAAGGAAAATGAAAACAGCGTTGCTATGGGTCGAGCACGCCAAGAGCGTCCCGGGACGCCGGGCCGAATGAAGCACAGGTACCGGGTCTGCCCGCCCCGCCACCCCGAACTCGCCCAAGACACCTTCAGCCACAACGCGCCTGCAGCTAAACTCACCCAAGACTACGCCACCAACGACCCGGCACACCGCAGTTTAAACTACAACTCGCGTCTCAATTGGTCCATCCGAGAGGAGGCGGGGCCTAGTGTCTGGGAACCAATGAGAGCAACCGAAGTTTCAGACGCCTACCCCCCTCTCCCCCCGCGGTATAAAAAAAAAAAAACTAGAATCGTACATTATCCAAAACTCCTGTGAAAGGCTTTTTGTTTTCCGACATGGACCTGCGAGAAGGCACTAGCCTAATAACAAAAACGTCTTGTTCCTTTAAATTTTAAAGGCTTTTTTTTTTTTTTTTTTGGGAGACAGGATTTCACATAACTCAGACTGTCCTTGAACTCACTAAGTAGTGGATGATGGATGACCTTTAACTCTTGATCTTGCTTCCCGTCTTCCAAGGACTGGATTAGTGACTGTGCCATTACTCCAAGCTTACATTTATGTTTTTTGGTTTCTTTGAAATAGTCTGTTACTACCCAGCTCAGGCTTGTCTGGAACTCACTAGCCCAGGAATGCTTCTGACTCAAGATCCTCCTGCCTCAGTGCTGGAATCAGAGTAGCAAAAGGGTATTCTCTCCGGGGGACAGGCCTACACAGTAGATACTGGAGTTTAGGGGAAGGCTAAAAAGGAATAAATAGTAATAGAAACCAACATATGCACAAAAACTTAGCTAAAGAGGCCAACAGGTTTAAATCTTCAAGTCAAAGTCAGAGGCACTAATCTATTGAGAAGATGGCTTGGGTCTGCCCCCAGGAAAACCTGTCTGAGACTGGAGAGATGTCTAGGCAGTTAAGGACACTTGCTGCTCCTGAAGAGGACCTTGGCTGTCCTGGAACTTAAGACGTCTGCCTGCCTTTGCCTCTCAAGGAGTAGTTAATGTCTGACTATTTTTAGAAATTGTGGGAATTTGGCAGGTTTGAAGACAAAGAATGAAGATTATTTGAGAGGCCATGCCTTCCCATTGTTAATAACGTTGGAGCCCTCTCCTACACCCTTTCTGCTATGTGTGTGGTTACGTTTAATTAGCACAAAAGTTCCTTAATCTCCTTTGTGTATTCCTGAAAACATTCTAAATTTCCATGATTGATAGTGGAATGCTTGTGCTAGGATTTCCACCCATCCCCCTCCTGCTGGGAAGATTCTTTCTAAAATGGTGGTGATAGCTTGTGAAGTCCTCAGCTCTATGGAGCCACAGGAGACGCAGATGTGTGTGAGTGGTGAGCGGTAGATCAAGAAAGCTTTCTATTAGGAAAAAAATAGTAAAATGTCATATTGCTAGTCAAATCCTGCATTTCATTCTCTATGATGCTTCTTCTCATTTTAGACACAAAGAGACGCCTGTGTTTCCTCAGTACCAACAGGTTCTGTTTAGCTTCGGGATCTTTGCATAATTCTATCCAAAGAGGTTCTTCAAAATGAAGAAGCTGGGCTTAGCGACACACACCTTTAATCCCAGCACTTGGGAGGCTGAGGCAAAAGAATGTCTGTGAGTTTGAGGCTAGCCCGGTTTACATATTGAGTTCATGTAGCTATACAAGACCACATAGTGAGTGAGGCCTTATCTCCAAAAGAAAAAGAGAAGTGGAGGATATAAATCTTGGTTTTGTGAAGTGATATAGGCAAACATTTTGGTGCTGATAAAATTTAAGGAATGTACACTTATTTTGAAAATAATATGTATACACATATATACATACACACACATAGATAGATAGATAACACTATAAAATGCAGGACTGCTTTTTACATTTACAATTAAGAATTTACAAGACTAGGGCTCAGTTGATAGAGAACTTACCTAGCGTGCTGGAAGAACATAAATCCAATGAGGTGGCAGACAGGCTGATCAGAAGTTCAAAATCATTCTGTGCCACATAGCAACTTCAAGGCCAGGCTGAGAGAGCAGAGCTAGAAGGAGAAGGGAGGGTACATGATCTCTACCTCTAAGAAAGGAATTATGATCAGACTTATGCCAAAACACATTTTTTTCCAGAGTTGCTTTTTGGGCATGATGTTCATAATCAGTCTTCTGGGGGCTGAGTATGTAGCTGGGTGGTAGTGTTTGCCTAACATAAGGAAGGCTCTAACAGGGTGGGGAGAGATATTTAAAAACTCAAAGTAAGAAAGTGGCAAGACTACTTTCACAACTTCACTACTTTAGATTTCAAATCTAAATTTAAAAGGAGAGAAAACATCTGAAGAATTACAGTCATCAGTCCACAACCAAGGGAAAATATGCATGCGATTGTCTAATCGAATTTCAACCTTAAAAAGAGATTTTGATTTTCTTAATCAAAAATTAAGAAAAGCGGTAATCTGGAGATGCAAGAGCAGTTTGATGTGTGTAATTCCTTTACAGTTGGGGTTGAGAGCTATTTCCTACACAGAGCTACCCTCAGCACTGGGATCTGTCTTACTATACTTCTTTAAATCTGTTTGCGAGCAAAAAGATGTTCCTAATAAATATGTAACTCAAGCTTCCTTTAAATTCATTCAACAACTATTTACTGGACACTATGCAAATCATCAAAAGAAAGAGCCTAACTCTAGGAGCTGAAGAGTAAAAACAACAGACTCATGCATGCACGCACGCATGCACCACTATACCTTTACTGTCCTGTCTATTCCCTGTTCCTTTTACCCCCTCAACCTGTTACTTTCTATCTGCATCTAATTCAGAATTTTGTTTCTTCATATTAAATCACCAGCACACAAAAGTCTTGCTTTCAAAAATAAATCTGTATACATTCCCACAGCTTCCACGTGAACATTATCTAATTCCTTGAGAGGTTTTCTTCCTGTCTCACCAACAGGAAACATTGCTTTTCCCCAGGTCCACTGCAAATGTAAATTATATCACCACCCTGTCTTTAAAAGGCCATGGTTTTCTTAGTGATGGCGTCTCTAAGTCAGCTTTGTGATTCCCCACTTGTTACTGGAGAATGATGTACCTGGTTGGCATAATACAGAGTCCTCAGCTAATACAAGTCTCTCCTAATCTAGCTTTACAAAAAGCATTCATCCAGAGATGATCCCCGCCTTCTTGGTCCCTCTCCTCTTGAGAACTCAAGCCTTAGGAAAAATTCCTCCTTCTTGCCCTCTGGGTGAGTCAGCTGAACTCTGCTCTTCCTTTAGCTGCCTTGAAAAATCAAAATTATTTTTACATTCCTAACGCACTTCAAGTTGTTTTTTTTTTTTTAAATCTATTACTTTGGATTCTTTGACTGAGGTGGTGGGGGTGTTAGCTAATCCTGTATATTTGAAGAGCAATTCACGTAGGGGAAGTATAAATAACCACAAGACAGCACAAAGAAAAATTCCCAAGCAGTGGCTCAGTAGTCAAGACAGCCTTGTTCTTGTAGAGGACCCCAGTTTGGTACTCACGCTGGTTCACAGTCATATATCTCTATTTCCAGTCACAGAGAATCTGACGCCGATAATGTGCAAACTCACACACATAAAACAAAACATACTTTTTTTTTTTTTTTTTTTTAGGAAAAAAGATCCACCAAAATCACCTGTTTGTAGTAGTTTGTTTAATATTTTCTCTTTTAGGGGGGATTTTTTTTAAAAAGTTTTTTTGTTTGAGAAAAGGTATTACTAAGTCAATGAATTAAAGGTGTGTGCCATTACGCCAACCTTTGGGGCTTTTTCAGTAAACTTTTTTGTTTTGTTTTGTTTTGTTTTGTTTTCCGAGACAGGGTTTCTCTGTGTAGCCCTGGCTGTCCTGGAACTCACTCTGTAGACCAGGCTGGCCTCGAACTCAGAAATCCGCCTGTCTCTGCCTCCCAAGTGCTGGTATTAAATTCAGTAAACATTTTTGCTGAGATTCTGCTGTTCCAGAAAAAACAATGGTTCCTTGCGCGGAGCACAAAGCTGCACTGCCATCACTTCTCCACTAGGTGTACAACGAAGTACTTGCGCGGACCGCCTTTCCGGGTCAAAAAAAAAAAAAAAAAAGCCAAGCGCTTGCAAATGCGCCTGTGTAGATCTCCCGGAAGTTATCGCTGCGCTGCGGGAAGAAGGCAGGGAACCCGGAAGTAAACATTGCCGGGTCGCTTCGTTTCTGGTGGATGGTTTTGAGTGGTCTTTGGCCGGACTGGGTAAGTTGGGGTTCCGAGATTGAGCAGACGAACTGGGGACTTCGGGAAGCGGGCATCCCCTGCAGTGGGTCCTCGCGGTGATGAGCCGTCATGGAACTGGGGACCCGGGAGGAGACTGTGGCCCGGGACGCAGGCGCCACCCTCGCGTCCATCCGGATGGGGGCTGAGTCCTCAAGGAAAGAGTCCTGGCCTCTGTGGACCGGACGTCCTGAGCGGCCCGTACCGAAGCTGACTTCCCAAAAGAATGCCTTCGAGGTTCAGCTTTCTCGTTAGATGGAGATGATCTTATAATGTGAGGGTCAAATCAGAATGTCTGTATTGCATAGAGTGGGCGTTGTTAATGTTTTAACTCGGAGAGAGTAGGACCCTCTGCAGAGCAGTGTAATGTAATGACAAAACACTTCAGTCTCTCTTAATCTCGAATGTGACCACCCTACACTCCAGTGTCTCTGGTTTGTAACATGATTTAAAGGACCAACGGCAAAGTCAGGCTTGGGTTTGAGATCTGTCTTCTCTCACTAATGACTTGTTGTCTGAAGGTGTTAACCTCCCCAACTTGTTTCCTCGCCATAAAATAGGGTTGTTGTGAAGATTTGGTGACGGCCTGCGTGGTAAATTAAAGACATGGTAATTGTTAAAATGAAGATGATTAAATCTATGAATGTCCATTTTTGCCTCCTAGTATACTGAAGCTGCCACCGATTTCTAACACTTTTATTCTTATTTTTAAGTCTATTTTATTTTAGTTATGTGTATAAGTAGGTGGGTGGGTTTTACCCTTGTAAGAATGTGTACAGTCTTCCTGGAATCCCTGTAGCTGGATTAGGGACAGTTGTGAGCCACCTGACGTAGATACTGAAAGCTAAGACATGGTCGTCTACAGGAGCAGTAGGTGAACCATCTCACCTGCCCCATACACAAACTTCTGTGATGGCATATGCCTATAAGCCAGTACTTAGGAGATGGAGGCAGACTCCATTTCACAGAAAAGGCCTGGAGTTTAAGGCATGCTGTGGATAGATACTTCTGAGTATGGAACCCCAGTAGTGGGATACTGTTCCTCCTGAGTCTTGGCAACTGTTTAGAGTTTGCACACATTGTTTAGAGTGGTGAGTGAGACTCTGGCTGCACCGTAAGGAATCAGCCTCAAAATAAATGTGTGCAAATAGATGAGCCTGCAGAGGAGTTGAGAACAGGAGAGGGGTTCATGAAAAACCAGCAACACGTTATAGAAGCCAAGGAATAAGAATCTCTGACAAAGGAAGGCACGTAACTGAAAGATGTGCAGTGGTTTAGCATGCTGATTGGTATTCACTTGGTTAATGTAGTGGTGGCTTTCATTGGAACGGTTGGAAATGGACACGAAGTCAGTGACCGGGGCTGAGGAGTGCAGAGCAGAGGTGTGAAAATAGACACACTGTGAATATAGGTGATTGTGTGTGTGTGTGTGTGTGTGTGTGTGTGTGTGAGAGAGAGAGAGAGAGAGAGAGAGAGAGAGAGAGAGAGAAGGAGGGGAGGGAGAGGATGCTAGGGATCCCTGAATATTGACAAACAGATATGCAGGCAGCAGACGGGGGGCGGGATGCTAGGCATCCCTGATGACTGACCCATCTATATTTCTTTCTGACAGGGTCTCATGTAGCACCTTGAAATCTATATAGCCAAGGGTGACCTTGAACTTCTGATCCTGTATTCACATCCAGCTTGCTAGATTGCAGGGGTGAACCACCATGCCTAGTTTTTACCACACTGGGAGTCAAACTTCTGTGTATGTTAGGCAAACGCTCTATCAACTGAGGCTTCAGCCCCAGCCCCTGAACTTTGGTAATTGTTAAAGCATTGGGTCCTCAAGGGGAAGAGTGATGGGCTCTGAATTCTTCTGTATTCTTTTGACAGTGGAAGAAAAGTTTGAGACTTGCAGGAGAGCTAATTTGAGAACATCTGTATGAAAATCTTTGAAATTTTCTATACATGGCTTTCTCTGCTTACAATTGGAATGTTGAAGAATTGGTGCTGAGACTATGTAAAGACTTTTTTTTTTCTTTTTGGCACAGGGTCTCACTATACAGCCTTGGCTAGCTGTGGATTCTATATGTAGACCAAGCTAGTTCCAGACTAGCCTCCAATTCTCAAATATCCAAGTGCTAGGACTAAGGTTGCATATTACAATGTCCAATTTGTAGACCCTTGAGTAAGGGAAGCTGTTAGAACCAGTGCGATGGCTCAGCAGGTAAAGGCATTTGTTGCCAACCTGATGACCTGAGTTTGAGCTTTGGGACCCACGTGGTGATTGGGATAGAACTAACGCCTAAAAGTTGACTTCTGACCTCTGTAGTGATAATTTTGGAGTTTCAATTTCTTTAGAAAACATAGAAATATTTTATGAATACATTTTCGCTTTAATCCCAGGTGTAGGGATAGTGGGCTGCTTCCGACTGTTGCAGCAGCTGACTGATTTGCTTCGTGCTCTAGCAGAGGCATGGTTTTGCCAGCAACTGCAGATAGTTTCTGCAATCGTGACATATGGAATTCTCGGGGGTTTTTTAGAGGGTATATAAATGCTAGGGCCCCGAGAAGTGGGGTGGGTTGTTAGTTGTTGGGGGTTGTTGTTGATTGTTGGTGATCAAGGTTTGTTAGACAGTCGTGTGCAAAGAAGAGAAAGAAATCAGATATCCTGACAGCAAAGATCAAACTTGCCCCAAGAAACTCAATGCCTCAATCAGCAGGAAATAGGCTAATGATAACATCTTCCCCTCTCTGACCCCGACTCTATTCAGGGATCTCTTTCCTTTCTTCTCTATCCCTTTCTCTCTTTTTATCTAGGGTTAGGGGTTGGAAGGGTAAAGGAAGGGGATGGAGAAGGGCGGAAGAGAGGAGAACCCACAAAGAAGCCAAGTCCAGCTACAGACCTCCCCATACATGCCATGGCGTGCTCGGTCCCTACCCCACCCTTCCACACACCTGCACACAAAACAAAGGAAATTAACTTTAAAATGTAAAGAAACCCTCCTTAATAGGCACTTGAAAGAATAGAAACACAGGAGACTGGAGAATGCTGTTTAGTACAGCAAGGGCCCAGTTTTGATCACACACCACAGAAAGTTTGAAAAGCAAGAGGAAAAGTATAAGCAAGAGAGACCCTAGTAAAGCTCACAGAATATTGCCTGGACACAGTTCAGTAGTCTCAGAGGGTGTATTCCAGAAGGCGTCCTTTACTGTAATAACTTTCTTTTTTAGAGGAAGCCGGTTCATCATGTCGGCGGCAGCTGTGGACCCAGTTAGTGCCACACCCATGACGGGATCAAAGGAGATGAGCTTGGAGGAGCCAAAAAAGATGACCAGAGAGGACTGGAGGAAAAAGAAGGAGCTGGAAGAACAGAGAAAACTGGGCAATGCTCCTGCAGAAGTCGATGAAGAGGGAAAGTAAGTCTTTCCTTGCGCGGTCTGTTTAAATACATCCCCGGTCCGTCAGTCTTTCCTTGCGTGGTCTGTTTAAATACATCCCCAGTTCGTCGGTTCCTTTGCTTTGGTAGGAGACTGACCTTTACTATTTGCAGAATTTGTATTCTTCTTCTTTGTTTTCTCAAACTCATATGTATATAGTTAGCAGACAAATGATACCAAAGAGCTTATAATGAGTAGCAATTGTGCTTTTTTATCTTTTGCTGTCCGCAGACTAAAGCAGCTACTTTTACATGCTCTTATTTTGAATTTTTCACATCTCGGAACAATAATGCCTCTGTAATTGTTTTAGTCAGTCGGCTGTGGGCACTTGTTTAACTTAGCTCTGGTGGACGGAGCTTGCCAACCCCTTCCTCCATCTCCTTCCAGTTGTACCATTAGTATCTCAGTCACAAAGTTCCTGGATGTAATGTAACATCTTAGTTCTTCTGTTAATGGAAATCACAACCGTCCCCTGTCCCACTGTAGGGCGGCTGTCCTTAGCCTCTGTGCCCACTGCCTTTGTGACTAAATGCCATTCTCAGACTCCCTTCCTCACAACTTCACTTAAACTTTGTTACAGAGATATCAACCCTCATATTCCTCAGTACATTTCTTCGGTTCCGTGGTACATTGATCCATCAAAGAGACCCACTTTAAAGCATCAGAGACCACAGCCAGAGAAACAGAAGCAATTCAGTTCATCTGGGGAATGGTACAAGAGAGGCGTAAAGGAGGTATGTGGCAGCCTGTGTGTTGTTTTGCCGGCGGAGATTGCTTTGTGAAGAGCTTAAGAACTTTTAAAGTGATGCTGTTTAAAGCAGGAAGGTATTGTGTGACCCTGGTGTTGAGAATCACAGTGTTAGTTGCAGTCTTTGCTTACATGCATTCTGTACTATTCATACAGATCATAAACATGGTCATCTCAGAACATGAGGGCTACTTGGTCTTCCTGTTTTTAAAAGATTTATTTATTATGTATACAGCATACGGCAGATGCCTACATGCCAGAAAATGGCACCAGATCTCTTTACAGATGGTTGTGAGCCACCAAGTGGTTGCTGGTAATTAAACTCAGGACCTCTGGAACAGCAAGACAGTGCTCTTAACCTCTGAGCCCTATCTCCAGCCCCTGGTCTTCCTTTTAACAAATAAAGTCTTTCAGTAGGCAAGAGAGTGAGAGCCAAAGTGACCTGTAAATGACTCTGATAACTAAGATGTCTGTTTTGTCCTTCTCTGTCCTTGAACAGACTTCCATAACTACCAAGTACCGTAAAGGTGCGTGTGAGAACTGTGGAGCCATGACACACAAGAGGAGAGATTGCTTCGAGGTAGGCTCGCTCTGAGCTGTTGGGGGACCATCAGCCAGCCTGTGTGTTCCCCTTGTCAGAGAACTTCTGTTTCCTAAAATTATTTTAGAAAAATAAAAATTAATTTGCGTGAATTTAGTCTGGTATCATCAAAGTCTGCCCAAAGACTGCCTGGTAGTTAACGACACTAAAAATGCCACAATGTGTCTGCGCTGACTCTAAAAGTTGCAGGAAGTTTTCCTCTGTGCTACAAGTTCTTAGGAAAAGATATGCTGTCTTTCAGAGGCCAAGGCGGGTTGGAGCTAAATTCACAGGTACGAACATAGCTCCAGATGAGCACATCCAGCCTCAGCTGATGTTTGACTATGATGGGAAGAGAGACCGCTGGAATGGCTACAATCCAGAAGAGCACATGAAAATCGTCGAGGAATACGCCAAAGTTGATCTGGTGAGCCAGCTCCCTGCTTTCTGCTTCCCTAGAGAAGAGCCATCCTGCTGTGTCTCTAAGCTGACAGCTCTTCTGTGCATCTTGGGGCGCTCTGGAGGTGGTGTGGTTTCTTATGGTAGCATGTGTAATCCAATGGTGAAAACAGTGCAGTGGCCCAACAACTTGGCAGCGGTTTCTCTTCCTCTCTCTCTCTCTTTTTTTTTTTTTTTTTAAACAAGGTCTTTTTATTCAGTGCTATCTGTCTTAGAACTTGCTATGGAGACCAGGCTGGCCTTGAACTCTTGCATCTGCCTCCCAAATGCTGTGATTAAAGGCAAGTATCACCACACCTGGCTGGCAGCAGTTTCTTGAGTCTTTTATTCTTTAGTCCCAGTGTGATCAAAGACACTAGACATGTAAGAACAGACTGACATCCAAATCTTCTTGTGTTTGTTTGTCAGTCTGTCTGTTTGTTTGTGGCAGTCTTACTTTGTAGCCCTGGCTTACCTAGATCTCACTATGCAGATCAGGCTAGACTGAAACTCACAGAGATCTGCCTACCTGCCTCCTGAGTGCTGGGATTAAAGAAAGGTGTACATCACCCCACACAGCTGATTTTTGGCTTTTTGAAGTTCTGAAATCTTTGTCCCTAAGCTACAGCTTGTGTCTCAGACTGCTTTATGGTTCTAACCTGTTTCAGAAAACTGGATTTTAATGTAACTTCAGATTTTGGTTTTGTTTTTTTTTTTGGGGGGGGGGGTTTTTTTTTTTTTTTTCAACAATGATTTTACCTTTCTGTCTTCTTACCCAAATTCTTTCAGAATAGTAGTCTACTCTGCCGTTTTTTCTTTTCTTTTTTCTTTTTTTAAGGAATTACATATTATATTTCAAGCTCATGAGTTTTTGTTTTGGGGGTCAGCTTCTATTTTGTTTTGTTTTCTTTTTTAAGGGCAACATGTAACTCCTGTGTAGCCAAGGATGATTCTGAGCCTCTACCTCCTATATACTAGGATTATGGACATGTGCCACTATGCCTGGCAAGATCATGGGACAGCATATAAACATCTAGATGTCATGTTTGCCTGAGCATTGAAATATACAGTAACCTGACCTAGCCAGAGATTAGTCAGCCAGTCACTGGGAGTCAGCAGCGTTGGCCACTGTTGTCGGGGCTCTCTCTCTGCAGTTTACATCAAGGCTTGTTCATGCAAGAGGCTAACTCTCTATAAGCCTGCCCTTTCTTTTTCCTCCTCCTCCTCCTCTTCTTCTTCCTCCTCTTCCTCTTCTTCCTCCTCCTCTTCCTCTTCCCCCTCTTCTTCTTCCTCTTCCTTCTCCTCCTCCTCCTTTTTTGAGATCAGATATCCCACTAGCTCTAAGGACCATTTCTGAAAGCACTAAAATCACCCATTTTACCTATATACAATCCAAATGGCCATCTGAATGTTGTAAGTAAAATTTAAATGTCTTTATTTTTTAGGCAAAACGAACATTGAAAGCGCAGAAACTGCAAGAAGAGTTAGCCTCTGG
Source organism: Rhynchomys soricoides (assembly GCA_019843965.1). Classification (NCBI taxonomy): domain Eukaryota; kingdom Metazoa; phylum Chordata; class Mammalia; order Rodentia; family Muridae; genus Rhynchomys; species Rhynchomys soricoides. The sequence goes on along the minus strand of JADRCH010000008.1, from coordinate 2,967,241 downwards.
AAAATTAGTGGAGCAGGCTGTAAGTAAAGCTACAGACATTCAAGCAAAATACTCAGATTCTTTTAAAACAGTAGTTCTCAACCTGTGGGTCATGACCCCTTTTGGGGTCAAACAACTGGTTCATGGGGGTCACTTAAGACCATTAGAAAAATGCAGATATTTAGATTATGATTCATAACAGTAGCAAAAGTACGGTTATGAAGTAGCAACAAACATAATTTTATAATGGGGGGTCACCACAACATGGAGAACTGTATTAAAGAGTCACAGCATTAGGAAGGTTGAGGACACTGCTTAAAACAATGAAATGGAGCTTAGAACACAATTCATGTTCTATGTCTCTAGTTAGGATGGCATCCTGTCTCCATGTCCTGAGCACTGGAGTTGCAGGAGTGCACTGCAAACACTCAGCTTTCTCTCTTAAAACAGCATCTGTTCAGACCTCATTAACAATTTTTACTGTCATATATTTTAATGATATTTGAAAACTTAGAGGACCACCATAGAAAAAGACCCATAAAATCAGGAGGCTTTTTTGATTTTGTTTTGTTGGTGGTGGCGGTAGTGGTGGGTTTGGTGTTTTTTGTTTCATTGTTTATTTGTTTGCTACTTTTTGCATATGTGCTGTGGTGGGGTTTGAACCTAGGTTGCAAATATTCTGACCTCATTTTCTGTTTGAACTTAATTTTTAAAAAACTAGTGAGGTTTGGGTCAGTGAGATGGCTCTGTGGGAAAAGGCAGTCGCCATGCAAGCTTGGCAGCTTGGCAGCTTTGGTCTGAGCCGCAGAACTCATGTGAGGGTGGCAGCAGCAGGAAAACTGACGTGATTGTCCTCGGACCCCCACATGTGCACAATGGCGTGTGCTGACCCAGTAATAAATAGAAAGGAACTGGTCGGGTTTAATGAGCATGATGCAGCTAAAGCCTACACCAGATGGAAGTGGGTACATACTAGGCTCGTTAGTCATCTCAGTCTTCCTATTATTTTGTATGATTATAACCCAGGGTCTGGTGCATGCTAGGCACACACTGGCCTACTCACCTATGCTCATTTATATTATGTTTTTAAAATGCTAAGTAATCTATAGATTAAATGAAAAGGATTTGCAATTGTTTTCCTTCTTTCCAATGCAGAATTCTCCAAAGCACCAGTGGGGAGAAGAGGAACCCAATTCTCAGATGGTAATGCATGCTTGTCCTGTCTGACTGCATGCTCTCGATCTATTCAGTGACTGTAGTAATTGTAGTCATAATGACAGCTTTAAGTCACACAATAAGCCTTTGTTTAAAGGGAAAAGAGAACAAGGCCGCCACGGTGCTACGTTTTTGCTTAGTTTTCTCGTCCCCAACTCTTCCTTTCAGGAAAAGGATCATAACAGTGAAGATGAGGATGAAGACAAATACGCAGATGATATTGACATGCCTGGACAGAATTTCGACTCCAAGAGGCGCATTACTGTTCGGAATCTCCGGATTCGTGAAGATATTGCAAAAGTAAGTGACGTCAGCCTGACCTACGGCTGACAGCTAGTGGTTCCACACCCCCTCCACCCCCACCCTTGCTTGTGCAGTGTTGAGTGTGGTTTGATTACTGTAATTAGAGGTACTCTGAAGGGTGGCACCATCTGCTTCCCCTGTGCAGGGCGTATACCGATGCTTAGTTAGTCCGAGCCTACTCTTCTGCCCAGCTGAACCCTTTCTTGTTATAAATCAGTGGTAACTCGGTCTTCAAATATTTTTCCTTTTAGTATTTGAGAAATTTAGATCCAAATTCTGCCTATTATGATCCAAAAACTAGAGCGATGAGAGAGAATCCTTATGCCAATGCAGGAAAGAATCCAGATGAGTAAGTATCCAGTTAAACTTACAGACTTTGGTGTAAAGGAGGTCAATGCTTTCTAATTTGATTCTGTAAAGGAGTTTTTCTTAAAGGAAAGCAATCTCTAAGACATCTTTTTAACAACTGTGCTTTCAGAGTAAGCTACGCTGGAGATAACTTTGTTCGATACACGGGCGATACCATTTCAATGGCTCAAACACAGCGTAAGTGTTTGCTCTGTACCTTGGCCTTTTATATAGACTTTAGGGTGAGGACCAACAAGATGGCTCAGGGTACCTGCCGTCAGCCTTGATGACAGGAGTTTTGTCCCCAGTATCCACATAGTAAATCGAGAGAAGTGACTTGTCCTCTGACCTCTCCTGTGTTCTGTGGCCACATACATAGATAAATAAATGGGAAAAAGGAAACTGGGGGTTATAAAACAGGCATGACAGCGTATGTCTATGACCCTACTACTTGGGAGACCAAGGCAGGAAGACAGACTGCCACATGCTTGAGGCAGCGTCTCAGAGAAAGCCAGCAGACAGGAAGAAAGGAGGGGGAGGGGACGGGGACGGGAGAGACGCTGTGAGCAGCTGCTTAAAGCTTGCTTTAAAAAAAGCAAAACTGCAGTGAGCTATCAACTCATGAGACTCTTTGAATTACTCTAGTATTTGCTTGGGAAGCCTACGACAAGGGCTCTGAAGTGCATCTCCAGGCAGATCCTACCAAACTAGAGCTGCTGTATAAGTCCTTCAAAGTCAAAAAAGAAGACTTCAAAGAACAGCAGAAGGAAAGCATCCTGGAAAAGGTACCACTAAGGAATGGCCTTACTTACCGCATACGGAGCAGTAAGCTTGGCATGCAGTATGGAGAGCCCTTTTATCCCGTGAGGTGTGGTCCTGTCCTCCCACCAACTCAGTTGGTGAAGACTTTTGCATCAGTCAAAGCCCTCCAAGATAAGAGTGCTTAAGATAAATGCCTATTTTTTCTCACACCTCGTTATGGCAGTGGGTGCCCTGAAACAGGACTGCTCACATCTGCATCACAGAGTCTTGCTTTCTCATATCCTAGCCCAGCATTCTAAAAGGCTTTCTGAGGGCTCCAGGGCAGAGCTACAAAGTATGTCTCCATGCACAAAACACACCTTGGCTTTCATCACAATTAATAGTTTCACATTGGTGGAAGAAGTAACAGAGTCACATCCAGACTCCAGAGATGGAGAAATTTGGCTCCATCTCTTGATAGGAAAACCAGTAAAGTTGTGAGACAAAGGATATCAGGAATGCACCCAAAAAAATTTATGGCCATCTTGAAACTACCTCACTTACCAGATAACTAACAAGGGAAACATCATATTTACCTGGGAAGAGTTGGTGATGCTTTTTCACAGTTTCCTTAGGAAAGCTAGTAAAAACAGTAAGTTTGTTTATTGTCATTGAAAATAAGCCCTTCCATAAGGATTTGGTATAGAAGTTTGGTTATAAAATGTTTAAAATGCTCAATGTCCTTTTAGTACGGTGGCCAAGAACACCTGGATGCTCCTCCAGCTGAGCTGCTCTTGGCCCAGACCGAAGACTATGTGGAGTACTCCAGGCATGGGACAGTCATTAAAGGCCAGGAGCGGGCTGTTGCCTGTTCCAAGTATGAGGAAGACGTGAAGATCAATAACCACACGGTCAGTGCTCAGCTCTGTACTGTTTCTCACAGAACTTCATGGTTGACCACTGATTTCTCTTGTTGGTGGTGGTGGCATTTCAGAAAGTGAGAAAATATTACTATATTCATCTGCATGCTTACCCACAATCAAAACATTTTTTGTCTGTTATACCATTTATACTTTGGGTTTCAATGTGCACTAGTATGTATACAAGCATGCATGCATTCTGTACTTACTAAGTTTTGGCAGAAATATTTGGAAATTGTAGATATGACATTTCAAACACTTTATCATACATCTTCTAAAAATGAGCATGCACATGTGCAGAGTTGATTTACTCCTTCCACGTTTGTGTGCGTTCCCGGAATCCACTCAAGCCCATCAGCCTTGTGTGGTGAGCGCATTACCCTCTGATCCTTCTCTGAGTTAAGCCTAGATTGATCATTTGTTGGTGGTTGTCTGTTTTCCTATTTATTTTCAAGACAGTGGTCATTGACCAGATCTGGCATGGAAACTGTCTCATGCTCTACATTCAGCTGTTTCCTAGCAGAATCATAACCCCTCCTGTTCCCTACGGGTCTTAAAACAAGAAGTTAGGTCAAAAGCCCAGATTAAAAAGAACCTAAATTTTTTGGCAAGAATATATGGTAGGTGATAGTGTGTTCCTTTGTGCATTACATCATAAAACATATTTCTATATGTATGTATTTTTTGGTGCTGGGGATTGAACTCAGGGCCTCATATATGCTTAGCCATGTTCTGCCTCCAACCTACACTCTTGACCCCATTTGTTGTAAACCTACACTAACAAAACGTTTATACATCAAGGATCAAAACTTCTAAACTGTAGCTGTACTGTGTAGAGTGGAATGAGCCAAACAGACCTTACACACTGTCAGCATAATACAGCCTAACAGGGGTCGGTGCGCTGTGCGGCAAAAGCCACTTATTAGCAGTAGAACCTTAGGCTTGGAATACTCCACACCTTAACTTAAGAAAAATAAACTATACTAAATTTTTAATAGACTTTTTGGAAGGTTGTGGGCTAGGAACCAGTTTATTGAGACATGATTTTACCAGGCTGGCTCAAATTTGGATGTTCCCTCTTCTGCCGCCTCGGTGCTGGGATTATAGGCACATACATCATGCCTGGCTCAGGCTTTTGAGAAGAGAACTTATAACTACACTGCCCAGCTTTCCAGCGTTTGAAGTTGACCCCCCTCTGTCTCTGTTTTACCCATCAATGGAATATTTTTCTCCCAAAACACATTCAGAGTGCCTGTATCACTTTATACTTCTGTCAGCAGGATGGGAACACCTCTAATCCCAGGCTCCTTCCCAGATAACCTCTGTGTCTCTCTCTGCAGCATATCTGGGGATCCTACTGGAAAGAAGGCCGCTGGGGCTACAAATGTTGTCACTCTTTTTTTAAGTATTCCTATTGTACTGGAGAAGCTGGGAAGGAGAGTGTTGTAAGTATTACCCTCTAGCTTTTCTCTTTGTGGAGCAGATCGGTAAGGGACAACATGGGGTTCCATGTAGGCATGGCTAGCCGAGAAGTTACTCAAGCCAGGGGTGACCCTGAGCTTCTGACTGTACTGCCACCACCTCCCAGATGTTAAGGTTACGCGTGTGCTCAGGCCTGGCTTTAGGAGATGCTAGGGATGGGGCCCAGGAGTTTGCAGACCAAGCAAGGACTCTGCCAACAAGCCACATCCCAGCCCTTGTATTCTAGTTCTTAAAGGTATCAGACAGTCAAACCCTGCATAAATCATATCTTCTCATGTTTTAAATTCTAACCCATTCTTCAAATGATTCATAACTATAGTCTTCAACTCAAGTTATATTTCTTTTCCCACAGAATTCAGAGGAATGTATTATAAATGACACGACTGGAGAAGAGTCTGTGAAGAAACCTCAGACCCTCATGGAGGTCAGTGTGTGATCCTCTGCTCTGAATCACTAAGTCCTGAGGTGGATGGATGTTGAAACCTGTGTCAGAGCTCTGTATTCACATAGCCTTTAATTCTCCCTGTCAGCTGCATCAGGAGAAACTAAAAGAGGAGAAGAAGAAGAAAAAGAAGAAGAAGAAACACCGAAAGAGCAGTTCTGACAGCGACGATGAGGAGAAGAAGCAGGAGAAACTGAAAAAGGTACTCTGTGACATCTCAGTAAGGAAAGTGACAAACAGCAAGCCAAAAGGGTGGGGGTGGGGGTGGGGCCTTGGGACTAATGCTGCCATTCCTGCCCGCCTGCCTACAGAGCTTTGAAAATGAGGAGACCACTCAAAGTGTGTGTTATTTGCCCAGGTTATATAAGTGGCAGCTGTGAGTCTGAGTGTGTGTGTGTGTGTGTGTCTCTATGTGTGTACACTCATGCAGAGGTCAGAGGACAATTGGCAGGAGTTGGCTCTCTCCTTCCGTCATGTGGATTGTGGAGATTAAACTGGAGTCATCAGGCTTGGCAGCAGTTGCCTTTATGCACTGAGCCGTCTTGCCAGCCCCTTAACAGAGTTTCTTTAACCGATTAAAAAATGTCATAGAACATTTTGTGCTCTGTGAAAAATATCAAATGAGCCAAATAATAACATTGTTTCATAGTGCTGGGGCTGACTCCATTCTTTCAGACAGTGGAGTTTGATCGAACACTTCCTATTCTGTGGGGTCTTTTGTGTTCCCGTGTGATAGAGATTCATGGTGCTGATTTTTCATGTCTCACCACAGGCACTGAATGCAGAGGAGGCTCGCCTTCTTCATGTGAAGGAGATCATGCAGATTGACGAGCGGAAGCGGCCCTACAACAGCGTATATGAAACTCGGGAGCCTACAGAAGAGGAAATGGAGGCCTACAGGATGAAACGGCAGAGGCCAGATGACCCCATGGCCTCTTTCCTAGGACAGTAACCAGTCAGGATCGGACACATCCACAGCATGTTCTTCTCAGCTCCTTGCTGCCCATAGATAGAAAATCTTTATCTGTCCTTCTTGCTGCCTGACATAAATAAATTTTTCTGAAGTCTCAAAGTCAGTCTCCTCAACAGTCAAGAAACAAAGCAAGCAAGAAAGAGCATACAGTTGTGATCAGGGTTAAAATCATCCATCCTAATTAATGATTTGGAAGGAGAGTTTGGCTCTCTTCCTCTCGAGTGTCTTGTAGAATCTGGCATGATGGCTCATCTTGTAATGCCAGTACCCGAGAGTGGTAGAGGCAGGGGGATCAAGGTCAGCCAAGTGTGGTGGTGCACACCTGTAATCTAGCAGTCAGCAGACTGAGGCAAGAGCCTCCTAGCATTAGCTACATAGCAAGTTTGAAACCAGCCTACACAGCATGAGGCTTTGTCTCAAAATGAAAAAGTTTGAGGCTGTCCTAGGCTACATAGCAAGATGATCTCAAGAAAGAGATGAAGGGAGGAAGGAAGAGAAAACAAAGTCATTTGTTCATAGTGAGGTCTCCAGCTGTGTCAGTCCTCTGGTCTCTTGTGTCTAGCCCCACCCTGTAGGTCCTCTCAAAGCCAGAGCTCCAGTTCTTAAATTACTAGTGATTTCAGTAGTGACGTCATTAGTAATTTGACTTCATAATTGTGGTTACAGCATTTGGTTTTGCCATCTGAGATTTTCTTGTTTTTAAACAACAAATCTTCTACCTTCATCTGCATCACCGGATGGAAACCTGCAGGGCTTTATCTGTACCCTCCCGCCCCGTCATCCTAATAATAAATCTATTTTTCATTTGGTTCTTAATCGTTGGATTTTCTTATACCTTCCATCTAAAATGCTAAGCTTTTGGTGGTCAGCATTGACTACTTCACACCTTACTGAACGTGAACTTTCAGACAGAAGTCGCTTTTATGATATATGATGTGGTTTTTACTAATGTATGTCATTTAATTATGATCTGTTTAACAGTTACAAAGCTAAAGTTGAAAAGATCTAAGACATCTAGTTACCTAGTCTGTGTTCCCAGCAGGCATCATTTGATAAAAGAGGAGAAAACCTTGAGGCTGAAGGCTCTTTCAAGACATAAGGATGGCTTCCTGACGTATGCATACTGATAGGGCTGTGATCATCAGCCTGCCTTGTCTAGAAACATGACAAAGACGATGCTGACACTGGTCCACTGTGAAGACATAGTCTGAGGACACTGACTCAGTGAGTGTGTTCCAAACTGACTTCCAGGATACTGTGTGACATCAGCATTTCAGACAGGCAGGAGAAAAGCACCAAATACCTGGCTCTACATGGTGTCAGCATTCAGACGGAGATTAAAACTGCAATGCAGGCTTGGGGGATTGTCCAATCAGAGAAGGGCTTGCTTTGCAAGCCTAGGGACATGAGTTTGAGCTCCAGGACCCACATTAAGGCGAAAGCAGACCGGTCAGATGTAGTGCTGTATGCTTGTAATCTCAGCCCTGGGGAGGCAGAGAAAAGAACCTGAGGCTCAAAGGCTTGCCAACTCAGCAAAATCTGCAAGGAGCAGGCCAGTGAACAGCTCCGGAGGAACAGGCTGTCCCCTGACCTCTACACATACACCATGCGTGTACCTATGCACACAAAATTATAATGCAAATAGATCTCTGATCATAAAGGCCAAAATTGTGTCTATCTCTACCTTGACATAGGGGGTCCAACATGAAGTGGGTTATTGGTGTCTATTTTGTGTGTTATCTTTGTTAATAAAGATGCAATTGAGAATATTTAGCTGTGAGTTGTTTGAAGTAGCCTTAACTATTTGGCAGAGAAATGGATCATAGGGATGCTGAAGAATGTGGCTAACTTCTGAGTTTACAAGAAACTTTCAGCACCTTTTATCAGACTTAACATTTCTCTTCCTCTCTGAGGCCTAATTTTTTATTTTTTATTTATTTTTTTTATTTTTTTGGCTTTTTGAGACAGGTTTTCTCTGTGTAGCCCTGGCTGTCCTGGAACTCACTCTGTAGACCAGGCTGGTCTGAGGCCTAATTTACTCTGATTTTAAAAAGAATTCTAAAATACTCCTAATCATATTACTGTTAAATTGGGGATGGGAGCTGTAATGTGCAGATCCTGTATCTTACCCTCCCAAATGCTGGGGTTACAGGTGTACACCACTGGGCCCCATTTTGTGAGCTTTTAGTATATTATCAGTCATCTTTTCCAGTGTTGGAACTGTGAACGACAGAGTGAGTCCTTACCTCCAAACAGCTTGCTTGACTGCTAACAGTTAAAGCATCACAGCCAACGTGTGTCAGATCCAAATGTTGCCTTCTTCAGCTGTCAAGGCTTCCGTTTCAGGCTTAGATGGCTGCTGGTCTTTGGCAATTTCTCTGACAGGCTTTCTAGTATCTACATTGACATGCACATTGACTTTTAATAAAATCTGTGATTTGAGTTCATGGCATTCTCCAGGCTGGAGAGAGTGAAAGAGCACTCGCTGGACTCAAGTGTGAGGACCTAAATTTGGATCCCAGTACTGCATAAAAGCTAGCCATGACCTGTATACATCCCACTGACCTCTTCCTCTGGCCTCCACGCACAATTAGCAGGAACACCAAGAGAAGATCTCGGCTGTGCCTCTGTCAGGGAAGCGAAGATCAGCGAAGGTGCAAGACCCACAAGCGTTGCACAGCTAGCTGTACTGGCAAGCCACGCTCTGTCTCCATCACTCTGTGGAGTCCTATTTATGCCCTCCAAACATCACATGTCCTCCATGTGCATTGCCTCAGGATGGGTCTCGCCTCAGCACGTGCATCCAATCAGCCCAAGTCCTCAGAGTCCAGACAAATGGAGCCCAACTACGCAATGTTAAGGCGGACTAATACGTGCGCGTTGTTAGCAAAGAATCCTTCATCACGTGTCCTTTCAAGTGCTTGCCTTAGCAGAACATCCTCTCTCCTGTGTCTGCTTCAGTAAAACGTTCCTTCACGTGTTTGCCCCAGTAAAACACCATCCCACACAACTGAATCTCCAGAGAACCCTTAAGTTTCCACTTCATGTTCCTGTTTAATCCTGATTAAAAATAGGAGCCACTTTGTCAAAATCTGCCCTTCCTTTGAGTATTTGGTGAATGGTTTTATTTAGTTCATGGTTCTTCACCTGGAGGATGTAAATCTTTGATACAGAATGGATGGGAGAGATGATCGTGGGGTATTCTTCCTAAGAGATTCAAGATAGACCAGGTTTACTTGTAATATTGTTGAAATTAAGACTTAATTATTGACATTAAGTCATAAATACAATTTTATGGTAAAGGACTCATAGGTATTAATAATTTGCCTGAGCCTGACTCTCCCATATGTGACTTGCTGGGAAATCACTTACACCAGGACATTATTTATATCTAGGTGGCTGGCTTTGAGTCGGACTACCATGCTGCCTTGACTTACTTTGAACGCACATGTCACAGAATGGTTCTGGATGTAGACAGGATAGCACGTAGGGACAGACTAGCTTGTAATGTGGCTTCATTTTTAATTCAGGATTATAATGTACTCAAAAGCACAATTTTGAGGTGTCTCTGGAACATTCCCTGAAAATTGTGTCCCTTGTGAAAGAATGCAAACAGGAGGATGATCATTACTAGTCCGCCTGTACACTGATGAAGGTGGCACTCAGCATCCGCAGTGTGTGGTGTGTAACTGCATTTCAGACGTTGGGCTCTGGCCACCAAAACTGTCAGACTATTTCAACAGACATTGCAATGGTATTCCCGAGTATGATCTCCATAAGCCTGAAGCACATCCCAGCACCATCTGGTCAGTTGAAAACACTTGGATCACGTGAGAGTACCTTACTACAAGCATCATATTCATTCAGATATTTATGTGCCAAGGAGAAGAATCCTTACACCATAGCTGAAAAATCAGTCAAATCTTGTGCACTCAAAACAGCACAAGTTGGAGATAGCACAAACATTTTTTGGGCCCAGATGCCCAGAAGACGCTTCAGCAGGTACCTTTGTCAGATGCTGCAATCCATTCTAGCATTGACTAAATGAGCCAGGACATCATACAAGTTCCAGAAGATCTCTTAAGGTGGGCATTCAGCGTGCTGAAGCTATGATGTGGGTGATTGCGGCCACTAATGACATTTGTGCAATATCAGTGTAGAAGGAGAGAGCACAGAGGAGCTTCTGTTCCGAGAACCTTTGTGCTTATCCACGGAAGGGAGAAATATTATCCAACTAAATTGCTTTTTAAAAAATTAAATAGACAAACAAACACCAGAACATTAAATACGATCTGATAGGCTAGGAACTGAGCCAAGAAGAGGATCTCCCTTCTGTAGTGGGGTGGCCTGATGCTGCCTGTATTTGAATACTAATATTAGTTCTGGTTGCCCCAGAAACGAGAGTCCTCATGTAGACACTATGTGACCTTGCCCCCAAGTTATTTCTAACTGGTAAGTAAAGATGCTGACAGCCAATAGCTGGGCAGAAGAGAGATAGGCAGGGTTTAGGATTCCCTGGCTGTGGGTTGGAAGAGGACCAGGAAGGGAGAGGAGACGGTGTGGAGGAAGGAGAGAAGCCTGCCATGAAAGGTGAGTCATGAAAACGTGACCCTGAAGGCTGGCCTATTGGAGTTAAGAGCAGCCCAGATGAAACATAATAATAACTCAGGGTTGTCAATAGGAAAGTAGATTCTAATTGCATAGAGGGTAGATGTTTGCCCAGTTCTTGTGCTGTTTAAAGCTTATTGCAAATATAAACGTTATGTGCGTCTTTTATCTGGGAACTAAATGGTCAAAGGCAGGGTAGAAACCCCGGATTGGAATTAAATAATTTCCACAACACACATCCTTAAGGACAAACTGACAGTGGCCCCTCCGTTCTCTGTGAGGGTTGTTATCAGGGGGCTAATCAACTCCCAATAACATTGTGGATTATGAAGAAACACATGTCCTACCTAACACTGTGATTCTAAATTTACTCTTTGGAGTTAATCTCAGGGTCTGTTCCTTTCTTTCCCATGCTGCAAATGCAATAATCCTGATACATATCCTGATACATTAGTCAGCCTGTTTTTTAAACTGATACATATCCTGATACATTAGTCAGCCTGTTTTTTAAATTCCATAAATGCTCAAAGTCAGCAAGCCTGCTGAGGGCCTCCCTGCCTCGCCACAGAGGCTGACAGTCCTGTGGTAAGAAGAGAGGAGTCCAGTACCCAGAGTGCACCAACCTCGGCTGCTTTTCCTGCCCCCGTGCATTCGCCTGATATCCTCACATCACACATTTCCTTAGATGTGACTAAGACAGCTCAAAGGCTTCAAGTGGCTACAGTATAAATTATACATAAGATGGCCTACATACATGTGACATTCACACAAACGAAAAAACACACACACCAACTTTCTATAATAATACACATCTTGGCACAGATCAACCATATATGTTCTTTTCTGATTTTTTTTTTCTTAAACTAGTTCAGACAGATAATGATAGATTATAACCAGTAGGTGTCACTGTCTGCAGGTTTGGGTGGACCCAAACTTTTGCTGGGATACCGGATATGTGACAAACATTTATAGAGAAGGTATGAGAGGCTGAAGACATGGGTGAGCGGTTAAGGGTTATGTATTGCTGTTACAGAGGATCCAAGGTCAGTTCCCAGCACCCAGATGAGTAGACTCACAGCCACCTGTAACTCCAGAGAAACTCTGTCTCAAAAAACCAAAAATGATGATGATGATGATGATGATGATGATGATGGCGGCGACGACGAAGATGACTGGCCAATTGATTGCCTCTTTTGCTGCTTTTCATCATAGCACCTTTATTTTGCTTGAGACACTTTCCTTCCCAGCCTGTCTGCTCTTGGCTGACTAGATTCAGCCCCAGTACTTTCCCTGGAATAAGTGTGGAAGATGCCGTCCATGCTAGATTACCAGGATGTGCCTAAATCATCCGTGAATCAGTTTTGCTACCTCAGGCAGAGGAGGTGCCAGGAAATGCAGCCAACAGTCAAAGGGATCCCCATCCCATTGTTCCAGCAGCTAAATGCAGCTGTACTCTCTTCTTGACCCACGCCACTCCTTGAGGCCACCCACACATCTCTATGTTGGACGCTACTTCCCATCACAAACCATCCAGAGCCCACGTCCTCTGTCTGCCTTCCAATATTAGGACTGAGTAATGGGGAAGTTTTGGTTCCAGTTGTGTTGTGTGGGTTGGGGCAGGTCTGTCTTCTGGGCTTCCGTTTTCTCTGCTATAAAATCAAACACGTGAAAAGGTTTCCCCTAGAGAACCTTTTCATTTTCCCCCAAAGAAGTCTTATTTTATTTGCTTAATTATGATGTTTTTAATGCACTAGCTGTATAAAGACATTTTCCCAGCTCTACTCAGAACTAAGAAGTTGGCTTGTGGTATTTGAGGATTTTTTGATAGAACATCAATTTGATTAGAATGGTCACAAATCCATGAATTACATTCCAGCCAAAGCTCTATCTACGTTTTCAGAACTTGATCTCCTGTGTCTTATTTGCTTATTCTTATTGTGTGTATGTGTGATATGTGAGTTTGTCCATGCACATGTGACATGGCACATGTGTGGAAGTCAGAGGACAATCTGTAGAGGCAACTCCACCTCTACTTTGGTTCCTGGGATCAAACTCAGGTGGTGAGGATTACACAGCCAGTGCTTTTACCTCTGAGCCACCATGCCACCACACCCCAAGCCACCCCAGGGTTTTATAATGAAAGATTTCAGGCATATATACATGCATTTATTTATATATTTAATAAATATATTTGCTATATAATTATCTAGTATATATAATATAATAATTACCTAATATATAATATAATATAAAATAAATTGGTATAATACATATAAGTATATTACATATGTTTTATATATTACATTATATATTTATTATATTTACATAAATACATTTTTATATTACTAAATATTTATGCTATATATTGTTAAATATATAAAAATATATTTGTATATGAAAATATTTCATATATATTTGAGATTATTAATAATAAAACATTGGTGGAATTAATAATAAAATATATATTGTTTTTAATTATTAACTCCCAATTTCAATTATATATGATATATTATAAATTTTATATATTATATATGATATATATAAAGTTGGAACAGGAGTATGGTAAATACTCACATGACTGTTTCCAAACTCAAAAATTATTTAATATTTACCATAACTGTCTCTGTTTAAATGCATAGTTATCCATCAGGGTCCATTCAGGAAGCCAAAACTTCACCTGTTTTAAAAACAAGTAGAGCTGGGCAGTGGTGGCGCACGCCTTTAATCCCAGCACTTGGGAGGCAGAGACAGGCAGATTTCTGAGTTCGAGGCCAGCCTGGTCTACAGAGTGAGTTCCAGGACAGCCAGGACTATACAGAGAAACCCTGTCTTGAAAAAAAAAAAAAAGTAGAATCTAATGTGAAGAATGAGTAGCCAGCTAGTAGGGACGTGAGAGAGCCTGTGGAGAGGATAATATCACAGAGGCAGCAAATGTAGGATGCAGTCAACAAACCAAAGGCTGGGTAGACAGGGGAGGTCGGGATCACTAAGGCATAGAAAGGGGTCCCTTGGAGTGAGAATCCTGGGTCTCAGCAGCATCGCCAGCTGGAGTAGCATTGGTGGAATGGTGTATACTTAGGGTCAAAGTCAGACTGGGCTACATAGCAAAGACCCTGTCCTTTTTTTAAATTGTTTTTTCTTTAATGAACGTGTTTCACTTTTAGTCTATAACTCACACGTGTGGCACTTTGCAACCATCCCAAGTCCTAAGCTCAACTTCTCTGCCGCTGGAGCATGGAGGTTATAGATCATTGCAGAGATGACTATGCACACAGATATGGTGGGTAAATACATCTGCCAGGTGGGAGTAGACCTAACATACAGACCTCCCTTCCGATGTTACTGAAGTGCACAGAGCTCCCCCAGACACAAACAGCTGCACACAGAGTCTCTTCCCCAGACACAAACAGCTGCACACAGAGTCTCTTCCCAGACCCTAGCTCAATTCACATGTACCATTCTGCCACTGTCACATCTTACTCTTAATCTGGGGTGTCTGCTTTTTCTTCCAAGTCAAAGTACAGAGATGAAGAATTTCCTTTTCCCTTTCTCTCGAATGACCACCTTGGCAGAAACGGGGCAAGTCCTGTCCATACCTGCTCTTCAAAGCTTGATTCTGCAGAGTGGTTTACGGCACTCTTTCAAACAACATACCTGTTTTGTTTGGTGACTAGGCCTTACTCTGTCACGCCCTATGTAGCCCAGGCTTGCCCCCAAACTCTCAGCAATCCTCCAGGTGCTCACAGGTTCTGGGATTACAGGCGTGAACACCATGCCCAGCTTGTTCCTTTCTGAGCCCCACATCTGGAAAGCCTTCTCAAGTGCCTTTTCTTTTTGTTTCCTCCTCCTCCTTTTCTTTTCATGTCTTGTCTTTTCCCTTTCTTTCTCCACCACCCTCTCTTTCTTCATCTGATTCTAAAAATGAAATTTCTCCAGCCAAAACCCTGCAAGTTACATCTGGAATCTGGTTGGAGCTTTTTCTGGCCATTTCCTGTTGAAGAGATGTAGTGTCTATTTTGGTCTCATTTTATTTCGGTCAGAGTTCCAGGCCTTTCGGGACTTCAGCTTTCCTGAAACCATTCTGCTGGTGGAGACTCCTCTGTTTACTCCTCCTTTTCCAATGGAAACTTCTCTATCTTGCATTAATAAAGGTCCTTGTGCCTACGACCAAGAGTTAGGTCACCTCAGCTCCCCATCACCAATGCAATCTTGGGGAAAGGCCCATCCTTGTGCTCCACACATTATGTTTTTTCCTGTGAAATAAAAGAATAAGCTTCCATTTTTGCTATTTCCCTAAATAAAATGTGTCTTGTGTGGAGTCCACTGTTAATTTTTTGAAGTCTCTGCTACACCCGCAGATCCAAGCCCATTCATAAAAGCAAAAGGAAGACTCTTCAAGAATTGTTTTGAAAGCAGGGTACTGAATAAGTGAAAAACATTCCCATGGTTTTCAAACGCACATCATTCTGGGACACACAGTGGAAAATAAAAGTGTCTCCAGTTCCTCTCTCTAGGGACTACCATTCCCTTCATGGGTTTTGACTTTGTTTTCGGTTGGTGTGTGGAGTCAAACTCCTAATCCTCCTGTTTTCACCTCCTGAGTGCCATCTTAAAGGTTTGGTCCACCCACCACACTCAGATGAGACATTTTGTGTTCCCTTCTCGGTTTTGCTTCTGTGATTCGTTGTTTGTATACAAGTGTGTGGTGATTTATTTAACCTCCCCCCTAATTGTTTTAAGTTCTTTCTCAGTTCAACGGGTTGAAAGACATAAGGCAAAGTTCCAGAACAAATTCCTGGAACTGCTATGTCCAAAAACAACACCAAAACAAAATTTATATGTCATATAAATACATACTTTTTGGGGGGCTGAATGACTGTCTAGTTGCATCCTAAATGACAGAGGTAGCTAGTGTCTGCTTCAACCTCACGGCCTTTTAATTTGATCTTTTCCATCAAATGACATTACAACCGGGAGTACAAGTCCCCAGGCCCACCAACTCAGGAGCCCATACAATGGCAGCATGCCCACCTCACCGACAACGGTCTTTCCTCCCTTGCTTCATTGCTGACACGCCATCTAGAGTGACCTCATTCTGGAGAACGTCTCCAACACTAAGCCCTGTACTGAGAATAAACATCAGAGTTCTTGGGTCTTGGCCACTAGCTTTTGGAATGACTCAATAATGGTTTGTAGACACTTGTGTGCCAAGGGTGGATGAAGGAAGGGTTGAAAAGGGTAAAGCGAGTAATCCATATTTTAGCTATGGGTCTAAGTCAAAGGATCTTGAATTTCACATTGGCTCCACAGCTATCAAGCCACTGACAATCTCTGGGCCTGTTGGCATTATGCATGGAATGGGGACCTTGGCCTAAATTCTTTTGCAGGATCTTTCCTCCTTAGTGAGTCTAAAGACTCAGACACAACCTAGACCAGGGAATATTTGCCTACCCAGTATAAGCAAAGAGTCCACAAATCAGGACATGGCTCTAGCCGGTGGAAGGAGCAACTGAGAAGGGCTCTAGACAGTGATGTTTCAGGCAAGCAGGCTAGGGGCCGGTTCACACTGGTGATCTCTATGGTTTGATTGCTCCCCCTTACAACATGTCAAATTACCAACACAACATTGTTGGAGTTCAGAAAAGAGGCATAGTGAGGTTGTGGGGACCCAGCAGATCACCAGTTAATAGTTCAAAGAAATAGTTTCATTCTCATCGTCCCGTGTTGAAAGAACTTCATACAGAAGGAAAGGTTTGAAGTAGGTATGAAAGGCAGGCTCTGCAGTGAATCTCCTTCTGTAGTTACTGACAGGAACTCACTGAAGCTAGCTTAAAGAGAGGGTAAGAGTCGAGAATAGGACTTCTGTCACAACTATTACAAGTGCCAGAACAAAGGCTTTAATAAAGTAGCCATGGCACTCTGTCCCTTCCAGTCCTTATGTGGGGATGTCACTGTCTCTTGTCATAAGCAGGTTCTTTCCAAGTGGCATGAAGCTATTTATAGCTCAAGGAAAACTAGGAGTATGTCTCTGAAGTTAATACTTCAGAAGAAAATTGGTAGCTTTCATGAAGATCACATGGGAGCGTGAATTGGCTCATTTGGACTCGTGCCTACCTTGTAGGTATGGCTAGTCCGAGACACACTGACCTCCACACACATGCATACACACAGAAATAAATAAATGCAACTTAATCTTTTAATTTGTTGAACAAACATTGAGCCCTGTCTTAGTTAGGGTTTTACTGCTGTGAACTATAACCAAGGCAAGTCTTACAAAGGACAACATGTAATTTGGGCTGGCTGACAGGTTCAGGGGTTCAGTCCATTATCATCAAGGTGGGAACATATCAGCATCTAGGAAGGCGTGGTAAGGGAGGGGTTGAGAGTTCTACATCTTCATCTGAAAGCTGCTAGTGGAAAACTGACTTCCGGGCAGCTAGGATGAGGGGCTTAAGCCCACAGGGACAGTGACGCATCTACTTCAACAAGGCCACACCTTCTAATAGCGCCACTCCCTGGGCCAAGCATATACAAACCATCACAAGCCCACTAATGTATCTTTATATCATTCCTTTTTTTTTACTATATAACATATAATGTTATTATATACTATATGATGGTATTACTTTAACATTTATGATCATTACAAATTATAAATTTGTATACTATCAATACTGATCTCTGCATAGCTTGATAGCTTCCTAAATGCCTTATGGGTGAGTGTCACAGCTAAGGGACAGAAGGCAGGTGCAAGCGAGATTATTATTAATCTTCTGACATCTCTGAAAGTAAAATACTGTCTATGCACTCCACTGACTTGTCTAGGGTGGTGGAATCAGCATTGGACTTTGAAGGCATTTCTGCATTAAAATTCTGACTGTAAAGTCTGCGTCTTATGACAGCTGTTAGCCAGATGCTCCTGCTGCCCAATGGAATACCAGGAGCTAGAAGAAGGGAGCAGGAGAAGGAAGGGAGAGAAGCTAGTAAGAAGCCTTTGGGGTTTCTTCTTCTAGTATCTGCTTGTTATCTAACTGAGATCTCTCTGATGTCTTGGGGACTGAGATCATCTAGTGGGTCCTCTTCCCTCTCCTCTCTCCCCTCTCTCTTTGCATGACTTGAGGTAGACCTGAGAGTCAGAAGGAACCATTGTCTGTAGAGGTGAGAGAGGAGGGCTAGGACATATATGTTCCCGTATGTGCGGTCATTGACATCCAGAGAAAATCCATATAAACTTGCTCAAATGTGGTGTGTGTGTGCAGAAAAGAAGCCACTGAACACTCATCAATGTCACCTCACACAGATACCTACCACTATTGGACACACCCAGTATATAATGCACACTCCAGTTACCCCCAGTTACACAATCAGCTCAGCCTTCACCATGAATCTGCACATGCATGCTAGGGACTGATGTAGTTTGGATGCATAACCTACACACACTACTACTACTACTACTACTACTACTACTACTACTACTACTACTACTACTA
>JADRCH010000008.1:2932335-2948730 GCA_019843965.1 Rhynchomys soricoides | reverse complement strand
TACTACTACTACTACTACTACTACTACTACTACTACTACTACTACTAAACATGTATGTATATCTTGTAATCACTCTCCAGTACATGCACATTCAGTGTGTAGGGAAATGTTCTCTCCTGACAGCCCAGGATTCACCAAGAGATAAATGCCCACGTGTACACACAGATGGCTCTGCAGACACTGGCAGACACATCAATAACAATGACTGGAGTACTGAACCTTCATTCAAATGCTCTGACAGCGTCTATACACATAAATGCACCGACACACCCAAGATGCCTCCACCGCTGGAAGTCTTTTTTAAATCCGAAGGGAAAAAGAAGGCCAGCTGCTAGCCAGCGCACGTGACCGGGAAGGAAGGCGCTCCCGCCCATGACGGGATGGGAAAACTATGCCTGGGGCCCACATCTCTGGCTGCTGCAGGCAGGACTGAGCACCACCAGAGCAGCGACATCGGATGGCCCTGGACGTGGCACAGGGCACAGAGGGTGAGTGTAGTGGCCCTCACTCAGGGCAGAGAGTGGGGTGGACCTGGAGGAACCTTAGATGCTGTAGGTGTGAGATGAGGTAGCAGAGGGCTCGCCCTGGGATGGGGATGGGGATAGGGATTATGATGGGCCCCTCTCCACCTCTGCCTTGGACATTATAGCTCGAATTCAAACATTTCTAAGGAGCATGCCACGTGCCAGGTTCTGACTGATGGCTCACGGGTTAAGAAGGAAAAGAGCCCTGTGGTTTAGTGAAAATCTGTTTGGTACCAAGCCCTCAGGCCCTGAACTTGTGCGCTTTCGTTTCCATGACAACGACTTATCTATCTTCAAAGAAGGAACTGACTCAGTCACTTTAAGGACAAGCTCAGGGCTGCACAGGCAGCAAAGGTACTTAACCCTTTATGTCCAAATTGGATGCTTGGGTTGGTAGAGTTAACATCAATTGGGCCCAATATTTCATTTGCTCTGGACATTTCTTTAAATACATTAAAAATGGGGAGGGGGTGGAGCAGATTGTGCTCAGAAAGATATAGTAAATGACAGTCAGAAAATTACATCAAGTTCTTCACAATTCTCTCCTTTCCCTCTCCTTCATCAAACTACTTGTCTCTAAGCCTTGTCTTTTTTGTTAGAGCCAGGGCCTCCTGTAGCCCATCTAACCTTGAATTCACCACGTAGCTGAGGATGACCTTTGACTCCTGCTCCTCCTGCCCCTGCCAACGGAGTGGTAGGATTCCTGGTGTGTGTCGCCACATCAGATTTATTCAGTGCCAGGGATCAAACCTAGGGTTTTGTACTGGCCAAGCACTCTCCCAGCAGGGCTATACCTCAAATGCCCATATCTCACTGTATCTATATATTACCACTGCCCTCTGACCCACCCCAGGAACCTCAACACTCAACCAAACTAACAGTTGCTGGTCGTGGTCTCCCAGCCCAGTCAGTACCTCCTGTAACGCACGAAGGCCTTTATACATCTCAGAATGGTGCTCCTCTGCCATGACCATAAAACTGGTCTGCAACATTCCAGAGGTCCTTCCCGTAAATGACCATGTGCCAGAAACTGTCTCCAGTAGACCAGCGG
Organism: Rhynchomys soricoides; assembly: GCA_019843965.1. Lineage (NCBI taxonomy): Eukaryota > Metazoa > Chordata > Mammalia > Rodentia > Muridae > Rhynchomys > Rhynchomys soricoides. The sequence continues at coordinate 2,947,155 of JADRCH010000008.1, read as the reverse complement.
CATTAATAATGACCATGGCATTTAGCATTATTAAAAACCTCTCTTCTCACTGTTTTACTTCTGCTCTCCCATCTGCGTGGCATTATCTGGTATCTGGTTGCTTACATGCATTACTCAGCTCACCACCACCAACTAACTCAGCCCTTCTGCCCATCTCTCCAGACATCGTCTCTGCCTCTCTTTCTAATGTAACAAGCAAACCACATTCAAACGTGTGATGCCTTCCCAGATCCTAGCAGGGGCATCACATTTGTTCCAGTAGGGTGAATTAGAATTCTTTACACAAGTTCAAAGTCATCTTGAAGCTACTTGACTCCATGAAAAGTCAGCAAGATCCCCCGAGAAGAAATCTCTCTCTCTCTCTTTCTCTGTATGTATGTATCTATGTCTGTGTGTCTGTATGTATCTGTGTGTGGATATATCTGTGTCTGTGTGTCTGTATGTATCTGTTTATGGGTATATCTGTGTCTGTGTATGTATGTGTCTCTGTGTGTGTCTGCATGTGTGATTTTTCTGTGTGCGGGTGTCTATGCATGTGTCTCTCTGTGTGTCCTGTGTTTGTGTATGTATGTATGTATGTATGTATGTATGTATGTATGTATGTGTATGTGTCTATGCATGTCTGCTTGAGTGTCCTGTGTGTGTATGTATGTATCTGTGTCTCTGTGTGTTTTCTGTATGTATGCATGTATGTATCTCTCTCTCTCTCTCTCTCTCTCTCTCTCTCTCTCTCTCTCTCTCTGTATGTGTGTGTGTACTAATGAGGACACATGGACTTGAGTGATGTGGAGGTCAAAGGACAATCTCAGATGTTGTTCCTTAGGGGCTGTCCAATGCCCCCCATCCCCAGTCTGAGTCTCTCACAGGCCTGAAGCTCACCAAATAGGCTGGGCTGGTTTGTCAGGGAGTCCCAGAGATTCTCCTGACTCTGCTTCTCTAGAGATGAAATTACAAGCACATTTTACCAGGTTGAGTTCCTTTTTTTTTTTAAGGTCGATTCTAGGGATCAAACTCAGGTCCTTATACTTGTTCCCCAGCCCAGGAAGTAACTTTTTTTTTTTTTTACTGCATTCTTTCTCTTCTAGTCCTGGCCCTGCTGACTGTGCACTTTTTCCCATAATCTCTCACTGATGCTTCCTGCTCCCCCATGTTCACTAGGACGTAGCAGACTGCTACATGTACCGTCTCCAACTTCTCCCTGCCAGTCAGAGCCCTGCAAACTGCAACCTTCCATGAGAGGAATCCCACACAAATGGAATTGCTCAGTTAATTCCCTTCTAGTCTAGGTTCCGTGTTGGAAGCAATTCTGTGCCAAACCCTTTCTAAAGCCAAAAATTCTCCCCTGGATTTGCCCTCCTCTGGTTTCTTTCTGCACATGTGCCCAGTCATCCCGGCATAACTAACCTGTCAGAGACCTTCCTGCTAGCAGAGAAGCTAGGATGGTGGACCATGAGCTCTGGGCCTGGCGTTGGCAGGCCTGATTTCCCAGATATGCTTGGCACGAGAAAATTATTTTACATTTTTCTGGACTCTGTTTGGTCTTCTGCAAAATGGAGAAGTCGATATCAGCCTCTTGGACTATGGGAGCAATACAAGGCTTTCAGGATGGCAGGTCTCCCAGGAAGGCAATCTCCCTTTTTCTCTGCGTGTTCACGTGCCTGAGTATGGGCACAGCTATTCGTCAGCGTGCATGCAGAAGGCACAGAACAATTTTAGGTGTTGGGCCTCACTTTCCACCTTATTTGAGGCTCAGTCCTGTGTTTGCTTCTAGCTGTCCTCTGAATTTCCATGGAGTCCTGTGTCTCTACTTCCCATTTTACCATAGGAGCCCTGGAATTACATAAACACTTCAGTTTCCAGCTTTACATGGGGTCTGGGGATTTGAACTGAGGCCTTCACACCTGCACAGGAAGTGTTTCTCTCACTGGGTCATCCTCCCAGCCCTAGAAAATTTTATTTGAACACAAAATTTATCTTAAAATTAGAAAAAAAAGCACAGAAATTAAAAGTACAGTGTAAAGCCAATTCTGGTGGCATACATATGTAATCTCTGCATCTGGGAGACACAGGCTGAAAGCTCAGAAGTACAAGAGCTTCCCCAGCTACAGAGTGAGGTCCAGGCCAGCCTAAGATACATGAGACACTGTAAAAAGAACAACTGTAGAGAAGTGGGGGCTGGGCAGATTGGGAAGCAAAGGCAGGAAGATCTCCGACAAGCTCCAGGCCAGACTGTTCTATCTACGTAGCCAATTCAGACCATTCAGGGCTATGTATACAGGGAGACACTGTCTCAAAAAAAAAAAAAAGTGCAGCGTTATCTGAGGTCCACATAAGGCAACTGATTAGCAAGCAGCCAGAGATCACTTTTTGTGTATATTTGTGTGGTACATGTGTATGTGTATGCTCGTGTGTGTTCACGTGTATGTGTGTGCGTACACATTGGAAGTCAGAAATCAACATTGGGTGTCTACCTCTATTTTGCCCAAATCTTTTGGTGTCTGTGTCTGTCTCTCTCTCTCTCTCTCTCTCTCTCTCTCTCTCTCTCTGTCTCTGTGTGTGTGTGTGTGTGTGTGTGTGTGTGTGAGAGAGAGAGAGAGAGAGAGAGAGTTTTGGTTTGGGGTTTGGGGTTTTTGTTGTTGCTATTGTTTGTTTGGGGTTTTTTTTGTTTTTTGTTTTTTATGTGTTTTTTGTTGTTTTGTTTTGTTGGGTTTTTTTGAGACACAGACTCTCATTGACCCTGGAACTGACACACTTTGCTAGACTGACATGTCATTGAGCTTCAGGAAAACACCTGTACCCACTCCCCCAGCACTGAGGTAACAGCTGCCCAGCACCACACCAGGCTTTTATGGATACTGGGGATCTAGCCTCAGTTAGATCAAACTCAGTTTACAGTAAAGCACCTGACCCACCAAGCCATCTTCCCAGCCTCCAGCTGGTGAGCCTTGCTGAGATGGAATTCCCTCAGGGATAAAGCTGTTTTCCATGGCTTTTCAGCCTCTATCAGCCAGTTCTTACATGGTGCAATCTTAAAGAAATTGACCACTAGGTTTTAGGCGTACAACCTTCTTTAGAATATGTCTGGAGAGTAAGTATTTGAGTTTTTTGCATGCATGTGCACCTTTGCATGCTGTACCCATGGAGACCAGAAGAGGGAGTTAGAGCCGCTGAAACGGTAGCTACAGAGGGCTGCCGTGTGGGTGCTGCCAACCTGAGTTCAATTCCCAGAACCCTCGTGGTGGAAGGAAAGAGCCTACTCTTGTGAGTTGCCTACTAACCTCCACATGTAGTCCATGATGTACTTTGGTATGTGCAATCACACACACACAGATACACAAACACACATGCAATAGATCAATGTGCATTTGTAAATAATATTAAAAGTTGAGTTGCAAGTGTGAGAACCCTCATAGGGTTCCAAAGTTAGTGTTAATCAAATATTGTAAAATGTGGGACTGGAGATAGCTCAGCAGATAAGAGCACTGACTGTTCTTCCAGAGGACTCAGGTTCCCAGCACATACATAATGGTCACACTTTCTCTACTCCAGTTCCAGTGTATCCATCATTCTCTTCTGGTTTCCATGGGTACCAAACATACATATGGTACAAAGACATACATACAAGTGAAACACTCATGTGTGTAAAATAAAATACGTTTTAAAAAACACTTTTTAAAGATGGTGAAATGTCACGCTAATAATTATTTTGAAAATTGAATGTTCGAATGAGACGATACCTTGAACTAAGTAACATTGAAAATGGTTTCACCTGCTTCTTCTTACTTTTTAATGTGACCATGAGATAATTTTAAATGACATATGACTTGTGTCCTTTTCCTATTGGACAGCACTGCCCAATTGTTCTCTCCAACCATGCCAGCCGGTCTGCCATGCCATGGCTGATCCCCTAGAGACACGAAGACAGGAGAGCAAACGCCCTGGCACCTCTTCCCTCCTCCTCCTCCCACTCAGCCACTGCTCCCTTTTTCACTGCCTTCCTTGGTCCTCCACCTGACGTGACAGCCACTGGCGCCTTGGAACTCGATGATCTCCCATTTCAATGACCAGGAGCCTGGCTCCACCTCCCTGACCCCGGTAGGCAGTTCTTCAGTGGAGGCTCAGAGACCAGTAGCAGCCTGGACTAGAGGGCTGGCCTGCACTGCCCACCATATTAAATGTTATGTTTGTTGGCTTTGAAGAACCTGAGCTATAAATAGCAGACAATAGAATCCTTCTACATAATCCCAAGACTGACTTCTGCATGTGTTCAGAAGTGCCTGCTGAGACAAGCCCAACCAGGTCCTAGCTCCTGAGACCTCTCATAAGGTCATAATTTATCCAGGAACCTCTGTTTCTAGGCAGAGCCAAGAATGGGGAGGGAGAAAAAGGAAGAAAATTTTTAAATATTTCTCAGAAAGAGGACCATGTTCCTTTCAACTCTCTGTATTCACCTTAGTCCCCCGTCTATCTGGGCACTGCAGTTTCCGAGTGGGCCCCAAACTTGAGATCCCAGAAGAAAAAAAAAGGATGTCCTGAGAGCTCTGTATGGAGCTGGAGCCAGTTCCTCTCCTCCAGGCCACCTCAGCACTTAGAGACACTGGGGAGGGCTGCTTTTAATTTGCTTCCTGGAACTGGTGAAGGCGGGGTGTTTTCCATTAGAGCATTCTTCCATCAAAGCAGATTTTCCAACGGTCTTCATCCCTCTACAAACAAGCTCTCTTTAACTCCAGCCACCAACCTCGTCCCCTTTATGTCCACACACAGGAAGAATTGCCCAGTTGGATCCAACCAGGAGATCCTCTTCCACTGAGGATGAGGCAAGGCAAGGTGTCACCCCAGGGTCTCCTGGTAGAGGTGGAGACTGGAAGGTTTGGCTGAACTGCTGCCTTAGCACTAGGCTCTCTACATTCTCAGTAACCAAGCGTGACTTTGTCCACCATGAACGTATCGACATCTTGTTGGTATTTCATGGATCAGGAGTGACCACTGCATTCAAGGTCACTTAAGTTGTGTTTGAACATACACTCTATGTGCCACTGTGCTAGGCTCCGGTGTTATAGAGAGGGACAGGCAGGAGCCCTACCTCCCCAGATCTCCCAAGAGTAAGAGACAGGTGAATCAATCGTCACCACAATTGGGTCAAACACATTGGAAGGCAGGACAGGGTAGCCCAAGATCATTATGGGTAGATACTTTTAGACTGTGAGCAATGTTTCCCACAGAGATGAGACTAAAGCTGAGACTTCAAAGAAGAGAGGGGCAGCTGAGAGGGCTTCTGGGGAGCAGATTACAAGGTGGGGACAGGTAGCCAACTGCAGTGTTTAGTGTGTCTGCCTCTGGCCTAGGTGTTTGGTGGCATAAGCTCATTCTTGTCACAGACTCTGTGGGTTAAAAATAGCATTGTGTCCGTGAAATAGTTAAGCAAACGAGTGACAGGGCTTTCCCTGGTCTTTTAACCACTGAGGATAACAACTTATTGGGGATGTTTAGATCTTCAAAGGGAGATTGGTCAGCACCTGGTCTTCACAGCCTCCCTTAAAGCCCAGACAAGCATTCCTGGCATTTGTGCTTGTAGATCACATTCCAGAGAAATACAAGCAAGGCCAGGGTCCCTACCTCTGCTGCCTCTCATGTCACAGTTTTGGCAGAAAGCCCTGGGAAGGGTGAAGGGAAAAGGCTCCTCCCCCACAGTGGACTCCAAGCTGCAGTCATGGGGTCCCAGAGTTTTCCTGGAACATGAGCATCCATGAATCACTAGCTACTTTCCTGTGAGGCTAGAAGCCCAGGACTAGGCAGATTAAAACCAGACTTCAGAATGCATCCAAGTTTAACACCTCATGATTCCATTTCTGGGATTTAACTATTTTTTTCCCCCTTTTAGCAAGAAGACTTGATGAAGCCTTTCTTCTCAACCCATACCCAGAAAGAACCATTTAGATGACAGTTTTTAAAAAGGTAACGGGGGGGGGGGGCAGGTAATGGTTAACTTTTTATTTGACCAAATAAACCTCTCTGTGTAGAACATTTGCTGTACGTGTGACATTCTATAAGCCCTAGAGACAGGGACAGAAAGGCAGACTGAGCAACCCAAAGGAACTGGATTTGCTCTGACTGGGCCATGTAAGAAAAACTGATAGAAGAAAGAAAAGTTGCTTGAATTAGGGGTCTCTCTCTCTCTCTCTCTCTCTCTCTCTCTCTCTCTCTCTAATTGAACCCAGATCCTTTGGAAGAATAGACTGTACTGTTAACCACTGAGCCATCTCTCCAGCCCCAGAGCAGCTAGTTCTTAAATATCTGCTTGAAAGTTTGTAAACAGGTGGCCAGCTGAGGTTGTGTGCTCACGGGATTTAGGCAGGAGAGAGATGATACAGTAAACAAACAAAAGAAGTGGTTGCACGACCCAGGGAGAGGAACTGCCTGAAAGAGGGGGTCAGGGAACACTTGGAAGAAGGTGAAAGCTGAGCTTGGGGGCACGCAGGATAGAGGCCCTGTAGCTCTCCAACAGGCAAAGGAAGAGGGGAGCGAAGCTGGGGTGAGGCTGAGGCCAGGTCATTTTGGGCCACTGGGGCCCTGTTAGGAGTTCCTGTGCTTGTGGCCTACAGCCAGAAGCTACTGGACCAGCTTGAAGAATGAGGTGGCTGATGGGTGGATTTAAACTCTGGTTGGGGCGATGGAAGAGGTTGGGAGTCATGGAGCAAGCACAGAAAGGGAGGCTGTTGAAAGTCCAAGTGAGGAATGAATCATGGGATGGGGTAGGCTTTGCAAACCTGAACCCTGATCTCTTGGCTAGGACCCTTGTTGAGCTCCACCTCATGAACACTCCAGATGGGTTTGTGGTGGGCCGGAGCCCTGGAGACTTCTGTCTATTGAAGCAGGAAGTACTTTATTGTTTTGTTCTGTCTCTCTGTCTCTCTCTCCATCTCTCTCTGTGTCTCTCTCTGTCTGTCTGTCTGTCTGTCTGTCTCTCTCTCTCTCTGTGTGTGTGTGTGTGTGTGTGTGTGTGTGTGTACAATTTTATGTGCATTGGTGTTCTGCCTGCATGGTATATCTGTGGAATGGTGTCAGGCCCACTGGAACCAGAGCTACAGACAGTTGTAAGCTTCCACGTGTTTACTGGAAGTTGAACCCGGGTCCTCTGGAAGAGCAGCCAGTGCTCTTAACTGCTGAGCCACCTCTCCAGCCCCCTTTATTGTGTGTTATTGAGACTGGGTTCCTTGTAGTCAAGCCTGGCCTTGAATTTGCTATATAGCTGAGGACGACTTTGAACTCCTGACTCTTCTGTGTCTACCTGAGTCTGTGATTACGGGTATGCACCTCCATACCCCAGAGGACACGAGATTTTTCTCAAGTGTCTGATTACCAAAGTAACTATCACCTTGACATTTTCAAAGTCATATAGGATGCATGTGTATAAAACTGTAAAATAAAATACATCTCAAAGAATGTTATGTGCGGCTTTGGCATGTGCTTCAAGGTCTCTTCCATAATGGGATGTTTGGAAGGAAAACATCTAAGCAATGCTGACAGCCTGGAAAGCATTTGTATATCAGGGGCAGCCAACGCCAAGTTCAAATATAACTCATGCTACTAACATGAGCAAATTGCCTCTCTGGGTATGTGGGAGGAAGGTGCAGAAGGGAAATAGGTGATTCGGAGTAAGTGTGGTCTTGAGGCATGGCTGGCCGTGGTTGAACCCTGTTCCCTGATGCTCTGACAATGGATAAGCCACTTCGCCTCTTAGAACCTCAGTTTCTGCCTTTAAAAACTTCCTTCCGCCTTCGTAGGTTTACTGTACCCTTCCAATAACACAGTGCAGATAAAGAGTTTCATGCAGACCCTGGATCATTGGGAGTGCTTAATAATGCCACTTTGTCTCTGCCTCATTGACACCCTCCCCAAATTGGCTATATGTTTATGTAAAAGCCAGTAAAAGAGTTACCCCATCTAGAGGGGCTGGGGTCTTGCTCCTCCTACCCCTTCTGCAGTTTCCTCTCCAGCACCATCATGTGGGTGGGGGTGTGAGCTTGGGGCTCAAGGCGGAGCAGAACTATTTGGAGTCTTGTTTTTCTTGGAGGTGTCTGGGAAGCAGGGAGACTCTTCTCTGCCTTGAGCTCTGGGAGCAAATCGAGTCCCCTGCCTTTCTTTCCAAAGCTCTTCCTGGCTCCAGCTGCAGGAATGTCTCTGGGGCTGCAAGAACCTTCAGGCTCCAGCTTCAGAGAAAAATAAATATAAAACATCTCCCTGTGTGTCCCAGAGCAGCCAGCCCCCTAGGCTCTGGGGCCTGCTCCAGCCAGCTGTCCCTGAGAGGCCACTGACCCCTCTCTGTCTAGAGAAGACTAGGCTGGAGAGAGCAAGTGTTCTCCTTCAGAGGGGCCTTGTGGCTGTACTTTGGAACAGAGGGGAACACTTCGGGTAGATTAGCTATCTCCCTGCTGTGACTTTAGCTGTTCTTTGGGTTCACATCTACTTGTAAAAATCACCCTGCCTCTTTCCTTCCTCCCTTCCTCCTTCCCTCCCTCCTTCCCTCCCTCCTTTCCTCCCTCCCTCCCTTCCTCTCTCAATTGCTAATATGGAATATTTATAGGTCACAAATTTCCAGATCATGTCTAAACTGCTTGGAAAATTAACTTTCATTCTTAAGGCCCCCCAGGTGTGCTTTAGCTCCTAACTGGGCTAGGCAATGGTGCTCAATGGCAAAACACTTGTTTAGCATTCATGAGACCCAGGGTTCAATCCCCAACTCAGAAAAAAAAAAAAATCCAAATTACACCAGCCCATTTCCCACAATTCTCATCTCATTGAGCAGGAAGAGGAAAGGGTTCAGGGGCCTGAGGGGTACCTGGACCAGTTTTCCAGAAGCATCTGTGATTGGAGCAGTATTAACGTGCTGAGAAAGCCTGACACAAGAAACACAAACTGTGGTCACCTATGTTCGCTTCCCTCTGTTCCTTTGTAAACAAGCCCCAGTGACTAGAGCTCAAATCTAGCCTGAGAAACTTAGTGAGGCTGTCTCAAAAGGAAAAGAAAGGAGAGAGCGGGCTGGGGATGCAGTTTTAGTGGTAGAACACTTGTCTGGTATGGGTGAAGCCCTAATCTAGACCAGGAGCTGAGGAGGGGAACAGCCAAAGGCAGCTCAGAAGCCTGGGCAGTTGTCAGCATCAAGACCTAAGCAGGATGGGAAACCAAGGGGATGGGGGAGGGGCATGAAGGGCTCAGGAAGAGCCCTGAGCTTCAGAGCTGGAGCAGTGTCCTCACCCCTTACTGGGGCTCTAATAATATGGTCAAAGGCTGTGTGGGAACCATGAAGCCAGCCACTCTTCATATCCACGACGGGAAGGAAGGCTCAGCTCCAGAGCTGAGTGGGTCCAAATTGGGCCTTAGAGAACCATCCACTTGAGCCCTAGGCAAATTATCCAGCACTGCCCCTGAGCTACTAGTGCATAAATTCAGGGTTTGGGACTCAACCATTTGCATTTTAACAAGCCCCCTCCCAATCTGATTGATAGACTCTCATTAAAACGACTGCTCTCTTCTAGCCTTTTACTGTTTGAGTAGGAAAACTAGGAGTCAGAGAAGAAAGGGGGCTAGCCTGAGGTTACAAAGCAAATTACCACCGAGAGCCATCCATACAGCAAGAAGTTATTGCCACTATGTTTGTTCTCCCTTCTAGCTTCCTCCTGGGAAGAGTGGCTGTTGATGACCAAACTCCCGAGATAGTCTGTTGCTTGCCTTAAGCACGGCCCTGATTTCTGCTCTAAGCCCCAGTTTGAGTATCTGCACAGAGAAAGTGGGGAGGAGAGGATCTGGAAGTGTGTCCCACACTGATGCTCAAGCCTTAAGGATGGTCCAGTCTGGAGCAGGAGGGGGTGATCTTTGGAGCTGTGTGGCTAGGTCAATCCCCAGCCTACCATCTGCTAGCTATGTGATTTAGCCAGCCCCATCACCTAACCTCTCTGAGCCTCTTTTCTCCATTTGTGCCTATTCTATAAGGCTGCTGTGTTGTGAGATGGAGCGTGTGTTGATAGCTCTGTGCTCTGAAAGTAGGCCTGGGCACCAGAAGCATTCAGAGAGGAGTTTGAACCGTGGCCATGGGGCATTGTGGCTGCACATTTATATGAGATCACCATCCCTCAGTCACTGAATCCTCATCTCCCACACTTGTAGCCCCAAGTCCCTGTACAAAGCAGCCTAGCTACAAACCACCACCTGTAAAGTGTATCTGCCCTTGGAACTTTCAATTTGCACATTTCACTGAAGTCACAGGTCATTTCTCTCATCCACAGTTCCTCCCTGGTCAGGCACTTGTCCTGTGGAGGTTGGGGTGCAAATTCCTCCTGCATACCAGCCTCTTGGATGAATGACAGCCTAATGGTGAATGGTTTGCTCTCAGGATCCCTGCAAAGTATATCTGAGCACAGGATTTACCAATCCAAGTATGTCCTTAAAACACGATGACATTGTCTACATCAGCGGTTCTCAGCCATCCTAATGCTGCGACCCTTTAATATGACTCCTCATGTTGTAGTGACCCTCAACCATAAAATTCTTTTCATTGCTATTTCATAACTGTAATTTTGCTACTATTATGAATCATAATGTGAATACCTGTGTTTTCCGAAGGCCTTAGGTCACCTCTATGAGTCATGTGACTCTCAAAGGGGTGGTGACCCACAGGTTGAGAACCACTAGTTAAGATGGAAGAAAGTAAGACAGAAATGCAATTGTGTCCATGCCTGTTCCTCTTCCTCCTCCTCCTCCTCCTCCTCCTCCTCCTCCTCCTCCTCCTCTCTTTCTTCTTCCCCTCCTCCCCTTCCTCTCCCTCCTCCTCCTCCTGATGCCTTAGGACTGGTCAGTAGTGTGTCAACGCCATGTCCACTCTTACCTACTCTTTTGTCACCCACAGGTAACCACCATGATCTCCTGGGTGCTCTTGGCCTGTGCCCTTCCGTGTGCTGCCGACCCGATGCTTGGTGCCTTTGCTCGAAGGGACTTCCAGAAGGGTGGTCCTCAACTAGTTTGCAGCCTGCCTGGTCCCCAAGGCCCACCTGGCCCTCCAGGAGCACCTGGATCCTCAGGAATGGTGGGAAGAATGGGTTTTCCTGGGAAAGATGGCCAAGACGGCCAAGATGGAGACCGGGGAGACAGTGGAGAAGAAGGTAAGAGACCTGTACCTGCCCTCTTGTCCCACCCAGGGTTAATAGCATCTGTCTTGGAAGGTGCTTTAGAGCTTCTAAAACTAGCTAGCACTCATCACTATTTTTTTGTTACCAATTGGAAGAGAACAGATGAAGACTATCAATCTGCTGAGTTTTTAAATCACTAAGTGGTGAGTGGAGGCTAGCCTGTGAGCTGTTATTCAAAGCACTTGGTTTGCAGCTGACAGCAGCCAATTAACAGACCCAAATGAGATTGGTTGACTCATGAAACCGTGAAGAAAAAGAGCCCAGATTCAGAAATGCCTTGGCCCTGGGATTTAATTCTTTTTGCTGAGGCTCTGCCTCTCCCTGTGTGTTGGTTTCATCTCCCTAAAAGCTGTTCTGGAAGAGCAGCCAATGTATTCAGGTCTCCATCTTACAGCTTCTCCCATACCTGCCCTTTTTTTTAAAAAAAAAAAAACTTTTTTCAGGGAGATGTGGGGCCACCATTTGCCAAGGATGTATCCTGAGCCAGCCCTGGATATTTTTGAACGGGTGGTGGGAAACACTTAGTCTTTGACAGCTCCACGGGAATCCACACAGAGTAGTAAAGGGTTGTTTTCCAAATAGGGATCAGGCAGACATGGAACAAACTGGATACTGTCTTTAGGTTCCTTCCACTTAGACCTTCCCTCTATCTGTGACTTTTCACCCCTATGCTGTATGATATCAGTGTCCTCAAATGTATGTCTGAAATGTAGGGAAATTATAGCAGTTTTCTGTTCTTAGTGCTTGGGATTAAACTCGGGACCTTGGGCAGGTTAAGTACGTGCCCCACTCTTTCAGCTCCATGATAGCTTTTACTTACATAGCACTTTAACCCTGACAAGGCTTTTGAGTAAGTCTTTCAATGGATTATCAATACCATCCTGGAAAAAAAATGCCCATATTATTGCAAGTTTCAAATGAAAAGAGTAAGAGTCGGGATGGCAAGGTTAAGAGGAGCTTGTCATAGCTGCAAGAGCGAAAACTCTAAGAACAACCTGGGATGTGAATTTTGACAAGTGATGTAACCTCCCCTTAACCTCATCCTCCTCTTATCTACAACAGTGATACCAACAGTGTATCAGAATACCTCACCCAAGGTCCTGAAACCAGCGTCACAATGTTACTCACCCCTAACTTTGATTTACTGAACTTACACTCCAATCCCACGGTCTTTCCTATCACACAAAACCAATTCCTCCACATGTACCTCTTCCCAGGGGACCTCTGACAACATTGGAAATGCTTGAACCTGAGGAGGTCCTGCAGGTGCCAGGCACTGGATGTCACTATCCCACATTCTTTGACCCAGTGACATATCCAGGTCAAGCAGGGCCTGCCAGAGCCTTCCTGGAGATTTGCCCAGGGACCCTGTGGAAGATAGTCTCTGGGTCAATCGCTTTCCTTGATCAGGAGCAAGAAGGGAACTGGTCTGGGATTCGTTGAGTCATCTTTCCTGCCAGAGGTCAGGTGACCACTAAAGAAGGCAGTGTGGAGAGGTAGAAATGGAGCAGCTTGGTGTTCAAATCCAGGTCACCTAGCAACAGGAGCAGGATGAGGTCTAGCCACATCCCCAACCAACAACCAGAAACCCATCTCTAGAAAGGTCTCAGGAAGGAGAGTCAGCATTTCTCCTGAAGCCTTTCAGAAGGTAACAAAGAAGGAAGCAGACCACCCAGCCACACAGCCACCCAGCCACACAGCCACACAGCCACACAGCCACACAGCCACACAGCCACACAGCCACCCAGCCACACAGCCACCCAGCCACCCAGCCACACAGCCACACAGCCACACAGCCACACAGCCACACAGCCACACAGAGGTAGAAGTCCCTGCTATGCTTGCCTAGCTGTATTGCTGGGAAACAAAGTGGCTTGTTTCCACACATGCGATTGTGTTCACACATGCCTGTGCGTGTCCAAGGAGGCCAGATGAAGACACAGAAGTGCTTGAAGCTGGAGTTAGAGGTGGCTGTGAGCTGCCCAACATGGGAGCTGAGAACAGAACCCCGGTCCTCTGCAAAGTGCTCTTGATGGCTGAACTGTCTCCCCACTCCTTAATTTCCATTTTTATCAAGTTCTTGTCTAGTTTGTTTCCCCGACTCCATATTTACCCTTTATCTCCTTTTGGTGCTAAGTGTGTGCTCTACTACTGACCTAAATGTCCGACCCTCGTTTTATTAATTGATCGTACAAGTAAATGGCTTCATATATTAATTATATGCATAAATACACCGTGGAATTTTACATATCTGGAGAAAAGTCAGGAAGCGTGCACACCTGATTGATGCACATTAGTCCGGTCTTGAAAATGAGAGGAAAAGGAGGAATGGTGAGGAAAGGCTCCTCTGATATTTGTGCCATTTGAACTTATCACAAGGACACTGTATCTGTGCTACTTTTACAGTTTAAAAACAGCTCCTTGCTGGGGAGAGGTTTCCATGGCTAAGAACACTGGATGTTCTTCCAGAGGATCCAGGTTTGGTTCCCAGTGACCATCTGTAACTCCAGATGCAAACACCCAGAAGCATAAAATAAAATTGTTTGAAAATGGCTCCTGAAAATTAGATTTTCAATTTAAAAATGTTATTTGGAAATCTATCTCCCTGTTATTTAAAGTAATAAATGTTTAACTATATGACATTAAACTCAAGACAATAATATAATGTGTATTAGAATCCTCTAGGGGAACAGAACCCATAGAATGACCATATATTACTGTCTTAGTCACTGTTCTATAGCTGTGAAAAGTCACCAGGACCAAATGTGTCTTATGTCACTGTGACACAAGCTAAAGTCATCTGAGAGGAGAAAACCTCAAATAAGAAAATGCCTCGGGCTGGAGAGATGGCTCAGCTGTTAAAGGCTAGGCTCACGAAAATGCCTCAATAAGGTTGGTCTTCAGACAAGTCTGTAGGTCATTTTATTACTGATTGATGGAGAAGAGTCAAGCCCATGTGGGTGGTGCCATCCTTGGGCTGGTGGTCTTGGGCTCTATAAGAAAGTAGACTGAAGGCTGGAGAGTTGGCTCAGCTGTTAAGAGCACTGGCTGCTCTTCTAGATGGACCTGGGTTCAATTCCCAGCACCCACATGGCAGTTCACAACTGCATGTAACTCCTGTATACCCTCATACAGATACGAAGTCAAATCACCAATGTGCATAAAATTAAAATTTTTAAAAATGTTTTTAAAAAGTAAAAAAGAAAGAAATCAGGCTGAGCAAGCCATGGGGACAAAGTCAGTAAGCAGCACCCCTTCATGGCCTCTGCATCGGTTCCTGCCCTGTTTGAGTTCCTGTCCTGACTTCCTTCAGTGATGAACAGTGATGTGGAATTGTAAGCCAGATCAACCCTTTCTCTCCAAATTACCTTTCTCTGGTGTCGTCTCAGCAATAGAAAGCCTAACTAAGACACCAAAGCAACTCTTATAAAACAAAGCATTTAAGTGGGGGCTTGCTTGCAGTTTTAGAGTCTTAGTTCGTTATCATGGCAGGGAGCATGGTGGTGGGCAAGTGTGATGCTGCGGGATTAGCTGAGAACTCTACACCCTGATCCACAAGCACAGAGAGAGAGAGAGAGAGAGACAGAGACAGAGACAGAGACACAGAGAGAGACAGAGACACGAGATAGAGAGAGGC
>JADRCH010000008.1:2734921-2926733 GCA_019843965.1 Rhynchomys soricoides | reverse complement strand
GAGAGGGAGAGGGAGAGGGAGAGGGAGAGGGAGAGGGAGAGGGAGAGAAGTAGAGGACGGCCATGACCACGTGGAGAGGGAGGAAGGGAAGGGAATGGGGAGAGAGGGGGAGCAAGAGGCAAGAGATCAAGACAGGGAGGAGGGGGGCAAGCAGCTCCTTTTATAGTGGGTCAAGCCTACCTGGCTGTTGCCAGGTAACTGTGGGGCGGAGCCTACCTGGCTATTGCCAGGTAACTGTGGGGCGGAGCCTACCTGGCTGTTGCTAGGTAACTGTGGGGTGGAGTTTAGACAGAATGCTAACATAGAGAACCCCTCCTCTGATCATGATAGTGCAGACAGCTTCCAGCCCATAAAGACAGACAGACCTTAGGTCTCCCCTGACAAGAGCATGTTGTACTCTGTGTACATAAGGGCGCGTCCCCTGCAGGTTTATGATCAAAATTACGGCAGGAGAGAATAAGACATCCATCTCAGACACAGATTTTAAAAGGATGACCAAAGACCCAATACTCTATACAGATATTTAATACAGAATGCTAATAAAGCAAAATTCAAAGTTTCAGTAAAGATGGTATCTGACAGGGCTGGGATTTAGGGTGAGGTAAAGGAGAGACGGGGTGGGGGGAGAGTTAGTCCTACAAGTACAGACTGCATCAAAGTTGCATCGGTGGCTTGACAACGCACCCCAGCGCCCCAGCCCTACCCCACTCTCCCCTATCCCCACCCCACTCTTCACGCCCACCATAATAGGAAGAAACCGCTTTTGTGCTACATGTAATCCTTACTTTTGCCACTAGGGGGAGCACACATACCACACAAACCTCCAATAAGCCCGAGGGGACTGGAAAAACCAGCAGGCCTCTTCGGCAGGCAGTTTCTCAGACTCAGAGCCCAAGACAAAGGGGAGAGTCTCAGGCCAGGGTTCTAGGAAGACCATGATCTTGTACTGGAAAAAAAAAGAAAAAAAGGAAAAAGAAAATGAATAAAATCAACCCCACCTTTTCTGGACATCTGTACTCAGGGCAGAGTTTTGAGCACCCTGTTTATGTCAGAGCCAGCCTGAGACAGGGCGGGAGCACCAGCAAAGCAAGAAAGGGGTCCAGTCCTGAGAGTGTCTTGGGGTCCCTTGTGTGGTTTGGGTCACTAACATTTGTGGCTTCAGCAAAATGAAGCGTTGAGCCAGATGATTTTGGAACCAATTTGGGCATCAAATGTTGATCTCTTTCTCTTCAAAGCAGAGTCAGGAAAGGAGATTCCTAAAGCGCACACACAGGAAGTAGTAGCGCTGCTTCGGGAATCAGCCAGCATGTTGAATCTCCACACTCAGGCCTCTGCTTCCACTGAAGAGGTGTGTGTGTGTGTGTGTGTGTGTGTGTGTGTCACACACACCGAGGCCAGAGAAGGATGGCAGGTGTCCTGATTTATCATTTCTCATCTTATTCCCTTAAGTCAGAGTCTGTCTCTGAACTTGGATCTAGGCTGATGGCCAACAATCTCCAGCAATCCTGCTGTTTCTGTCCCTAATAGTACTGGGGTGACAGACTTGTGCGCAAGCATGCCAGGTTTGTATGTGGGTTTGGGGAATCTGTATTTAGGGTCTTTTCTAGCCCTAACCTGCTTTTCTGGCCAGTGTGCTTTGCACACTGAACCATCTTCCCGCCCCACAACGAAGACTTCTGTTGTAACAAATCACTGTCAAATTTCCCGAGCTACAATATAAATGGCGGCAACACTTACTGAACACTCTCAGTATGCCGCCTTTCATGTGTGGGGCCTCCTCCACAGTTCACACTATTGTGAGCAAGTTCCAAGACCACTAGCCTCGCTTCATAGAAACAGTGAAGCCGTAGAGACCACAAATCAGGGGCCTTGTGAGCAGCTTGTCTACTCCATGCTTCCTAACGGGAGGCAGCCAGATAAACCAGAATTGTCTGGACTTTGATGCGTTTCTGAGCAGGAGAGAGTTGGGTCCAGCCATCTCCCATCCCTAAAGTGTGATCTGATCTGGTCCAAGGACAGCTTCCTTCTGATTCAGCAGATGTCCCAGGTACTCTTTGAGGGGTATCTGGAATGCACCGGTGTCCTCAGGCTAGACCTTTGAAACCATCTGGTACCACAACCCACCCAGGCTTTCAGAGTAGTGGATTGCCTCTCCTCCAGACCTTCTGATTCTGTGGTCTGAGGGTCACAAGCCTAGCTCCTCGCCCATGGGTCTGAGGGTAGGAGACCCCACGTTAGCGTGACTCCTTCACTCTTCAAGAACTACTCCCCTTCCCTGCCATAGAGACAGAAGCCTAAAAAGAACTTCCCAGAAAAGGCCACAGACAGCTCTGGGAAAATGCCATACCCTCCCCCACCTCACAGTTAGGGCATTCTTCATCTACTTTATAATTTCCCCCCTCACATTAGCTCTAATTTAAAGACAAGATCAGAGCTGATACCTTCATAACCACATCAGGCTTCTGTGTCTGCCTCACATAGAAATTGCCCCTCCAACATGGTTTCCTAGTGTGAGCCATTTAGTACACAAGCAGAACTACACATGGAGATCTCAGAGATCAAAAGCTATCCAAGGCATTCACCCAGACAGTGGGCCATCTTCCCAGCTAACTCACCATTCCTTAGCTAAGCTGTATGGGCAAATGGCTTTCACCACTTCTGTAGAGTAGCCCCTAAACGGATGCTAGACTTTGCCAAGTTAGCATATTTAACAAATATGTATTGAATTGCAACTATGTGCCAAGCTTCACCTCAGGCACTGGGGTCCCTGTGGTGAGCTTAGGATCAGATACAGGTGACACACATTGGGTAATTATCCACACTTACAAGCAAAATGTCCGCAAGAATGGCAAGATGAGGATTTGCCCACAAGGGGCGGGGCACCCCTTTCCAGGTAGTCACAACAAAGCTGGGGAAAAGTGGAAGTTAGACAGGAGATCCAGGTAGAAAAGCATTTGTTGGGGAGTAGGGGTGTTTACATGCAAAAGCCCTGTGGGTGACAAAACATGGAAGCCGAAAGGAATCAAAGACCCTGACTCTGTCATCAGGGTGGAGCAAGATGAGACACAGAGTCAGCTGAGCCCAGACTTCAAACACTGGGATGGCAGATGGAAGGTGCACACCTTGACCCCCAGAGTAGCAGGAAACCATAGAATGATCTTAACTGGGCAGGTAGTGTATACCACCCGCCTGTATGTGGGTGAGATGGTTTGTTTATGCTTGACCCAGGGAGTGGCACTATTAGAAGGTGTAGCCCTGTTGGAATAAGTGTGGCCCTGTTGGAGTAGGTGTGTCACTCTGGGTGTGGGCTTTAAGATCCTCATCCTAGCTGCCTGGATTCTGCTAGCAGCCTTCAGAGGAAGATGTAGATCTCTCAGCTCCTCCTGCACCATGCCTGCCTGGATGCTGCCATGTTCCTGCCTTGATGATAATGGACTGAATCTATAAGCCAGCCCCAATTAAATGTTGTCTTTATAAGACTTGCCTTGGTCACGGTGTCTGTTCACAGTAAAACCCTAACTAAGACAGTGGGTTTGGAGGTCTCGCCTGTGGCTGTAAAAACAGTTCAACCTAAGCTGAGGTAAGGCTGTCTACCAGAGTGTTTAGCCTTAGGAAAGCTATAACAATCAAATCCAGTACTTATGGGAGCTATCCATAGCTCACATGAGCTTTCACAGATTAAAACTCTTGACCTTGAGAATGATGTATAAGGTAGGTGTATTCCTACGATGCATTTTGACGGATGAGGACAGAGAGGGTCAGGAAATTGGTACAGGTTACCCAGGAGAGAAGCCTCAGAACTGCCGGCCCAGTCCAAGTCAATCTAACCCTGCAGCTAGGTGACTGATGAATGCAGCACCCTGTTGGGAAGCTGGAGGAGTCCCACCCTCCTCGTCACTCAAAAGCGGGTCAGAGTCAGGTGGAGGGGTCTGACAATTCCTCATACTTCAAGAGGCTGAAACAGTCTTCACAATGCAACTTTGGCCTTGGAGATCCCTGGTAATTCCAAGGAGAGTTGAGGAACGCCCCAACTTTTACCTACCCCACCCCAGGGTATGGTGCAGCCTAGGAGGGTTATGATGGCAGAACCACCCCCGAAGCTCGACCTAGTGACTCCAAGTTTATGTCCAGCTCAGATAGTGAGTGATTTTGTGTTTTGCCAGTTCTACTCCCACAAAACCCTCTCAAAGATTAATAGATTTCTAGAACTGACGTGAGGACAAGGGGACCTCAGTGGCACTCTGTTAGCTCAAATGGCAGGACAGGTGGAGGCAAGGCCTCCAGACTCCCTCTCTGAACCCAAGCCAGCACCCTCCTTCTGTCCCAGAGCCAGGCACAGACTAGCGGAGTTAGGGGAGAGGAAGATAGGGCAAGCACATATTTTGAGCAGCATTGCCACACATGGCTGCTGCTGGCTGTTCTTTGAGAAAGCAGGGAGCTACAGAAGGTTCTGGATGCCTGTAGGGGTGGGTTTGATGTTAAGGTCCTGGGCGGGGTTGGTATCGTTGTCCGGTCCGTTGTGGTTGCTGGAGCTTAAGAGGAGTAGCAAAAGCTACAGCAACAGAGACTATCTTCAAGGTAAGCTCAGGCTATGCCTAATGGTTGCAGGGTGAAAAAGTAGAAAAGCATTATTGATGCACACCATTACAGTTCCATGGCTGCAGTAACAGCTTTTTCTATTTAACACTATTTATTTACTTTGGGGAGGTCGGTGCACACATATGCCACTACACACACATGTGGAGGTCGAAGGTGCGATTCTCTCCAACCATATGGAACTCCTGGGATCAAACTCCGGTTATGTAAGACTCTCGGAAGTCTTAACTTACTGAAGACCCTCTGAATGGACCCACGGAGTTGGGGATTGATGCAAAATGCAAGAGAAATGTATTGATTCATCAGCATGCTGAGGTCGCTCTACATACCAAGATGGGAGGGCAACCCCCCCCCCCAGCCTGTTCAGGGACCTTAAATAGGATTTTAGAGCAGCCGCCATTAGGTACAATGTGATTGGCAGAACAGTGTGACTTTTAAACTGATAGGTCTTTAGGGAATGAGGTAACAGGGGCTTAATCAGCCCCTCCCTTCCAGCCTACGTGCTTTCTAACCTGTTTCTTCTGTGTGCTCAGAGGGGGGA
Organism: Rhynchomys soricoides; assembly: GCA_019843965.1. NCBI lineage: Eukaryota > Metazoa > Chordata > Mammalia > Rodentia > Muridae > Rhynchomys > Rhynchomys soricoides. The sequence continues at coordinate 2,921,596 of JADRCH010000008.1, read as the reverse complement.
GGGGACCCTGGTGGAATCTCAAAGTTCCCGAGCTGACCTTTCATTTATAAGGCTTGAAGGCAGTCACCTTTACCAACTGAGCCATCTCTTGCCCAAGGCTTTGTAGCTCCTTGAAGTTTCTGCTGCTGGGGACATTGTTCTCCATCCTCGCCCCCATCGCTGGTCTACCACAGTCTACCATGGTCTATCACGGTCTACCACTTGATGTTGCATGCTCCTGCCTCCTCTAGGCCTTGGCATTGGCCAGCTCTCATCCTTGCAATGGCCCTTCCTGCCAGTCACTTGCTTCCTTTCGCCTTCGTCGGGTCCTACACGAAGGCCACTTCATCATACAACCTTCTCTGGTCCCCCAACCCCTTCCCAGCTTTGCTTGCCTCCCTTCTGAGCCCATCTCTAGTGGCTGTTCCTGGTTGTCACCTTGACTATTTCTGGACTGAACTACAATCCAGAATTAGAAAGCTCACCTGTGATCCAGATCTTGAGGCTGGAAGACACAAATTTCTGACCTGAATCTTGGCATGGAGATCTTGAGGCAGAGTGGCCATGAAAAGCTTAGCCTCAGGCAAAATAGTGCATGCCCTTAATTCTAGGAGATCCAGGCTGGGAGATCTCTGAGTTCAAGGTCAACCTGGGACAAAGCAAGTCCCAGATCCAGGTGTGGTGGCACACACCTTTAATCTGGGCCACACCTTCTGCTAGAGACCTACATAAGGACACTGGAAGAAGGAAGGTTTGCTCTTCTTTGCCTGCATGCCTTGTGGGACTGATCAACTGGTAGATCCTTGGACTTTCATTCACAGCTGCTGCTGACCATTGCTGGGGGTTGGACTACAGACTGTAAGTCATCAACAAATTCCCTTACTATATAGAGACTATCTATAAGTTCTGTGACTCTAGAGAACCCTGACTAATATGCCATCTTTTTTGTTTCACACATAGCCTGTTTTACTTGTTTATATTAATTTTTTACTTATTTGTGTGTGTGCATGTACACACACACATGTGGAAGCCAGAGGAAAGTGTTAGATAGGCGCTTCATCATTCTTTACCTTGTTGGTCTGAGTTCTGCCGGCCTCAGGGCACGACCGCTCGAGAAGCAAAACTCGGGGAGTTTGACTGTGCTTATCCCACACCTCCGCAGTACTGGGCTTCAGGGAAACACCAAGACATGGCTCTGGGGGTGGGAAAGCACAGTCTGAGATGTGAGAAGACCGGAGCTGACATTCTCTAGCTTCTGAGCCCCAGTCACTGCTGGAGATCCACTCAGAGAAGTCAGGAACGAGGCTTGGTAGTTAAATGCCTTTCTCCACGGCTCCCCCTGGCGGATCTTGATGAAAGAGACAGTCATAGTTCTAAACAGTTTATTGACTGATCATGGTGGAAAATTGATGAATTCTGTACCTACTTCTCAGGGTGGACCTGAGATCAAATACCTTTTGCAGGGAAGAAGGTCTGAGAAGGGAGGCTTATTGACTAAACCCTCAGGGCCTCTAGGTACCTCATTAGCATGGAGAACTCTGTTCTGGGTCTACATGACCTGCAGTCAAGTTTCCTTATGTAGGGACTGTGGCATATGTTCCAAGCCAGGAACTTGGTAGGGATCAGGGAGTCGCCTAAGTCTCAGGTGTGTGCCCACCAAGTCTCCAGGTCTCAGACCCACTCTGCCTTACCAAGCTTCCTGGCATGGATTACCGTCCCACACTTCCTTTGAAACAGGGTCTCTCCCTAAAGCTGGAGCTCTCATTTTTGGGCACTGATTTGGATTGTCTGTTGTTTCTTTGACTAGGCTGCCATCAGCGAGCCACAGGGATCCTTTTGTCCCTGTCCCATCCATGCTGGGGCTATAGGTGTGGGTGGGACTATACCCAATGTGTGATGTGGATGCTCTAGTCTTCATGGTCACAAAAGGAACTCTTATCCACTGAACCACCCCTTTTTAATTTTTATTATTCATGTGTGTATGCGTGTGCACACATGACTATCCTGTTGAGATGCATGCCACAGAGAACATATGAAGGTCAAAGGATAACTTTGTGGAGTAGGCTCTCTCCTTCCACCATTGCTTGAGTTGGAGGAATCACCAGGCTTGATCAGCAAGCATGATTACCCACCGATCCCTGTTATGAGTAAGGATCTTTTGTGGCCAGGCTTTGTTACTGCAGAGTCTGGATGAGAGCCACAGCTCTTAGAGGAGCAGCAAATATAGGCACGCTTGCTGATGTGGCCCCCTGAGACAGGAGCCAGTAGAACTTCTGATTAAAGATGAGAGAGTGTAAAAGTATCTCACACCTAGAATCCCAGCAGTAAGGAGGCTGAGGGCAGGAGGATTTCTGTGAGTTGAGGACCAGCCTGGGCTGCAAGAGTGAGATCCTATCTCAAAATGAATGAACTTAGGAGTCATGGGTTTTAAAGCAGGCTCCACAAATATCCAGTGTAGGAAATGAGCTAACTTACCCACATACTTAGTTTTACAGTTAGTAAAAGGGGAGAAGAGCTACTGGTCACAGAGCAAACACACACACACACATACACACAAAGACACTCACACATACAGTCACATACACACATAAACACACACACACACACACATGCGCAATTAAATCCCCCCAAATGCTTTCTTTACTCATAGTTAGCAGACAAGAAAGAGTATCTATTTTAGTTTTTTTTTTTTGTCATCATTACAATTTCCAATAATAATAATTCATTCTAGAAAATGGATAATGAAAAGGCCACCCCTAGTCATGAACTTTCTCTCTCATTTCCTGGCTCCTTGCTAGAGAAATCAGCAAGAGGCATCCTCTCTCTCCTTCTCTCTCTCTCTCTCTCTCTCTCTCTCTCTCTCCCTCCTCCCTCCCCCCTCCAACCCCATGTATCTGTGGTTTTTGTCCTTTGATTTTATTCTTCCTATAAAGACGTGCACCACCACTGCCTGGCTTTTTTTTTTTTTTTTTCCTACTGTTAAATTTTCAAGAATTTCAATAGCTGGCTGTTAAACATAGACATTATTGAAGATCACCTTTGTCTTTGTTCTGCACTTGTTTGTTGAGCCCTAGGGATGAATTTAGGGACTCTTAACAGGGTAGAGAAAGCGCTCCTCCACTGAGCCACACCCCAGCTCTGTCTTTTCAAACTTGCTTCTGTAGTCTTTATCTCCAGAAAAGGCCAGGCTTCCTTATTACCCAGAATAATAAAAATAGGGGTGGCAGATGGTTCAATGGGGAGGACCAGAATTTGGATCTGCTGTAGTCACACAAAAGCCAGGCAGACATAGCAACTATCTGTAATCAGAGGCAGAGACAAGGATCCCTGAGCAAAGTGGCTCTGTGTTATGCAGACTCCATGAGCTTTGGGGTCAGAGTCCTAGTTTCAATAAAATAAAGTAGACCGTGATCAAGGAAGACACCCCATTATCAACCTTTGGCTCCACATGTGCTTGAGTGTGCACACAAGAGGACCTGAGTTTGATTCCCAGCATTCACATTTGGCAGTTCATTATCACCTCTAACGCCAGCTCCAATGCCTTCTCCCAACTTTGGGGGCACTCACACAGGTAAATCTTTTTTTAAAAAAATGCAGCTTCTTATAAAAGATTCCGTTCTCTAAACTCTGGCTTCCCCTCTGCATCCTCTCTCTGTGTGTGCAGATGTCAGTTTTGAGTGTGTGTGCACATCTTCCCTAACCTGGTGCCATCACACTGGTAATTTAAAATCAGCTTGTGGCAGTTGTGTTTACACTTGCAGGAATACTTATAGAGTGGAAATGTACCCCTTTCCCCCCAAAACGGGGTACCATTCCATCACTGCCTAACATTGAATCCCTCCTAGTTCCTCACACCCTAATACCCTCAAAGGGTTTGCCAAATACAAGTTCTATATTAGACATCCATAAGCAGAAAAATTGTTAGCGTTACCTTGTTAAAAATGATCTCAGACTGGATCACAGCTGTAAATATAAACCACTAAGCTAGAAAACAGTGTAACCACTATGAGATGTGGCTAAGCAGAGAGCTCTTATCTTTGACACCAAAGCACAGACAATTAAAGGAGAAATGATAAATTGGACTTCACCAAAAATTATAAAAAAAAATTTACTTTGTGAATGACTCTTAAAAGGAGAAGAGGTACCGGGGTGCGATTCAGTGGTTAAGTAGAAGCTTAGTGTGTGCCAAGCCCTGAGTTCAGTGTAAATCACACACACACACACACACACACACACACACACACACATGGAAATCTCTTCCTGTACAGGATTCCTTCAAAGTGAGAGAAGATATTTTCAAACCATAAATATGATGAAGGACTAATATCTTGAGTGTCTAAACTTGCAAATGTAAGTAGTGAGAAAACAAGCAACCCAATGAGATTATGAACAGAAGAAGTGAAGAGACATGTCTTTGAGTGTCTTAGTCACTCTTCTGTTGCTGTGAAAAGACACCAGGATCGAGGCCACTCTTATAAAAGCTGGGGGCTTACTTACAGTTTTAGAGGATGAGTTTATCATCATCACAGTGTGAAGAAGAGAGGCATGGCACGGAAACAGTGGCAGAGAGCTCACTTCAGGCAGCAGAGAAAGAGGGGGGCAGACAGACAGAGAGACAGAGACAGAGAGACTCGGCCTGACAGTTTGGGCTTTTGAAATCTCAAAGCCCATCCCAGGTGACACACCTCTGTTGAAGATTGGTTCTAATGCTTTGATTCAGTCGAGAATCTGTGTGTCCAAACACTACAGATCCTGGTCCCCAATTGGTTTTTAATCGATCAATAAAGATGCCAGCAGTCAATGACTAGGCAAAGGGAGACAGGGTTGGACCCTTAGAGTGGGTCAGGCTAGGACTCATGGGAGGAGGAGAGAGAGGAATCCCCACGAAGTGGTGGGATACAGATGGATGTAGAAGCTGCAAGAGATAAAGCCAACCAGTCATTTGAGATTTTGGGGAAGTGCCCAGTGGCCTAGGGTAGTGGGTGGAGGATTAGAAGTGTCCAATCATTGAGCTAGATGGCATATTAAAAACAAGCTGGTGTGTGTGTGTGTGTGTGTGTGTGTGTGTGTATGTGTGTGTGTGTGTGTGTGTGTGTCTTTTATTTGTGGATCCAAAGATACCCTGGGCAGGTGACTGTAAGCACGACCTGCTGGGGGCATAAAGCAGAGCAGCTAATAACTCTACACACCTCCTCTAATAAGGCCTCCTAATCCTTCCCAAACAGTTCATCAACCAGGAACTAAGCATGCAAAGATATGAGCCTATGGGGGCCATTCTCATTCAAACAAAGACACTGAAGAACACACATAGAGAGAGAAATACTACAAATACACACATAAAAGATGTTCAATATCTTACATATAAGAGGAATGAAAATTAGAAGAACAACATTATATTCTCATCAAAATATCTATATTTTTTAAAAAAAGTTGGGCTGGGCAGTGGTGGCGCACACCTTTGATCCCAGCACTCGGGAGGCAGAGGCAGGTGGATTTTTGAGTTTGAGGCCAGCCTGGTCTACAGAGTGAGTTCCAGGACAGCCAGGGCTACATAGAGAAACGCTGTCTCGAAAAACCAAAAACCAAAACAAAACAATAATAAAAAATGTTGGAGATAAGCCTCAGCAGTTGATAGCACTTTATATTCTTGCAGAGAACCTGGATTCAGTTCCCAAGACACCCAGTTTCAGGGTTTCTGGCACCCATGTCCCACTTCCATGAGCACCAGGAACACACAAGAGTGCACAACATTTATGTAGGCAAGATGTGCACACACATACATTTTTAATGACAAAAGAGCTGGTGAGAGAGCTTGGTATGTTAAAGGTGCCTACTGCCAAGCCTAATGGCCTGAGTTTGGTCCAGGAGCCTACAATATAGTAGAAGAAGAATGCAAATTCCTGCAAGCCATTCCCTGACTTGGGCTGGTAAGGGTGCAGAAAAACTGCATCATACGTGTACTGCTGGTGAAGGTGCACAAATCCCACATCCTCTGATAAACAGTTTGCTTGCTGGAAAAGGAAATAATCACCACTGATCAACCAACAGTCACACACCTGAGCTTTCATCTCAGAGAAAAGGGAGTGTGTTCACACCAGCAACTGTCAAACTGGAAACAGCCCATATGTCCTCCAGTAGATGGGTGAACAGTTCAGCAAGCCTGCACATCCATACTGTGAAATGCTACTCAGCAGTAGAAAGCTACAGACAACTGATACATGGAACAGCCAGATAAATAACTATAAAAAATACATCCATTCAGCTGTAGAGATGGCTCATCGGTTAAAAGCACTGGCTACTCTTCCAGAGGAGCCTGGTTCAACTCCCAGCACCCACCTAGCAGCTCATAACTGTCTATAACTCTAAGATCTGACACAAACATAAATGCACTCAAAACACCAATAAAATAAAAATAAATGAATTATTGTTTTAAAAATATTACATCTGTCATTGAGGCCAGTGGATAAAGGAGCATGCCGTCAAGCCTAATGACCTGAGTTCAATCCCCAAAACCCACTCTTGTTCTCTGATCTCCAAATATGGATTATGTCTCATGAGCATATGTCTATATACACTCTAAATAAATAAATAGGCAAATATTTATTCATTATTCTTTTTACCCAAAGACCATCTAAAAGAAGAAACTATTAAATACATAAATAATAGTTACTGAAGTTAGTACTTCTTATATGTACTTGGGCCTGTTCTGGGCACAGGGGATAAAACTGAATAACACAGGGAAATGAGCAGTAAACCAGATAAGAGGTAAAATGGAATGCTAGGTGGCTGTGGGGTTGTGGCAGAAAACTAGAGGGGGACAGGGAGCCAATCGGTGGATTACAACTTTAGGGGGCTGGTCAGAGGACGTGCTACTGCAGAGGTGGAATCTTGATAAGATGGGAACATCTTAGGAACTGTGTCAATAAGGCTGGTGGTGGTGACAGTATTCCAGACAGGGGGATATCGAATGCCACTGCCTGTCACAGTGGCATGTCTGAGCTGAAGGGAAAGCAACTGTGACCAGTGGAGCCCATTGGAGAGGTCTCATTGAGCAGATCACATAGGGAGAATGGGATGTCTCTCTAACACTCACCTTGGGAACTGTTGGACCGGTTTTAAACAAATAACTTGCCATAAACAGAAAATAAACAATAGTTCCAGATGGACCTGCAGAGATGCCAATCGGAGGGACCAGAGTATATCCTTGCACTGAAACAGGTCTCTTAAGAATTAAACAAAAAAGCAAATGGGTAGGAAATAGCTCGATGGACAGGCACACCCCTGAACCAGGTCTCAACAAGTTATAAATAAGAGGTAATCTATAGGCCAGGCTGGTGATGTCTCTCTCTTTATTAGCTGTGCTCTGATAAGTTGACAGGACATCTCAGCAGCTTAGGGCCTGGAAAGTGGGGTATCCTGAGCCTGCAGCTCTGCCCACTTCCTCACCTCAGGATCAGACACTCTCCCAGATGCTTTTCCAGCAACATCTCACTTTGCAGTTTCTTTGTTTTTGTGGCAAGGGTCTCTTGTAGCCCAGGTTGACCTCAAACTCATATATACTAAGTCAACCTTAAACTTCTCATCCTCTGGTTCCTCCCTCCTAAGCGCTGGGATTACAAGCCTTCATCACCTTATTGGGGTTTATGTGGTGCTGGGGACCAAACTGGGGGTGTTGTGCATGTTAGGCACTCTCTGCCCACTGCGTCATACCACCAGCCTTTAGACGGTATCTCATTTAAACAAATACCATCTTACAACGGTCCTAGGACCTACGTCCTAGCTATCTGGCTACAATACATCAACTCTCTATATTCACACACATGCTCATGAGCAGAACTGTCAAAAATGAACCATAGAGTTGAGGAAATTCAGAGTGATCACATCCACTTCACAGATAACAAAATCTAGCCTCCCATGCTTAGAAGCCAACACCAAGAGCTGGCTTTGCAGGGTACTGCTTTTGCAGAGGACCTGGGTTTGGGTCCAAGTACCCATATCAGGTAGCTCACAAATGCCTATAAACTCCAGCTCCAGAGGATCCCATACTCTTTTCTGCCCTCCAGGAGTTCCCACGCTTACATAACCCTCACTCACAAACAAATCACTTAAAATAAAAATTTAATAAAGAAGAAGCAATAGGAAAAGGACTTGAACCCATAACCACTTCTAACAGAAGTTTCCTTCATTTAGTGGTTTGCAGCTCATCCAGAGCTCAGTGAAGAAATGCAGTGAGCATCCCCAACAAACCACAGAGGGCTTGTCTCAATCCTTTATCAGTGGGACCTGGGTCTGGCAGGTGGAAACCTCTGTTGACTCCTTGCTTCATAGGTCTGTTTTTGATGCTACATCTCACTCTTTAGAACCAATGTGATTTTGACATTCTGCTCATTCACATCTCTGTAGCACAAGCAAGACAAAATGCTTTCCTCAGCCCACTCCTTGAATAATACTGAAGCATAAGGAAAGTGGGCTGTAGCCTTGCATGTCTGGAACACAATGAGAAGGCCCCTCTATTTGGATGTATGTTTCCAATTAGTTGACCACAGCTTGGGACTTGGCAGCTGTGGGTCACAGATGAGGAAAGCACTCCGGGTATCGGCATGAATGTGTGACCGATGCCAAGTCAGGGAAGATTTGCAAAATGAGATACACATTTCTGAGAAAACCATCATATTATCAGGCTGCAGTATTTCGAAGAGATATCTTTATGTACTGAAATCAAAGAACATGCTACTGGTAAATTCTTGATTTGAAAACCAGTGGTAACCTTTCTTGGTGCTAGTGGTGGTGGTGATGGTGCTGGTGATGAAGTCAAAATAATTTTTTAGTTATTTCCACCTAAAGTACATAAACAGTTCTTGAATATTTTCCTTGTCCTAGAAATTTATTGCTTTATCTTCAAAGCCATCTCTCAGTCCTAGAGAATGGAATGTGATTGCAGGTGCTAGGCCAGAGTGTAGTACTGAAGTTAATTTGGTCAGGACATTTGAGGGATTAAACATACTCTGCCCAGAGTTAGAATGGATGCTTGTGATTATAACAGCTCATGTTTCCTGAAGTCTTTACAATGTGTCAGGCCCTGCAGCAAGTGTCGGATATGGACTACTTAACTTAACGACCTTGTTCCCCGCTGCAGTATCCTGCTCCAACATTAGTAAACAGTGCTTGACAGTTTTAAACAGTAAAAAGTGGCTTTACTGTCCTTGCTTCTCTCTCCTCACCTTTGTTTTTCACAGAAAAAAAATAAATCGGTCTGGCTAAACCTAACCCTCTTTGTCCAAATCACACATTCCCAACAGAAAGAGAACGCACAATTGTTTTGATGAGTCTTGCTTTAAATCCATAACAGCCGAACACTGTGGTACACTCTCAGGAGACTGAAGAAGGATCTGAATTCCAGACCCACCTTTTCAAAGGAAGTTGAAGAATAGCTGGGGAGCTATAGAGATGGCTCAGTGTCTCAGTGGTTAAGAGCACTGGATATTCTTCCTGAGGACCTGGGTTTGACTCCCAGCACCCATGTGGAGACTCACAGTCATCCATAACACCACAGTTTGGGGATCCAAGTTCCTCTTCTGACCTCCATGGGCACCAGGAACACATGTAGACAAAACACTCATACACATAATAACGTAAAGTAAAATGAATTTAAAAAGAACCATGTTGGGTACAGAGTGATTTCAAGATAAGCCTGGGCTACAGAATAAGTTTTGAGAGAGGCTGGGAATTCGCAGCATTCGTGCTGGGAAGAGAGCTTGGTTGAAAAATTCTTCATCCATGCAAGGATGAGGTACTGAGTTCAGATCCCCATCACCAATGTGAAGAGCTGGATACAGAAGCAATTGATTGTAGCCCCAACACCGAGGAGCAGAGATAGAAAGATCTTGAAGTTTGCTTTGCAGTCAGTCTAGGTGAACTGGTGAGCCCCAAGTTCAATGAGAGATCCACCATGTAGGGAGCAGAGAAAGCTCTGAGTGGATGAAGTCTCAGCTGAATGTGCTTGCCCACATAAGCAGGCCATGTTAAAGACCCCAGAGCTTCAGATCCATGCAAGAATGGAAAAGTCTTCGCCCTGGAGTTTGGTTTAGAGACAGGGCAAAGCCTTCCTCAGGGGACAAAATGCAAGTGTTTACAGTAAATGTTGAATATATCCCCCAAAGCTTTCTCTCCTCCTAGATGTTGATGGCCGGAAGACCGCTCTAATACAGAGACTAAGAGATTAGCTAAGCCGGGCTCCTTGATTCAAGTGTAGCTCAAACCCGCCCTTGTTTAAGTATATTCAAAAACCCCACCTCTCTGTTCAAATCTATACAAGAAACACACCGAGCTTCCAGGGCATTGCAGTTTCTCCAGAGGAGAGCTCAGACCACCTGATCCTAGATTTTCACCTGTGTGTCTGTCGGTATTTGTCTTGTCTTCATTCCCTCACCATGCCCAGTCAGTTCCTGCTACTGTGCATGGATGTAGCAACCTGTCTTTAAAAAAAAAAAATGGAGAGAAATTGAGAATGACAACTGATGCCAATCTCTCTCTCTCTCACACACACACACACACACTTTCATATTCATGAACACACATAGATACACACATTCATGAATACACATAAACAAATACACACATTCATGAATACACACACAGAGACACACATATTCATGAACACACACATTCACACATTCATGAATGCACATGCACACATCTACCTTACCCTCACACACATACACTCACACATTCATAAACACACACACATTCATGAACACACATATACATTCACATTCACACATTCAGGAACACACACACACACAGAGACACACACATTCATGTACACACACATTCACACATTCATGAATGCACACGCACACATCTACCTCACCCTCACACACACTCACTCACACTCACATATTTATGAACATACACATTCACAAACATTCACACATACGCGTGCTCATGAACACACACATATGCTCTCTACAAATCTCAAATGGCACAACCTGCTCCCTGGTAACCCTATCAGCTCCTTCAGGTCCCCCAGTACTCTCAGTGAGAGGTCACTTTGATTATTTTGGAGTCTGAGTGATGGAGGTGACAAAAGACATTGGAGAGGTTCCAAGCAGCAGAGCAAGAAGGCCCTTCTTTGATATTACTTGTTTCTTGGGCTTAGCGATGGGAATCACTGGAGAGTTCTGGGTAGAACAGAGTTTGCAATCTGACTCAGAATGAACAAGGACAATAGACATTATATAGGCGGTTGGTGTCATAATCCAAGGAAGAGATGGTGATGGCTGGATCCAGGTGCTCACAGGGAGGAGTGGAGAAGGGTTCTGATTTGAACTGTGACTTTGATAAATTTATATGTTAGCTCCAGTTGCTGTCTGTGGATTCCTTGGGCTTTTCTATATATAGGAAAAGATTTTAAAATCATGCTTAGTTTCATGGCAATGGGACTGTAATTAATGACCCCGAACTGACACACTTAAGCATTTAAAAGGGTGTGTGTGTGTGTGTTTTCTGACAGAACATCCTATATCTCAGGCTGACTTAGAACTTGTTGCATAGCTAGGGATGACCTTGAACCCCTGATCTGCCTGCCTCCACCCGTCAAGTGCTCGCAGTACAGGGCATGGCACTGTTCCAGCTTAGTTTTCTTATCTTGAAAATGGTAATGCTCTTAACAATACGGTAGTTGTGAGGACTGAATGACTCTGTGTAAAGGACCAACCGTTGTTGAAGAAGACATTCTAGATAGTACATATTTTGAATCCAGAGGTCTTTAAAGTGCCTACAATTATTTAAATTAGACCCATTAACAGGTACTATGTAATGCCTGGTAAGGTAAAGATACGTGTTGCAAGTTCTAAGGAAGTTAAAAATATCTGTGTCATCAAACATTATCATTCTCATGCCTGCAATTGTAACCCTGCTGTAGAAGGCTGAGTCAGAAGGCTCACTGAGGGTATAAGGCCAGCCTGGGCTACATAGTGAGTACTGGTGAGGTCAACAAAGGCTACATAGCAAGATCTTGTCTCAGAGAAACAAAGGAAGAAAAAAAGGAGGGAGAGAAAGAAAGAGGGAGGGAAAAAGCTAAGCCAGACCAAGGCCAGCACACACCTGTAATAGGATCAGGAATTTAAGTCCATCCTCAGCTACAGAGTAAACTGGAGATCAGACTTGACTTCTTGAGATCACATCCCCAAAAGCAAACAACCTCTAATTTTTAAAAAACGGAATGTATAGCATATTGTCATCTGCAGTAGCTCTGTCTTGCAATAGAACCCCCAGCTTCCTTTTCCTGTTTGACTTTAACTCCCTGGCCATTGTTCATATTTTTCCCAGCCCTCCACACATCCCCCTACTTGCCTCTGGAAGCTGCCATTCTACTTGACTTCTATAAAATGAACTCTAACTTTCTCTGGCTGAGTGAGAGCTTGGGGTATTCATCTCTGTATGAGGGACAGCTCTAAAGCCTTGTCCTCAAACAAGAGCTAAGCAACCTGAGGTTAAGGGATGGACGGGTGGTGGAGAGAGTCCCTTGGTCACCAAGGCTATAAGTAAGATAGAACCTGAATCTCACAGTGTGGGTGACCCACACAGTTTTAGGAGAAAAATGAGTGCCTCCAAACCCACCACGAGGCTGGAAATGCACACAGATCTCCATCTGATGCTGAGCAGGTCTAGGGGCTCCATCGTGAAGCCTGGGATGTACATGGGGCCTTGGTTTCAATAAGGCATTGAGTCTCACTGTGGTGGGCCTGTCTATCCTGGCTTCCATGCTCTATTTCCCATGGGTGACTCCCTAATGCACCCTGTGCAGTCTCATGTTGGTGAGAGGGGAGTGGTGGCTGTGTTTGTTACCTGGCCTAAACTGGTTTCAGTGGCTCATTGCCGGTATTGACTCTGCAGAAGTCCCCAGACTTTGCCCAGAAGTGGTTTTCCCCATGGTAGATCTGGTACCGGCTTTCAAAATGGAAGTCCAGAGCATAACTCCCTCTCTCTTGCCCAAGCTGGAGGTGTCTCCTACCGTGCAGATAGGGATGGGGGGAGGGGTGCCGTAGTTAACCTCCTTCCTCTTACCTTCCCCTATGCAAATTTTCATTTTGTTTGGCTAACAGCAGGCAAGAGGCTCTCTCGCTTGATTACCTTCAGTTTTGTGAAGTCAGTTTGGTGTATAAAAAGCAGGTCTGAGTTGGCATGTCTGTGGAGCAGGCTCCCTGGACGATCTTGCTGGGCACCATCTTGCTCTAACTCCAGAACACCCTTAACAAAGGATAGGTAGAGGGCGCGGTCACAGGCGTACCAAGAGGAGTCACCCGCATCCCTTAACCCCAGGCTACTTAGCTCTTGCCAGGCCTGTGTTTGAGGACAAAACTTTAGAATGTTACTCCCAGAAGCAGCGATAGTCAGGGGACCAAGAAGAGACCCACGCCACATCCAAACCCACTGTGTAGACGGAACATGTAAAGCGGCTGCCAGAGAAGTGAATTCGGCAGGAGCAGCCAGGGTCCACTTGTCTGTCCGCCTGTCCCTCTGTCCATCTGTGGTTTGCCCCGGCCTCTAAATTAAACACCTGGGAAAGTTAAAGCACATAATTGGTCTGGCAAGGAGCCCAGGCACTGCGCTGTCTTTAAAGCCCTCAGGAAATTTGCATGAACAGCCCTGGGAAGGAGCTAAGAAGCTGAAAGTAGGTACAGAGAGGATTGGCTTAGTGGTGTTTCTTGGGAGACAGTGTCAGAATAGTTGAGTAAACTGAGAGGATTTGAGTCTGAATGAGCAAGGCAGGTCTGGGAGGATGAGCTTCTCACAGTCACAAGGTCTTAAGCCAGTACTGGGAGCGGCAGTGGAGGCAGAGAGACTCACCAGGAAAACAGAGAGGGTGGAGGTTGTCTTGGTCATGGTGTCTCTTTATAGCAATGGAAACCCTAAGACAGTGGCCAAGCCTCAGAGGCTATCTACAAAAAGAAAGACTATAGGCCGCTGTGGGTTCTTACTGACTTTCCTTAGAAATCCAGAACACCAGAAGCCAACTTCTATGTTAGGGTTTTCATTGCTGTGAAGAAACACCATGAAAACTCTTATAAGTGACAATATTTAATTGGGGCTGGCTTAGGTTCAGAGGCTTAGTCCAATATCATCATGGCAGGAAGCATGGCAGCATCCGGGCAGACATGGTACCGGAGAAGAAGTTGAGAGTTCTACATCCTGATTCTTCTGACTAGAAGAAGACTGGCGTCCTCTGGCAGCTAGGAGGAAGCTCTCTTCCACAATGGGTGGAGCCCGAGCGTAGGAGGAGACCCACCCCCACAGTGATACACTTCCTCTGACAAGGCCATACTTCCTAACTGTTCTGCTCCCTATGGGCCAAGCATATTCAAACCACGACAAGTGCCTATAGCATGTGCAAATAATGCAGTTGAAAGGAGAAGAAAAAAAATGCCTCTACCCTTCCCCCTGGCAATGAGCAAAGAGACACCTTGTTGGTAATATTGTTCATATTTCAGTCAGGGGCAGAGCAGATGGCAATCTATTGTTCATCTTAGTTTGATGCTTGGCTTAATGGCCAAAATTGCCTTATGCCTAGGCCTCATAAAAAAAAAAAAAAAAAATTAAATCTGATCAAATCCAGGCAGCACAGCACAGGAAGAGGAAGACAGGGACCCCCAGACTGCCATGCTACCCACAGACCTGCCCTTCAGCACAGGGCACAGGTAAGCCATAGATACCCATTTGCCACTATGACACACAACACGAATGGAGGATGTCACTCGGGGCCCTCCAGCCACATAGCCAGCCTGCAGCGGGAGCCACCACGATGTGTGAGTCTGTGGTGGGCAGATGGAAACGAAAGCGAAGTGGATCAGCTTAAGTATTATTAAGAAACATGGAACTGGAGACTCGAGGGTGGAGAGGAATAGCCTCTTGTGAGTGGTCAGTCTCACCACCTGGAGCCATGATGAGGTCCCAGCCCCAGCTGCCACTGAGAGCCATGTCTGAGCCCATGGCTATATAGCATTAAGGGGCAACATCAATGTCCATGGCTCATTTATACCACTAGAAAATGTGGGAAGTCCTAGTTAGGACCACCACTAGGGAGCACATGGATGTCCATAACTGGCCCTGCCCCTCACTGGATGTGGCACTCTGGAGATCTGGCCCCATCTCTCACCAGTGGCAGCCCTCCAGAGAATAGGCCCTGAGCCTCACCTGGGAAGCCCAGTGGAGCTGTCCTGCCACCCATGGTGGAGGGGTGTGGGTTGGCCAGCCCCGAGGGCATGAGTGTGGAAGAACTGACCCCCCACCATTTGTCTGCCATGTAGCACAGGTACAGAGATAATGCTACCCCTCCCCCTGACCCTGTGCCACCCCTTGCCACCTCTAGCAGTTGGCAAAGCTCCTCACCAGCTTCAGCAACCAAAAAAGGAGGCCCTGCACCTCACCTGACAGCACCACAGAGCTGACCGTGGTGTCAGGGACACAGGTGAGTCAGCCCTGGGACAAAAGCATGGGAGAGCT
Source organism: Rhynchomys soricoides (assembly GCA_019843965.1). NCBI lineage: Eukaryota > Metazoa > Chordata > Mammalia > Rodentia > Muridae > Rhynchomys > Rhynchomys soricoides. The sequence goes on along the minus strand of JADRCH010000008.1, from coordinate 2,906,113 downwards.
GGTCCTGCCACTTATCATCTGCCAAAGGATGGTGTGGGTGTGGGAGTGATGCTCCCCTCTTGCCCCTCTCCACCTGTAGCAGTTAGGAAAGCTGGCCCTGGGGTCATGAGAGTGGGGGAGCTGCCCCTGCCCCCAACAGCTACAGCACTAGGAAGAACAGTTCCTATACCTTGCCTAAGCAGCACAGTAGTCCTGGTGGTGGGGTGAGGGTGAGCCACCCCCCAAGGGATAGCTGGCCCTGTGACTCATCTGTTGTAAGGTGGCAGGGTGAAGGGGTGATGCCCCTCTCACCCCCTCCGCACCCCTAACCACCTACAGTAGTTGGGAGAACTGGCCCTGGGGGTCTTGAGAGCAGGTGAGCTTGCCCTGCCACTCTCTAGCTGCAGCACTCTGCACCTCATCTGGACAGCACAGTGGAGCTGGCCCTGATGGCAAAGGCATGAGTGAACCAGCTCCAAGGGTGTGAGTGTAGGAGAGCTGACCCTGCCACCCACTAATGACAGCATTGGATGGCTTAGCCTGAGCAGTGCTGAGAGCTCACCCTAGTGGTACAGATAAAAGAGGCTTACCAGCTCAGCTACCACCCAGGCCCAGATTCGGGGTTCTGAGTTGGCCCACCCCAATATCTATATCAGCTGGGAATGGCTGGGACATGTGAAAGGGCCAGTCCTGCTGATCCAAAGCTGCAGGATCTCCATGACACAAGGCAACAACAGGATAACTAGGAGGTGTCCCAAAGAGGATCCAATAGTGATGGTGTTATAGAAGCCAGAGATCTCAAACCAGACCAATGACTCATTGCAGGTGAAGATGCGTGGACCAAGGGATATAGTGTGAGACACACTATGATGTGCTACAACTTCCATGATGAAAATTTTTTTCTATGCTTTGTTTTTGGTGTGTGTGTATGTGTGTGTGTGTGTGTTATTTTGGGGGGAGATCACAAGGATGAAGTATGAGGGGACAGAAAGATGAACAGGACTGGGGTGCATAATGTGAAATTCATAAAGTATCAATTAAAAAACAATTTTTAAATGCCTCTAAACCAGAAAACGTGTTTATAGACTTTCCAGAAAAGATGGCATTAGCCAAGATTTAGAAGAAAAGAAAAGCTTCCCCTGTGGCAGTGGGGACAGTCCCAGAAAAGGCACCAGTATGAGCCTCAGTATTCCTTTTCATCAGGAACAACGGGTGAGAAGGTGGGGACAGTGGGAGGAAGACCACATGGTGCCAGTGTATGTTACTGTAGAGACCCTGAGCAGCGGGATCAGAATGACTCTTAGGAAGACTGGAGCTCACAGGGACAGTTAGAGACAGTGGCAAGGAGCAGTCAAATCGAAGAGGCCACTGAGGAGACTGTGGTAACGGTCTCTGTCAATGAGCCCCAACACCGCAGGGTTCCACCTGTCAACTAGCATCACAGAATGCCAAAGCAGAGATGAAGCTTGGAAGTCAAGCCAACTTCATTCCCAATGACAGATGGGAAAGCTGCATCTGAGATGTCAGATGCTAAGCTACACAGCAAGCGAGGGCAGAGGCGAGCATGGCACCTGTGTTCCCACGAGCATGCGTGTCAGTGTTCTTCGGAACCATATACTTCACAAAAGAAAGTCGGAGGTCGCTGCCTGTGCGCTGAGGTCAGAGCAACCCAACATAAAGTCTGAAGACAGCCGGGAAAACATATACAATAAATCCAGTAAAACAAGGTGTCTTAGTCAGGGTTTCTATTCCTGCACAAACATCATGACTAAGAAGCAAGTTGGGGAGAAAGGGATTTGGTCAGCTTATGCTTCCACACTGCTGTTCATCACTAAAGGAAGTCAGGACTGGAACTCAAGCAGGGGCAGGAAGCAGGAGCTGATGCAGAAGCCATGGAGGGATGTTTCTTACTGGCTTGCTTGCTTCTCCTGGCTTGCTCAGCTGGCTTTCTTATAGAGCCCAAGGCTACCAGACCACAGATGGTACCACCCACAAGGGGCCTCCCCCCCTTGATCACTAATTGAGAAAATGCCTTACAACTGGATCTCATGGAGGCATTTTCTCAACTGAAACACCTTTGTGATAACTCCAGCTTGTGTCAAGTTGACACAAAACTAGCCAGTATAATTGACCTCTTGTCAACTTGACACACAAATATATCACTATTAAGCCTCAACCCTTACTTTCTTATTCTTCCCCAAGATCTAAATAACTTTAAAAGTCTCAGAGTTCTTGCAAATTCTTACTATTAAAATTTCAATCCTTATAAAGATATCCAATCTCTTAGAATTCAAAGTCTTTTTACCATCAAAAGTCTCTTAACTGTGGGCTTCACTAAAATACCTTCTTCCTTCAGGAGGGAAAATATATCAGGGCACAGTCACAATCAAAAGCAAAATCAAACTCCAACTGTTCGATGTCTGGGATCCTCTCACAATCTTCTGGATTCCTACAAGGGCTTAAGTCACTTCTCCAGCTCTACCCTTTGTAGCACACACCTTGTCTTCCAGGCTCCAGATGCCTGTACTCCACTGCTGCTGCTGTTCTTGGTGGTCATCTCATGGTACTGGCATCTCCAAAACGCTGCTGTCTTCTCTGCAACTAGGCTTTACCAACAGCCTCTCTTCATGGTGCCAAGCCTCACCTTCTTTGCATGACCCCTTCAGTCCTGGGCCATCAATTGCAACTGAGGGTGCACCTTTACCAATGACCTTCTGAGGCCTCTCACAGTGCCCAGGCCTCAGCTGCTCTTCATGACTCCTTCATGCCTTCAAAACCAGTATTACCTGGATGACTCTTACACATTACCAAGTCCAGCCACAGCACAAGGCACAATCCTAGTTATCTCTGGAACACAGTCTCTGTGCTCTCAGAAAACACTTCCCAGAAGATTTCACCTCAATGATGTTGATCTCTTTCCAATTACTGCCAATTTCCCAGCTCCAGCTAACCAGCATCAATAGTTCCAGTAATGCAATGGTTTTGCTTTAGTAGTTCTGGTATCTTGTTAATCACAGCTGATCCTTCAGCCTCAGCTAACCAAAACTACAGAATCTTCACAGTCAAAATGGCACCGGCCCTGATAAGAGTCTTTAATCTTCCCTCTGAAATCTCACAAGCCAGGCCTCCATCTTCTGCACTGTTCTCAACATTATCGTCCATGCTCCTACACAACATCCCACTGAGCTCTTAACACCAAATGGATCTTCTAGCCCAAAGTTCCAAAGTCCTTCCACAGTCCTCCCCAAAACATGGTCAAGTTGTCACAGGAATACCCCCACTACGCTGTACCAATTTGTCTTAGTCAGGGGCTTCTATTCCTGCACAAACATCACGACTAAGAAGCAAGTTGGGGAGGAAAGGGTTTGTTCAGCTTACGTTTCCACACTGCTGTTCATCACTAATGGAAGTCAGGACTGGAACTCAAGCAGGAAAGGAAGCAGGAGCTGATGCAGAGGCCACGGAGGGATGTTTCTTACTGGCTTGCTTGCTTCTCCTGGCTTGCTCAGCTGGCTTTCTTATAGCGCCCAAGGCTACCAGACCACAGATGGTACCACCCACAAGGGGCCCTCCCCTTGATCACTAATTGAGAAAATGCCTTACAGCTGAATCTCATGGAGGCATTTTCTCAACTGAAACACCTTTGTGATAACTCCAGCTTGTGTCAAGTTGACACAAAACCAGCCAGTAAACAAGGCTTCCTGGTTTTAACTTATAACCTTGTTTCCCTCAGCAAGACTCTAGTATGTCAAAAATGGATAAAGAACAATTTCTAGGGTCTAGAGATAGGGCTCAGTGTTTAAAAGTATTTATTACTCTTGCAGAGGACCAGGTTTCAATTCCCAATAGTCACATGGTATTATACAACCATCCAAGTAACTCCAGTTTCAAGTAATTCAACACCCTCTTCTGGCCTCTAAGGGTACCAAGAGTGTATATGGTACACATACATACATGCAGGCAAACACTCACAAATAGAATAAAATGAATAAATATAATTTTTTAAAATTTAAGGAATGTTTCTAAAATAAAACAAATGACAGGTACCCACACATTTTAAATGTTTCTATTTTATTTTTATTCATGTTCTTGTATGTATATGCATATGTTTCTGTTTCTATGTGTGAATGAGGATGCAGGTTCCCACAGAGACCAGAAGAGGGTGTTGGATCCCCTGGAGTTGGAGTTACAGGCAATTATGAGCTATTCAAAATGATTGCTGGGAACAAAACTCCATTCCTCTGCAAGAACAGTGTATATTTTTAACAGCTGAGCAGTCTTTCCAGCCCCAGATACTCATGTTTTTAAAATTCTAGTTTTTCTGGAGAGTGAAGAAGTATAAATAAAAACCATGTATTTAATTTCACAATCGATTTGAGGGCAAGTTAAAATACACACATTTTATATTTATATATTTTCATATATTTCACACATATTTTTGCATTTCATATATTCACATCTGTATTTCTCATATACTTATAAATACTTCATATAGTAATATATGTGTGTGTGTGTGTGTGTGTGTGTGTGTGTGTGTATTTTTCCCCCCAATGGCAACTTAGACTTGGTGACTATCCTACTCTAACATGGTCATCAATGTATTTTGGTATAGTTTTCTTGGTGGTCTATTTATGCTCTGTCTCAGAAGTCACAAAACTGTTGGTAACTTTATATAAAGTCAGGATTCTCCAGAGACTTAGAATCAATATAGCATTGAATGAATGAATGAATGAATATGCAGGGTTGGTTCACCTGTTTGTGGATACTAATGGGTTCCAGAAGCCGCAGTGGACAAGCTAGAAAACCAGATAGATGGTATAGTTCCACAAATCTTAAGGATGGATAAACAGGGCAACCCACGGCAGAGTTCTGCTCTGAGTGCTGGAAACTCAGGAAGAGCAATGTATACTCAGAGTCAGCAACTAGGAGAACATGATGTCTTAAGCCAAGGGCATCCACACAGGAAGGATTCTTTCCTATCCAGCCTTTCTCTCCAGTCTACAGAGCCCAAAGATACTTTCTACCAGAAAGACTCTCCTAGTCACAGTAAGAATCGTGTTTGACCCACTATGTGGACATCCCATTGCATGATGAGGTTGATACACAAAATCAACCATCACACCTTTGATCACAGCATTTTACTTCTAGAAATTATGCTATCAAGTTCCCAGCCATCCTGGGCTATGGAATAAAATTGTCAAAGAAAGAAAGAGGACCAGTGAGGGGGAGAGAGAGAGAGATGGACAGACACATACAGACAGGTTGGAAGGGGGAGGATGGCAGCTAGCTTTAGAATACAATTGATGAAACATGAAACATGGCTTTAATTTTTTTTTAAAGTTTATGTGTATATTTTTTTGCCTGCTTGTTTGTCCCTCTCCCTCTCCCTCTCCCCCTCCCCCTCCCCCTCCCCCTCCCCCTCCCTCTTCCCCTCCCTCTCCCCCTCCCTCTCCCTCATGCATGCAGTTCCCTGGAAGACCAGAACAGAGTTTCAGATCCCTTGGAATTGCAGTTACAGAGAGTTATGATCAACACGTGCTGGATAGCAAACCTGCATCCTCTGGAATAGCAGGCAGTGCTATTAACTGCTAAGCCATTTCTCCATACCTAAAGATACTATGCTTTAGAACTTTTATTTCAGTGTTTATCATACAGAAAGAAAAGCCAGGACCTACATTAGAGTTACTAATAGATCTGAATTAAATTCTAAAATATTTAACAATTTAAAAACTGGTTTAATACACTACAGGGCTGGGGTGTAACTTAGTGATATCATACTTGTCTAGCCTGAGTGGGGTTGTAGACTCAGTCTTCACTACCAAGATAAATAGATAGGTAGATAGATAGATAGATGATATATAGATAGGATGATATATATATAGATAGATGATAGATAGGTAGGTAGATGGATGGATAGATAGACAGATGGATAGATGGATGGTTGGATGGATGGACAGACAGACAGATGATAAATAGTTGGATAGATAGATAGATGATAGGTAGATAGATAGACAGACAGACAAACAAATATTTTTATGTTAAAATATTATACAGCCATTAAAATGTTTTTGGGAAGCTAGAAAGATAGCTCATCGGAGGTAATAGTATCTCATGACCCGAGTTCAATCCCTGGGACCCACACAGTGGAAGCAAGAACCAATTTCTCAAAATTGTTCCTTGACCTTCACACATGAATGCTCATGTGTGGAATGTGTTCATGAGTACACATGCTTACACACACATAGACACACACACATACACACACACAAAAACATAAATAAGTAATAAATAAATGTTTAACCAAAAAATTTAAACATTTTGAAAGATTTTTTTAAAGTGATTTACAAAAATCCACAGGAGGTAATTTGGGACTTAAAAGGAGCAAGATATTAAACTATGTGTACATCTGATGACAATTTAATAATCCATGCCAATTTGGCTCATATATCTCATCCACATGATATGCATTACAATCATTCGTACTTAATATAGCCCTATAAAGTGGGTACTGTTACAATTACCATTTGCAAATGAGGAATCTGGAGTTAGCAGACTTCTCAGCAACCATCAGTGGGACAGAATGATAGCCAAAAGTGATTCTGAGGCAGTCTTGCTCAGAGCCTTTGCTCTCCCCTCTGAGCTGGTGGGACGTGGGCATGCTTGGTGGAAAATGCAGAACGAAGGGCTATACATGTAAACATCGAGGCAGGTAAGGTTAGCTTCCCTTTTCAGGTACTCAGCAGTAAAACTCCCTTCTTTCCCTCACGGCCCCACCTCTAGTCCACCTGACAATCCTAGCAGCCCAGGTTTTCGATTCGACTCAGCTTTGATCCCTTCTTACACGGGCTATTTCTTCCACCAAGTCGACTTTCCTTTGGAGGTAGGGCCTTGTGTACCCAGGCTGGCCTGGGACTCCCCACCTGCCTTCTGCGTGTTGGAATTATAGCCACAACACCCAACTGTCTTTTTATAGATTTCCTGGTCTCTCCTTCCACAGTGGCCGCAGCCTCCTCTGCTGAGCAGGCCACTCCTCCCATCTTCAACTTCTTCCCCTTCTGTCTCTGCACACCTGGAAGCTTTGGCTTCCCGGTGGCCAAGGGAAATAGCGCCCTGCGGCTGGCCGGCAGAGTTTCCCCAGCTTGAAGGAGTCTTGTCTGGTCACTTTTTACTGTCCAGTCTCAGCCTTCTTCCTGTCCATTGTCTGTCTATCAGGGGAGGGAGGTCTGGAAGGCTCCCTTGGGGTCTTTGAAGTTAATGGCTCCTTTTATTTCCTCCTGCTGTCGTCATGAAGTTCTCGACTTGCGCCACTACTCCCCACAGAAGCCTAACGGTGCTGGCAGGCTCCTATCATACACCTTGTTTAGGGCTCCCAGGCTGGGGCTGGAGGTGGGGCTGTGTGTGGCCTGTGTGGAGTTAAAAAGAAAAACTATATTTTAAAGTCAGGGGATATGGATATCATTCAGGTACCACAGGGATTTTACACAGAATTTGCTTCAAATAATGAAAAGCAATGTCCTGAGGATTTTTTTTTTTGATAATAAAATTGTATTATTTATTTGCCACAGGCATTTTCAATATATTTGCTAATAATCGGGATTGAATATATTGCCCGTGGAGTGACATGTTATTTAACACTAGACTATGGTAGATGCTCTTGAGTCTCCTTTCATGGCTGTATTGATCCTGTAAAGAAGGTTTGTTTCTTTTGCTAATATGATCAAGAAGGTTCACAGAGCAGAAGTGACTTAGCCAAGGCGACATAACCTTCCCAGTCTCACTTAGGAAACAGGGACAATAATTTTTTACAACGTGGTTCCTTTAGCTGTCCACCCCCATTGGACTGCTATCCATGCTTAGTTTACTAAGAAAACCTGTACTGGTACCTTCTTTACTGCTCACATGTGTTGTGTGCTGGTGGTATGAATGTGAAGTCACATGCCTTCCTCGCCTTCAAGGGTCCTGAGCATCATAAACAGAAATGGATGGAGAGCTAGAGAAGAGGGAATGAACCACTGTTTAAAAACCAAGATCAGCATGGGATGTGGCATGTGCCTGGATTATGCTAAGCGCTCCACAAACAGACAGACAGACACACACACACACACACACACACACACGAATTGCCATAGCAGGGCTAGAAAGATGGCTGAGTGGTTAAGAGCACCGACTGCTCTTCCAGACCCAGATTCAATTCCCAGCACCCACATGGCAGCTCACAACTGTTTGTAATTCCAGTTCACACATGCAGGAAAAACACCAGAGTGCATAAAATAAAAAGATAAAAAGTAACCTCTTCTTCCATCTCCATGGTTCATCCTGTGAAGAAGAGGAGGAGGAGGAAGGAGGGAGGGGGAGGGGGAGGAGGAATTACTGTAGCAATTAAATAATAATTTTTAAACCAGCAAATAGGAATAGTTTGCTCAAATGATTTCCCCACAGGGGTAATGGAAAGTTCAGGTTAATAGCACTTCAGCATGGCATATCTCTGGAAGGACATATAAATGGAATTCCTCCAGGGATAAAATCCAGGGTACACAAGATGTGGGAAGCTGTGTAAAGTGAAAATACTGAGCCTTTGCTCAAATGGTAGGAAATGGTGCCTTTGAAGTCACAGAAATCTGGGCTTTCTTTTCTCTTTCGCTCTAGCTCCCTCAACTTGATGTAATGTTTTTAGCAATTCTTCTTTAAAATGTTATTTACCATATGTGTGCAAGTATTTTTGTCTTCCTGTATGTCTGTAAATCATATGCATGTCTGGTTCCCTTAGCAACCATAAGAGGGCGCTGGATCCTGGGACTGGAAGGGAGTACTGCCCTAAAGACAGATGTGAGCCACCATATGGGTACTGGGAATCAATCTCAGGTCCTCTGGAAGAGTAGCCACTGCTCTTAACCGATGAGCCATCTATTTCTCCAGCCCAATCTACATGGCTTAAAAATATATGCGTATAAAGAAAAGTTCAACCTATCGATGTGTGTTTATCATTAGTTTTTATATTGTAAACTTCCCATTTTAAATGCAAGTATAGGCCTGGAGATCTCAGTGGATAAAGATATTTACTGCCAAGCCTTATGACTTGAGTTCTGTCTCTAGGACCCACATGGTAGAAAGAGAGAAAGAACTTGTGTCTGCAGCCTCATAAAATAAGTCAATGCAAAATAATGTAACCTCAAACATAACTTTAACTTACACTCAGAACCACTGAACTGCCCAAGCTCCTGTTTTGTAGTGGTTCGGGCATGGATATTTAATTCTTACACAGTAGTGGAAATACTACATGAAATGAATGTGCTTTTATTTGATGTCCTGATACATGAAATTCCAATCAGCACCCCCTGCCTTAGGCTCACTGATGAGTTAAGCAGAGATGAAAGAAAAGGGAGCTCGGACTGGAGAGATAGCTCAGAGGTTAAGAGCACTGTCTGCTCTTCGGGAGATCTTGAGTTCAATTCCCAGCAACCACATGGTGGCTCACAACCATCTGTAATGAGATCTAGTGCCCTCTTCAGGCCTGCAGGATACATGCAGGCAGAACACTATATACATAATAAATAAATCTTTAAAAAAAAAACAATGGAAATGTGGTTACAATGTTGTTTGTTTGTTTGTTTGTTTGTTTTTTTAAAGGGAGCATGGGTGGCCCCATTGTTTTCTTTCCCCATAAGAAAGCATATGACAGGGTTTCTGAAAATGCTATTCTCTCTGGGAACAAACTATGTCCCCAAATGATGTGCTGAAGTGACTTTATCTTGGGAACACAGTCTTTGTAGACTTCATTGGTTAAAATGAGGCTGTCCTGGGGGCTGGGAAGGTGACTTCATGGTTTAAAGACCAGGAGTTCCTCAGAGAATGCTTACAAGCAAAAACAGCAATGTCGGGTGGCTCTGGGTTTGATTGAGAGATCCTGCCTCAGTGAATAAGGAAGAGTGATCAAGGATGATTCCCTTAAGCCTCAGACTTCCATATGTACCCAGCTACACGTGTACCCCGAACACGAGTCCCCTAGTGTGCAAATATGCACACATACAGCCATGCAAACAGAAAAAGAAAACAAGTCCATACAAGAGTAGGGTGGCCCCATAGTGCATGATAAGTGGTGTATGACATTTGGATGTCCAGGTAAGGACGTGAGGAAGACCATAACCATGCAGTATAGTTTGGTGTCATGTGACTGTGGACCAAGGCCACCCACAGAAAAATGATAAAGGCAAAAAAGGTTCTTTAGTGTCTTCAGAGGCAGCATACACCTCCTGACAATGAACTTAAGACTTCTGCCTTCCAGGAGCAAGAGATCACTTTCTGTGACGTTAAGCCACCCAGTGAGGTGCTGGGTCACAGGGGCCCCCAACTCACAACACCTTCGTTCTGCGCTCAAAGCAAGTTCTGTTTCAAATGGAATGCATGGATGGCCTTTCCAGGTTGCCACTGATCCCCACCTAATGCCTACTTGTAGATTTAGTCCACCTGCCTTTAACTCCCTGGAATCTCATGCATCAAAGATTTGCAGGAATTCTGTGCTCCCAAGGCATAAAAGATGTGATATCCCAGTGGGCTCCAAGAACAGAAGAACACTTATTGCACATATCTGCTCACTTCCTCCAAATTCAACTAATCTGGAAAATGTCATTGCAGAACACAGGATCAAAGATCAACTCTTAGACCAGGGATGTAGTTCAGTGGCAGAGTGTGTGCCTAGCACGCTAGCATGGGTCAAGTCCTGGGTTTGATTCCCAGAATGGCCAAATAAAAGCTCAAATGTATTATGTAAATGATAATACATTTAGATAATGCATACACGTATGCATATATATATAATATATATAATATATATATTATATATATATATAGTACATGTGTGTGTGTTGTGAAACAGCCCCTCTAGCACTGTGTGTCATACAACTACATAGGTCAGACACCTATGTGTATAGCTGGCCCTGAAGGAAATGCACTTTCATTTTGTATCTTGTTGGTTTTACTTTTTTTGTTTTTTTTTTTTTAACTTAAAAGGGTAATGTGGACCAGCTTTGTCCTGGACTCTGTGTTTTGAAGCAAAACACTCCTTTTTTATTCTTCCTGTTTGATTGTTGAGCTTAATTTGCAGAATTCTTATCTAGGCCAGGATGTTAGAGGACTTGGCAAATATTCTTTCTATTTTTCTGAACACATAGCTGGAAACAGTTTGAAAGAGTTACTTAGTTTTGGTCAAAGACCAAAGTGTAATAAGGCATGTGTCTTCCTTCTGTCCTTGTTAATGTCACCAGCTCTCACGCGCTGGGTTCTAAATAATGCAGCGTGAACCAGAGGAATGCAGAGTAAGACCAGAGGAATCCTACACTACTCAAAGTGTTGGCTTCACCTTCCCATAAGAAGCTATACTGGAGGAATTGCGTTATTATGATACCCATAGGTCCAGGATCTTCTCCACAGTGTGACTATGGCTACAAAAAGCTGCAAACAGTCTTGGTGTTCAGCAAAATAAAATGCCCATCATGATGGATCCAACTATGGGACCCCAGAGTACCATGCAGCTCTGTGGACATGGCCATGAAAGAACAAGAATAGCAGGATGTTCACAATGTGCACCATTAAAGGAACAATGTCTATGTTGGTAAACACAGGTCATTCTGTGTGCATGTGTGTGCATGTGTGTAAGCACACATGCCACTTCAGAAGATTTCTTTATTTTTATGTATGTGCCTGTGTGTGTCTATGTGCAATGGTGTGCAAGTGACCAAGGAGGACAGAAGAACCATAGTTACAGGGAGTCGTGAGCTGCCTCACATGAGTTCTGAGAACTGAACCCCAGTCGTTGCAAGAGCAGCAAGTACTCTTAACCACCAAGCCATCTCTCTAGCATTCTATTCCCATAAGTCACTTTTGAAGAAAACAAGCTAATGGCTATCCTTAGTAACAGAATGGAACCAGGAAGAGCTTGTATCACATGAAAGGAGACGATGGGAGGAAGGCGAGAGAAAGCTCATTGCGGAGTTAACAGTCAGTAGTGACAGTGGAAATACTAGACTCGCTGTCTCCAAGTGAGGTTGTAATGAGCAGAGTTTTCCTTTCTTCTCCCTTTGTACATGGGAAATTTGAAGGTAGCTAGAATGTTTCTGCTTCAAACTTCTGGTTCCTTAACTGTCAGTGTTTGAGGTGGAGGATGGAAGAGCAGTCATTGATCCATAATAAGCTCTTAATAAGAATTTACTTTTTTGAATGATCAAAAACTTTTGGCCTGACTGGGAGAAGTAAGCCCAGTTACATTGTTTCTCAGCAGTCAGCACAGGAAATCACCTCTGCTAAGGGCACCTGTGGGCAGCCAGCAGCCTCTAAAGGCATCAGTTTATTGGTGCAATGTGTTTTTATTCTTCAGAGATAGTGGGAAAAGGAGGGAGCCCCGAGGATACACAAAAGAGGGCTGGGTGAGTGTGTTTAGATTCCTCTTAAAGCAGCTCCTAGAGAAAAGCCCAGAGTGTGTGTTTCTGCTTCCGCTATCAGCTTCCTCCATAAACTCATAGCTTATGTTTAGAAAAGGGAAGACAATAAACCAGTGAAGTATCCGGGCTTTCTTTTTTCCATATACCCAGAATAGAGAGATTATTGCAAAAGAAATAATGTGGGCTTTTTTTTTTTTTTTTTAAATTAGCAAAACAGAAACAATGCTGTAAGCCATTCATTGTTCAAGGCAGGCCTCCCCAGCAAATGTAGCATATGGGTATTGAAAATAACATTCATCCTTTTTTTTTTCTAGTTATGAAGGCAATATATGTTTCTTGTAGGAGATTTAGAAAACACAGATATACTGGCAGGGGGTAAATTAAAGATTTCCAGGACTGAAGATGAAACTGGGAGGCACAGAGTGCTTGCCTGGGATGTGCCAGTCCCTAGGTTTAATAGCTGTCACTGACTCCTTCCACTTCCTCCCTCCCCTTCCCTTCCTGTTCTTCCTCCCATGATTGCCACTCTGAGTACAGTCGATGCTTTTATGGATATTTTTCAATTCCTTTTGTGTGTGAATAAATATGTATGGAAGTAGAAAAACCTATTCTAGCCTCCCGCTTACTTAATACTTGTGAATGTTACCCTACCCCCAACTCATTACGTAGTCATTCCTTTCAAAAACATCTTTATAAGAAGATCATCCTTGGGGGCTGGAGAGATGGCTCAGCGATTTAGAGCACCAGCTGCTCTTCCGAAGGTCGTGAGTTCAAATCCCAGCAACCACATGATGGCTCACAACCATCCATGATGAGATCTGATGCCCTTTTCTGGGGTGTCTGAAGACAGCTACAGTGTATTTACATAAAATAAATAAATAAATCTTTAAAAAAAAAAAAAAGAAGAAGAACATCCTTAGCCAGTTTCTTGTTCAAGCAGTTTGCCACTGCCTGTGTGTGTGTGTGTGTTGTCTGAGTTTTGGTTTTGGAGATGAGGTCTCACTGTATAAGCCTTGGCTGGCCTAGAACTCAGCATGTACCGCAACCTGGCTTCAGACTCACAGAGGTGGAATAGTCAGATCAGATGATACTTTTAGACTTGTTGATTTTTGTTGTTTTCCAGAAGGATGGCATCTGCATTCCCAAGAACAGTGTATATCTACCCACCTTAGAAGTCCTGTGCTAAGTAAACCCTCAACAGTGGGGGAAGGGTGATGACTGAGAACAAAGTATGACAACACATAGGTGCGAAATGCCACAACCGAGCTCATTACTTTGTATGCTAACATAAAAATTAACACTAAAAACATCTTTGATAAAGATCTGCTGCTCCAGTTTTTAAAACTTGTGTTTGTTAATGAATATGGGCGTGCAATTTTTTTTTTCTTTGATGGTCTGCCTATCCATGCTTTTCATCCACTTCTGCATGAGGGTCTTAGGTCACATTGATCTAAAGATATGCAGACATGCATGTATATATATCACATTTGTTTAATCCAAGGTATTTTTTTAATGAGGGTTCAGAAATGCTAAAACTACTTTTCAGTGCAAGTTCATCAAAACTAAAAAAATCAAAAAACAAAAAACAAAACACTACTCACATAGCCTAGACAGGGCTCGAACATCTGTGTAACTCAGGCTGCTCTTGAACTCCTGATCCTGAAGCTACAGCCTTCCGAGTGCTAATATCGCAGGCATGAATCACTATGTAGACTTTCAAAACTAAATTATATTTTTAACCTGTAAAATTTTACTTGCGGCTTGGTGATGATGGCACACACCTTTAGTCCCAACGCTCAGGACTCTGTAGTCCTCCAAGATCTCCCTCAGATCTCCAAGTTCGAGGCCAGAATGGTCTATAGAGCAAGTTCCAGGACAGCCAGGGCTATACAGAAAAAAAATGTTTCAAACAACAACAACACCACACACACACACACACACACTCACACACACACACACACATATATATATATATATTAGAAAACTAGACAGAAACTAAAGTCTTTATCATGGTAATTATTTATTGGCTGGTGACTTTCTAACGGCCGAGTGGTAATCCTCTTTCGTGTCCTTTCTCATTTAATCATAGTCTATTTTTATTCCCAGCAGATTATTGTAGTTTGTATCGCCGTTCCCCCCGCCCCCACCTCCCAATCACCTGAAATCAAGCTTTAAGGAGTTGGAACACTGGGTGGGCAAAAACACCCAGGCAGTTGGTGGATTTGCTTCCAAGTTAGTGGAATTACCAAAGGGCTCACAAAAATCAGCACAGCGGGATGTTATGCCATTATACCGCGGACTCCAGAAAATGCCTTTCTGAAAACAAGTGAATTAAAAGGGCTTTCTATCTTGCAACCTGCCATAAGGACTGTTTCCCTGCAATGCTAGGCATGGATGCACGCTTAAGAGCACAATAAAATACTCACTGAGCCCCCTTTATAAAGAGGAACTCGTGCGTATCCAAGGGTAGCTTTTCTGGGGCTCCTGTGGGAATTGTTTGAAAATCTACCTTCCCATCGCAGGACAGGCTGAAAAAGAAAGAAAGACAGGTGGAAGCGTCTGTAGGTTGGCAGGAGAAGCGCATGCGGAAGTCAGAACTTTCTGGGGTCGTCCTGGCCGCTGGATCCACGCGCGGCGCTAGCAGGTGGCGCCGCGTCCCCCGCGCCCCAAGATCAAGGGAGCAGGGTGACTGGGGACCCCCTCCAGAGTCCCAAGGAAGGTGAAGCCTAGCTTTCCGCCTGGGCGATGGAAGAGGGTGGGCAGGAAGCACAGCCCAGAGCCGGGGAAAGAAAGACTGCCATTCCCAGCCCCCCGCCCCGCGGGGCGCGGGGCGCTGGCGGCGCATGCGCGAGGCCCGGCCCCCAATTCCCCGAGCGAGGGAGGGAGGCCCCCGGCGGCCCGAACTGCGAGCCGCGGCGGGACCGAGCGCACGCAGGGGCGCGCCGGTGGCCTGGCTGGACGGGCTGCAGAGGCGGCGGTCACGAGCACGCGAGGCCAGGCGCTGGGCGGCCACCGGAGTGCACTACGTGCCCGGTGTGGGAAGGGACCCGCCACCCGCGGCCCCCCACGCGGGGACAGCGATGCGTGAGTCTCGCCCCGGCTCGAGGGCAGGATGTGCGAGCAGGACAAAGGCTGGGCGGCGGGGGAGGAGTTGGGGACTCAGAGTCAGTGACCCAGCCAGCCCCCGGGAGAGCTACTGCAGCCGGCAACTTTGCAACTTTTGGAGAGGGGGACATTGGATATTCTGCAAGTTGTTGCATACAGTTCCAGATCGCCCCGGGTTGGGAGGACGGAGGGAGAGGAGGGGGGGACACTGCTGGCTCTTCAGGACAGCGGGCGACAGCCAGCTCCACTGTGCAGGGCAGGAGGGGGCGCCCGTCCGGGACTGGGACAGGGACCGACGAGGATCAGGGTCACTGAGGGCGGGGTGGAGGAAGTGTCTCAGATCGCTGAAGCTCCTGGTGTTCTCGCAGGGTGCGCCCCGAGATCCCGGTAGTCTCAAATCTGCGGCGGTGATGGATGAGCCGTGGTGGGAAGGGCGCGTCGCCTCGGACGTCCACTGCACCCTGCGCGAGAAGGTCAGTTCCTCCCCGCCCTTGTCACTCGCAAGGACCGGTTATCTAGAGTCACTTTCGCTCTCGTGTAGGTGCCTTCAGGATGCCCCGTGTGGGAACTCAGAACTCTTGGTGCCTTTCTATTTGTGCGCCTGCTCCTTTACCTTCATGGGGAGTGTGGTCTTCCTCCAGGGAAAGGACCAGGAGTTCCAAGAACTTTAAGTCGGTTTTTCAGGAGTGCAGAGCTCCAGGCAACTAAATGAAGAATAGTTCTTATCCCATTGGATTTCCTCCAATGTACTTTACATGGAACAAGAATGGACTTAAAAAAAATACTGTGTATCCATTTCAGTGTGTAATTCAAAGACACATAATACAGCGGGTTCTGCATACTATATACATGATGTTGATTTTTCCCTTTATTGTAATAATGATGTAGCAATTGCTTTTAAAATAAAATTATAGACTGGCGCATAGCTCAGTGATAGAGCAGATGCCTAGTTACATTTATGTACATGTAGTAAAGTTACAGTTCGGTGTAAAGAAATATTAGGTAGATAGTGGCAATTCGTTGTTAAGACAGGAACTGAATGATTGAAATTTAAAAAGTCAGGCCTGATGGTAATCCCAGCATTGCGGAGACAGCAGAAGGATCTCCGCAAGTTCAAGGCCAGCTAAAGCCATCAGGGTGAGCTCCAGGAAGCACAGGGCTACAAAGTGGGACACTTTGTCTCAAAACAAGAGAAAGAAAAGACACACTAACCTTAACTAAAAGAGGTTGTAGACTTAGAAAGCTAAGGAAGAAAACAGAAACTCCCCTGCCAGTTGGCCTCCTGTGGTAGAAGGTGGGACGGCTGAAACTTGATCCCCTCTCAGTTCACCTCCCGAGGCTGCTGTTGGCCACTGGGAAGCTGGGAAAACCCAGAGGACTGGAGGCTTTGCTGTTTCTTCCTTCCTGTACCTGGGCTGGGAAGGATTGCTTGGAGAGTTGGTGTGAGGAGTGGAAGCAGAGCTACTATAACAAAGTACTAGGGGCCGATGGGCGTCCTGCCGCGAAAATGTATTCTCGGATGTTGGAAGGATTCAGAAGATGATCTTTCCATTTGTTTTTAAGACAGGGTCTTGTTATGGAGCCCAGGCTAGCTGTATGCTTACTGTATAGTCCGAGCAGTCCTCAAATCGTGGTCCTGTTGCCTCTGCTTTCTGAATGCTCTTAACTTCCTTACAGTATCATCTTATCTGAGGGTCTATGACTGTTTTCTTATAGGAGCCCACTCTAACCCAGTAGGATGTAATTGGTACATTTGAAAGGATATGACTTTCAAGTAGGGTCACATTCTCAGGTTCTAGGTGAACATGAATTTAGGGGAGAGGTATTCTCAACTGTTTTGTCAGGCCAGTGTAGGACAGAAGTTGTCTTATTGGGGGCCCTTGGGTCCCTGCAGAATCCGGCTCCCACGTTCAGTACATACATACTCAGTGTCTGTGGCAGACCTGTTATAGAGTCCCCAGATTCTCGGCCTCATTGGGGAGTCAATCTCTTCAAGTTACGATTTATTTTTTTCTCTTTCCCCCCCTACCTGCTGATCTCTCTCTCTCTCTCTCTCTCTCTCTCTCACTCACTCACTCACTCACTCACTCATAGCTTTCCCATGTTACTTTGCTCTGTCCAGAACAGAATGTTCGAGTCTGGGGATCTGGAGACAAAATTGGGTCCTGGTGGTTCTTTGCAAAAGCAGGGCATGGGATTGAACATGTTTAACTAAGCTTTCAGAGGCTGGAGGGTCAGAAGTGCCCAGGCCAGAAAGCAGGGCCAGACGAGGTAGGGGTGTACAGGAAACAGTAGCCCTTTCTAGAAGTATTGGCTGAATGCAGCTTGCCAGGGCCACTGGAGAGCATGCCTTCCTGATTTCACTTAGCTCAAGTGGTTGCCATTTCTGCATGTAGCTTAGGGCACGCTGGGAGGCAAAGGCTTTGTGGAAACAATGTAACTTCCCCGAGACACTCTAGGCTTGAAGCTGACCTTAGGGTCAAATCTCATGTCCTTTTAGGTACAATGTCCCACTTCCTCCCAATACCGTTGACTGTATTCTTACTGTATTTTTTTCTCCCTCTTCAAAGGTGTTTAAGAATGTTTGGCTTGATGGAGTTCTGAGTGAAAAATACATGGTAAAGGGACTGGTACCCCGCTGATCTCCTGTCTTAGAGGAACAAGGGCTGGCCTTTTGTCTTTCCCAGACAGGATAATTTTTTTTAAATTAAACATCTACTCTAATAATGTGTTCCCAGTACTACGGAACAACTTTATAAGTGCCTGGCACACGCTGGTCACTCATGCTTTGTTCAGTGTTGCAGACGAACACAAAGCATGTTTGCATGCAGGCTGTGCTATTGTTTCTGGGAAACCACTAACAGCCATCCTCTCCTGATGGCTGCGGAGGGTACAGCTGCAGGAATAGTAGGAGCCCCACTTTGTTGGATAAGAGAGTCTGGTGTAGCGCCATACTGACAATGCAAAAGAGTTAAGACCATATAAACAAGTCTAGGTGCTGTATGCAAGCTAGTAATGGTGGTGTCTCTGAGCTGACTAATTTACCATCTCCCAGCCCTGATGCTGTGGTTTGTTCACCCCCTATAACCAGAATCCATTGTGTCAGTTTCTTGCTTCAAGACCTCTTGTACTTTAAGTAAAATTCCCAGGGGACTGGAGAGATATACTTCAGTGATTAAGAGCATTGGCTCCTGCAGAAGACCCAGGTTCAATTCCCAGCACCCACATGGCTGCTCACAGCAATCTGTAACTTTCATCCCAGGGTATCCAACCCCCACTCTTCTGGTTTCTGTGGGCATTGTGTGCACACAGTACACAGCTATACTTGTAGGTAAAACACCTATATACATGTTCAAATAAAATTGCCTGTCAACACTAATACCTGGAGTCCTTGACAAAGCCTCCCTGGCCTACTCTCTTATCGTGTCCCCTCTCCCTCCCTTGGAGCCACAGAGACTTCCTTTCTGTCGCTTAAACATGTCAAGGTTCTTCATGCCTCAGGCCCTTAGTACTGGCTGTTCTTTTGCAGTCTGTTTTCTCAGACTATTTCATAGTAACCTCCCTGTAATTTATTGTTTCCCCGTGGGATTATTAGATCACCCTGTTTTAGTCTCTTTATAGCATTTACTAGTATCTAAAATTGTCTACTGTTAGTTTGCTGTCTTTCCTCTGATTCTAAAAATATATGCTTCACAAGAGTCTGCCCGAGTCTGTCTCAGGCCGTTCTGGGACCTCTAGACCTAGAACGGAGGTTTCTTTATATGTTCAAATGAAGAAAATGAATCAATCAATATTTTCTCCTATAAACTGAGGAGAAATCATTTTTAGGAATGTCACGATCTGCTGGGCAGTGGTGACGCACACCTTTAATCCCAGCACTTGAGAGGCAGAGACAGGCGGATTTCTGATTTCAAGGCCAGCCTGGTCTACAGAGTGAGTTCCAGGACAGCCAGGGCTACAGAGAAACCCTGTCTCGAAAAACCAAAAAAACAAAACAAAACAAAATCAAAACCAAAAAACAAAACAAAACAAAAAGAATGTATCTTAATGGGGTGGGGGGGGAGGACACCAGCTACATACCTTCTACATAGCTCATATTCCAACACTTGGGAAGTGGAGGCAGGAAGATCAGGAGTTCAAGGCCAGCCTTGGCTATGCAGCAAGTTGGAGGCCAGCCTGGACTACATGAGAACTTACCTTACCCTCCCTCCCAGAGGGGGGGAAAAAGAAATGAGGTCAGTGTGTGATAGTGGGTAAGGCTCAAAGTAAAAGGGCCAAAGCAGTTTGCTGAAAGCCCAGGGATGAGATGGCTCACTCAAAGGCCTTCCACCCAGCCGGAATAGGCATCAGGGACTAATTGGGGGCAGGGTATCTTTCTACTGAATGTCTCTGGAGAAATGTCTCCCACTTCTCCCTCAGGCTACTTCTATCCCACACTAAGCCCTTAAGTTCCTCCCTTGGTCCTTCTCAGTCCTGTAGCATCTCTGGAAGACCCCTTAATCCTAAAACACACTGCTCCTCAGCCCCGCCCCTTCCAACCTGTCTGCTATGGGTCAAACTCTAGCTTTAGCTCCTACAGGAGAATTGGGTTCTGCACTGTGCACTGAACATGAGAAGGGGTCATATCATGGCCACCTGGGAGGCATGGAGGATGCCCGAAGTGATAGTTTTTATGGCCTATCTCTCCCCTCTTGAGTATCTGATTAAAATCTAGAGCTATTGTTTTTTACCCCCAGAAAATGCATCCTCCTAAGTTTAAAGTTAATACACGAAGTAGGGCACAGACAGCACCTACCTTGAGGCTCACCTTCCTCACCCCTAAAGCTTTGCCATCCCCACTATGTGTCCCAGCCCTACTAATCTTGCACTTACTTTTTTGTGATCTTTTAAAACCGATGCAGCAGCTACTCCCTCAAATGAGGCTGTAAGCAGCTTGTAGGCATTTTGTCACAATATTCCCAGGTCAGTGTCTAGTGCAGAGAGAACTCAGGGGCTGCTGCCTTACTTGATATGAGCACAGCATGCTGAGAGGCTAGAGAAAGGAACCAGGTGGGCCTCTCAGGGACAGATTGCATAGAGAGCAGTGCAGAAGTGTTTTTCTGGGACCCTATACCTGGTCTTTGGCATTGAACTGGGGGCAGTGAGGGCTCCTGGTTCAGCTGAAGCAGGCCACAAGCTGGCTGCAAGGTCAGAGCCAGGACCAAGGGGAAAGCACCTTTTTAGCTCCCTAGACACCTGGGTACTCTCCTCTCAGATAATGCAAAGAGGGGTCACAAGAAAATAATTAGCCACAGAGGCAGGTGTCCTGTCCTAGACCAAAGTACACTGTAAGTAGCGTGGGAAAAATGACTGCATATTGAGCTCAGATAATAGGAATAATTTCTCCTAGACCTCAGTCAGGGAGGATCTATTTGGCTTCCTGATTTTATCCCCAATCGAGAAGCAAATATAGACAAAGCTTGCTCTCATCTCCTTTGGTCTTATGTTTGGTTTCTAGCCCTTACTCTCCAACTAGGAGGAGGGGGTTATGAAGTCAAGCAAAGAGAGTATTTGAGGATCCTTCTTCATGCTTGTGATTTAATGCTGGCTTGGCATGAAGACCTGACTTTGGAGGTTTCGGGGGTAGATTCATTCCCCCCCAAAGCCACAAAGCCATCTCCCACCTTGACATGACATAGTAGATCTACTTTTCTGGGCTCTAAGGATCCTAAAGCCTAGAAGCCTTTCCACCAGATACTCCCCGTCTCCTGGAATAGAGTCATAAGGTGCCTTGGAGTCTACTCATCCTGCCCCAGATTAAGATCTTCAGCCCCTTACCATCATGTACATTTCTCCTACTTCCTGAAACTACAGTGCACACTCTGAAGACCTTGCTATGTAAGACTTAAGTTTCCAATTGCTTTGGTTTCGTTTGTACTGCTGGGGATTAGACCCAGGGCTTAGGGTTGCTAGGTAAACACTCTCCCACTAAGCTATGTCCCCAACTCTTCGAAACCATGTCCTTTGAACCAGTGGGTTAGTAAAGGACATTTTTAGTAGTCTGTGATTAGAGTTATCTTCCAAAACAATGACAGCAGAGGTTTTGTTCTGTGATGCCACTGTGCGGGCTACTGTACTCAACAGACGTTTTACACCTTGCTAGCATCTGTCCATCGTTATCTTGTTGATCCCCATCTTGGTTCCAGTGCTGGGATTCGCCCATTTCACAGTGGGGACCTGTAAGGCACAGAGTGAATAACTGTCTGAAAGTTACTTTCAAAAAAAAATGTTTTAGCAAAGAATAGAAACATAAGCTGAACCGGAAGGGGATTTAAGTGCTGTCATTCAAGACACTGTAGTGCTGTGGTCTCAAGGAACTATGCCTTTCCTAAATCATCCCCAGGAGCCAGCAGCTGCAGGTACTGACCTTGCTCTGGGCATTCAGAAGGGCTATTGTCATGAGCAACCTCTTTGATTGATCCTGGCCATGCTTGGTGCCTCACCTGTGTAAGGTATCTCTTGCCTTGAAGAAACATGGCCTCTGCCACCGCCTGCCCCAACTCTTTCTCTTGAATTCCTTTAATTTCCCTACACTAGGCCAAGCCTCTGTCTCCTAAAAAAAAAAAAATTGTGACCCATGTCCATGTTCAAAAAATCTGACTAGGAGCCAGGCCTAATGGTGCAGGTCTTCAAATCCACTACTCAAGAAACTGGGGCAGGTTGGAAGTTCAAAGCCTGCCTAGGCTACAGAGCAAATTGAAGGCCAGCCTAAGACAACTTACTGACATCCTGTCTCAAAAGTTAACTTTAAAAGGGGGCAGAGGAAAGCTGGGTGTGGTGACTCATTTCTGCAATCCCAACACTCAGATGGCCTCGTCAGGAAGACTACTTTGAGTTTAAGGACAGCCTGAATCACATAGAGAGCTCCAGGCCATCCTGGGCAACAGAAAAAAACTTGTATCAAAAGCACAAAATAAGCAAGTAATAAATAATAATATCAAGGTAGAGAATATAGCTCAGTGGAAGAGTGCTTGCCTGGCATTCCTGAGACCCTAAGTTGAATCCCTAAAAGAAAAAAAATAAATTGGCCAATAAACAAAACAGTCCACCTTGGTTACGATCCACTTGGGTTTCCTTCTCCCTTTCCTCTTTTGGCTTCTAAACCCCTTTATACACAAAGGGCCATTTTCCATATGTCTGAGACACACCCATTTCTTCAAATAAAAAGATGTCCTGGCCACTGTTGATGGTTGAGTCTGCTCCATGTAGGTCTAAGAGTGTTGGCCTTGTCAAGTGCTAGCCTACTTATCTCAGGGCTATCTCATGACTGTGGTCTTTACTGTCACTCTAAGCAGCTGTCCTTGGCGGCTCCTTCCTGGAAATGAATATAACTTAAGATGATAAGGGCTTTCCTGCTTTATGAACTGCAAAACTCTGTGTCCAGAGTAGTCAGGGCTTGTTGTATACCGGGCTGGCCTGGAGGGAGGGAAGTTTAGTGTAGGGGGGTGCCGGGTGATGCTGGCAGGATCTTGGTCAATAGTAAGTGCACTAGTGGAGACCACACACCTGGGAACAGCTCCGAGAACTGGCTCAGTTTATTGGAAGAAACAAAGGCTATATTTAAACCTTTGGGGGATGAGTGTACATCATTGGTGGACTAGGGTGCTAGGGATGCCTCATCTGATGAGGAGTAATTCCATATACTTCTGGACATGATCTTAAAAGGGGAAAGGAAGTTTAGGCTGACTACTGGCTATGTGACTCCTCTGGTGAAGCAAAGGTGTGGGGCGTAGGGTTACATGTGCTGGGACATTAAGGCCTGGGGCAGTCTCGGAGAGCAGTCCTATTCCTGTCCATCTAAGGACAGGATTTCCAGGTTTGGACATGCTTTGACACACATCCCCACCTCGACCCCACACCTTCAGGCCTGCTCCTCTTGTTCCACAGTTCCCTGGCTCCACAGACTTGAGCTGTCCAGGAGGAGGATATTGATGGGATGGGAGACTGCTCAAGAAGGATGGAGAGCTGCTGGGAGCTTAAATGGCATTTCAGATGACATTCAGCTGTCCAGCTATACAGCCCAGGACCCCAGTGAATCATTCATGTGTGTGTGTCTGTGTGTGTGTGTGAAATACTGAGAACTGAACTGAGACCCTCACACATGCTAGCTAGTAAAGTACATACAATGCTGTACCACTGAACTACATTCCCACCCCCACCCACCTTTTTTTTTTTTTTTACTTTTTGTTTTGAGGCAATACAAATAGCTAGAATGACAGGCCTGTACCATGAAGCCCAACTCCTTGTAAATCTCTCACAAGAGGATAGTACATGATATGAGTAAGGACTCTGTGTGCACTTGAGACCTCAGACCTCAGGGTACCAAAGTACTTGGTATGAGCACAGGACCCAGTGGAGGCTTGGTCTCAATGCTTCTTGTCAGGTTCTTTTGATTTCTGGACACTGTCTCTGAGAGAAGACAAGGATATGTGCTTTTAGTTGTCATCCAGTCTCTGAAACATGGGATGCAAAGACTGGACTGGCATCCTGGTTGCTGGGGAAGTCGAACTCGATAGCTAAGTGAAGGCAGAGCTTGTAAGGCCAGAACTGGCCCTGAGCCTTCGTCCTTGACTTAGTCATTACCTTCTTAATTCACTCAGCCCTTGGGCAAAGAGATTTTCTAGAACGTGTACACTCAGCAGAATGAGGTGACACTGACTTGTACACACACACACACACACACACACACACACACACACTGCAGTTGCCAATTAATCTCTTCTCTAATCAACCCAGCATCGGCTACGTGTTCCTCACTATTGGCCTCAATGTTCTGAGTTCCCAAATGAAGGAAACACAACACAGCCTTATATTTTAATATGCCTTAAGCAGCTCAATGGTTGGGCTACTCCCAAACCTCCATGTGGCTAACACCTCCCCTTCCATATTCCCGAGTTATTAAAATCTCTATTCCATCATTGTTGCCCTAGACCCAGTTGGGGGGACCCCTGAGGCCACTCTTCCCTGGCTCTTACCTGTTGTCCGTCTCTCTGTCCTTTACTTCTCAGGCATGGCAGCTACTTCCTTCCTGGCATAGCAGCTAAGTCCTTCTTTCTCTCTCCATCTCTTGCCTGGGAATCCTAAAAATCCCACCCCTGTCTCCCTGCCCAGCCACTGGCCAATGGGAACTTTATTTACCCATCCAAACCATCTGGAGGTGGGATCCTTCAGTGTCTTACATACAGATGTATAAATTCCCTCATAATTTGGGGGACCAAATTACCATAAGGGGCATTAGACCAAATCCACAACATTTCCCCCTTTTCATTCATTAAAAAGGCCTTTTCTCTCGGATATACATTGAACATAGTTATGTAAGCTATAAGGTATGATATACACTAATAACATATCATCTATCAATTTTGTCCACCTAAGTGCATTATTCTATCATCTATCCTAACTTAAAGAGTTTACAATTTTATACCTGAATTACGTTTTGATTTTAACTTGCATTACCATCTGAAAACCATCCTTTTAAATCTTCCTTAATCTTCCTTAATGTTAAACAACTTAATTTTGATTATGAAACTATAACTAGTCTTTATTTACCAATCAAAACCAACTGGGTGGCAGGGCCCCTAAACATCTTACATACGGACGATCAGATTCCTGTGTAATTTTGGAGACCAAATTAACATAAGACCAAACCCACAGTACACACACACACACACACACACACACACACACACACACACACGAGGTAGGGTGTGGGATTTTGTCTGTTTAGAAAACTGCAAAAATTCCAGGCAGCCACACTAGACCCCAGCTGGCCTGTTTGGGAAAACTTACAAATAAATCTTAATCATGATTTTTATTTGTTTGTTTGTTTGTTTTTTTAAAGGAGGGGAAGGAAAAAGAAAAGAGAATTTCAAAAACAAACACAAGAGAAGTTGGAAGGATAGCTCAGTGGTTAAGAGCATTGGCTGCTCTGCTTTTCCAGAGGACCTGGGTTCAATTCCCAGCACCCACGTGGTAGATGACAACTATCTCTAACTCCAGTTCTAGGGGATCCAACACCCTCTTCTGGTCCTCCTGGGTACTGTTTGTGCATTCATGTGATGCACAAACATACATACAGGCAAAACTCCCATACACAATTCAGAAAACAATCCAGGCAAATTGTGAGCCTGTGATCCTCCTGTTGTAGCCACAAGTCCTAAAATTAAATGCCACAGTGTCTAGCCGGTGTCTTTAAATTTTCGTTGCCAACATCATATACCACACTTTACTTTATGGTTGTACCATGATTTGACTGTTCTTTTTGCTGTAGGATTACATTCCAACTCTTACTTGCTTAGATCAAGTTCAAGTGTGACCGACATACTGGCATTTAGCAGGACGTATAGGTCTGAAGTGTGCGTACAGTTTACAGCATATTGTGAGTTTTCAAGGATGCATATAAACATGCAACTAGCACATTCAAGACAGAGAAGAATGTTATGTGAACCTAAGAAGCTCCCTTTGTTCCTCTCAGTCATCTAATCCTGACCCCAGCCCGAGACCATCCCTAATCGACTGCTTCCTCTTACAGCTTAGGCTTAGTCTTTCCCAGAGTTTTATGTGCATATAAATGGAGTCACACACACCCTCATCTCTGTCTTTCGGCTTAAATATGATGTTTTTGTGGTTCATCTGTGCTGTTTTGCCTTTCAGGACTAAGCTATAACAGTTTGATCAGTCATTCTTCCCCTGAATGTCTATTGGGTTATTTCCAAGCAAATCACTTAATTGTCTATAGCATTATGGTGATAAGCCTTATCTACCCGACTGTCTAGGAATAAATTTCTAAAATGGAGCTGTTGTGTGACAAGATATGATCATTAAGAACTTTACCTGTCACCAGTCAAATTCTCAAGAGTGTCCGGCAATGTATACTATTGCTTCACAGTAACTTTGCTGGTCTAGATAAAATCCTCTTTTAAAAAATTAGTGCCCTTGGATTAGCTAAAATGATGTCTCATTGGCTGTGTGTAAAAAAGACCAGGACCCCAGAGCAAGAAGACGCCAAAACAGAAAGGCATGGGCAAGGGCCCCCTCCAATGCCTCTCAGATGACCATGAACTCCCAATTGTAGCCAGGAATGGGCCCAAGACCCTGTGAGGGGCTGAGTGGGGGCTGCTGGAAGTCTCTGCTGGAAAACTCTTGCCCCCTCTTAACCCTGGCACTGCAGTGTGTACTGTAAGTGGCAGGCACTCGGTAATTGGATGCTTTGGAAGCAGAGTTTCAATTATCCTGAGGCTCGGGGTCCCTTGCAGGTCACTGGAGCAGATGGTGCCAGAGTCTGGAGTCATTAGAGTGAACCTCATAGATAGCCTTATCGTTTCCAATGTGGCTACTTTTAGTCATAAAAAAAAAAAAAAATCCAACCAGTTCAGAGCCCCTCTGACTCTGGATCTAACCATTACGATTTTTTGTTGTTCTTTGTTGTGTCTGTTGCCCTTGATTTTTTACCTATTAAAATTTTTTAGACAAATTTATTTTGTACTCTCCTCCTCAGTCTCTCTTAGTCTGTCTGCCTCCTCCTTGTGTGTGTGTGTGAGTGTGTGTGTGTGTGTGTGTGCGCGCGCGTGCGCATGAACATACGCGCACACGCGCACACACATATAACAGGCTTTCCCTATGCAACCTTGGCTGGCCTAGAGCTCTTTATGTAGAGCAGTCTGGATCACAGAGATCCACCTGCCTCTGTCTCCTGAATGTCAGGATTAAAGTTGTGTCCCACTCTGCCCTGCATACCTCATATTTTTGAGATGAGGTTTGTTCCAGCTCATCTATTCCCTACTCTGATGGCCAGCAAACCCCAGAGATCCACCTGTCCTTGCCTCCCTTGCAGGGGTTAACTCCGAGGGCAAGGACTGCATCTCCTTGTCCTAAGCAGGAAGAGCTGTCAAACAGAGGTCCTTGTCAGGGCATGCTCACCACAGATGCTTTATGCAACCAAGGACTGCATTACGGCCCACTTTTGACTCCCTGGGCTTCCCTGTTACCACAGTCTGGAGGCACAGGCAGCCCAGGTCCTAGTAACTCTATTATACCTGTAGAAAAACAGCCTCAAGACTGGAAACAGGTGCCCAAGGCTCCTAGTAAGTAGGAAGGTTATATTTGTGACACCTTGCTACTTGCTGTCCCTGGAGTTCCACCTTAGCAAAGACATACCTTTGTTGTTGTTGTTGTTGTTGTCCCTGGCTGGGCTAGAACTCTTATGTAGTCCAGACTGGCCCTTAACTCACAGAGATCCACTTGCCTCTGCCTCTTGTGTGCTGGGATGAAAGGCTTGACTCCAGACTTATTTTTAATGGGTGTTTGCAGTGAGTTAAGAAGTTGATAATGTCTGTATATGCAGAGACTGTTGCAGCTGGGTATGGCAGCCCTCAAACAGATGACAGGCAGGCTATCACAGAGCTGGGCAAGAAGACTGGTGTTAGTTGTACAGAATTCTGACTTTGTGCTGCAATCCCCTTTCCTGCTAACTCTGTATCTGACAGAGCCGCAAACGAAGACTCAATGTTGTGAACATTTAACATGTCTGCCTTCTCACCCTCTTCTCTATACACATATCCTGAGCCCAGCCACAGAGACAATGCTCCATAGCCCTGAATACTAAAGCGTTTAGCTCTCATAGTTCTGTGTATTTATAGACAGAATCACTATGTAGCCAGGCTCACCTCCAACCTGCCATCCAGAGATTATAATTTTGTAAAATTTTGTCCAGTTCTTACGGTTACTTTAAAAACTGTGAAGTTGTTTCTGGGAAAGCTTGTCAGATCAATGGGGGATACCTTGCTGTGGATGGGGACCACCCAGGAGGTAACAGAGGAGATTCTATTCAGCAGAGAAGTCAGTATATCCACTCTTAGGCTTTGCTGCCTTTGAGTGGGGAGGAGGGGAAGCAGACTTCAGATATCTCTTTGGAACATCTTAACTTTATTGCCACTCAGTGTGGCCCACTCTGGAGACTCTTAATGAGCTTCATATATAATCTTCCATCCTGATGCTCTGCCAGGGGAAACCATATCCCAAAATCTGCCCTGAGAACCTTAGTATATCTGAGGACACGTATATAAAACTACTTACGGCCATATACTAGTGGCCATAAGAGCCACTAATGGCAGCATACCTTTAACTGGTGCTTACTGTGTGCTAAGAAATTGATGTCTGTAGCCAACATTTAATGGGTGATCAACTGTCTGTTAAGGGATGGATTTCCCTTCTGGTGCTAAGTCCTCTTGTGACCCCCGCTAGTGGGTCCCATGTCTTTACAGATGGGACGTGCTAAGTTTAGAGACTTGAATTACTTACCTGAGTCCACAAAGCCAGTAAGTTGGAAAGTTCAGTATGACTCTGCAACATTCACCCCCTCCCAACCTTGCCTACTGAAGTATAGAGGATGTTGTTTGAAAGATGGGGGCAGATAGAAACAGGTATGAAGGGACTGCTTTAGCATGGCCCAGGGCATCGTGGGACAGTCATGCAAAGCATGAGCCCCACAGGAATTAGCCTGGTGACTTAGAGGAAGATAGGGAGATGGACCAGGAGTGTTGTCTTTTGGAGTGCATGTCTCCCTAGAAGTTCATACCTGATCCCCAAAGCACATGGAAAAGCTGCAAGAAGAATGTGAGGCAGGCATACCGGCTCACGGGTATCGGACCTTGCTTATCAGGGGTGTTGTGGCCATCCAAGGCAGTGGTATGTGAGCACGAGGAGTGTGTGCTGTTAGGTTTAGGTACGAAAGTCAAGAAAACCAGTGGACAGAGCAAAAAGCTGCGTGTTGCTCCCCGGTTGGAATACAGGAGCTCTATAGCTGGGTATGTCTATCATTTTCACAGCAAACATTGTTCTTGGAGAGTCCCAGAAGGAAACAGTGTTTAGTGATGTTGAAGGACATGCTTCCCGCCACAGGAAGTTGCTCTGTACCGGACACCTTTACAGGGTGCCTGCCAGAGACTGCCTAAAGAATCCCTTGTACACGTAATTCCATCTGGTTATCAAAGTTGCTTCAGAGACACGGAGAATGCACTCAACCCAGTTGGTCAAGTGCTTGCTTAGCACGCACAAAACCCTGGATTGTATGTATCCCTAGCACCACATAAAACAGCATATAATTCCAGTTCTCAGGAAGTGGTGGCAGGAGAATCAGAAGTTCAAAGTCATCTCTGGACACATAGCAAGTTGGAAGATCGCCTAGGTCCCTGTCTGAAGAAGGAAGGAAGAGGGGGAGGAGAGAAATAATTGCTCAAACATTCTTAGCAGCCCTTTTATGTGGTACATGTCATTTCCCCCTCAGCCGACTGCACACCAAGCACCCAGAGCCCCTGTGATTTGAATGCAGAGCCTTTTACCCATGTTGAGCTGACTTGCAAAGCAATGGAAGATCTATGGCTGTCTTTGAACTCTTGGTTCCTTGCGTTTGGGAGATAAGTGTAGTTGCTAGGACTGCTGTAACAAAAGGAGCTCTGGGATTTAAAACGACAGGAATGCATTCTCCTGGTTCTGAGGCGCAAATGTGTCATCATCCTGTCGCAGAGGGGTTCGTTCCTGCCTCTCCCAGTTTCTGGTGGTTGATGGCAGTCTGTGGTTCTCCTTGGCTTTCTGTTGCATCTCTCCTGTTCCTGCTTTGTCTTAACAGGATTTCCTCTCTTTACGTCTTCTTTTCGTGAGTCTGTTTTTTTTTTTTTTTTTCCCAGTTAAGAGAGGTTTAAGATTCATCTTATATGTGTGAGTGTTTTACCTGTATGTATGTCTGTATACCACTTGCATGCCTGGAGTCCTTAGATGTCAGAAAATGGCATTGGATTCCTTGGACTCATGGATAGTTCCGAGCCACAGTTCTGGTCCTGGGATCTGGACCCTGATTCTATGCACGAACGAGTGCTCTTAACTCCTGGGCCACTGCCCTAGCCTTATTCTCTTACCACTAAAGGAAGTATCCTCATCCATTATGATGCCATTTTAACTTGATTTAACCTGAGAAGATTCTGTGTCTAAGTACGGTCACGTCTGGGGTTCTAGGTAAACATGGAGACCATGTTGAACCCTGTCTAGAGAGGAGCCTCTATTTGCAAGCCAGTCTTCAGTAATTACTGGTGCATGTGGTCAACTGACCATCATTTGAGAGACTCAGGAGTGAGTGGGCAGGGGGGCGGAGCCCCAACTCATAAGTAATGTTGGAAGTTAGTTTCCCATTGATCCATGGTGGGCTTTACATTAAGGTGCTTAGGAGAAGCCATAAAAGGAACCTGAAGATGAGCGACAGGAGCTAGGAGTCTCAGTGAAGTGCTTTAGCAGAAGAGTAAGCAGCAAGACTGACTGGCATCATAGAGCACTTGTGTAGCGTGTGCAGGCCTTGGTTCACTCCCCAGCAGAGGGAGGAGGAACAGGGAAAAAACAGAAAGAGGTACTGCTCCATGGGCTGGCCACGAGAAAGAGAAGGGGAGAGGAGGGAGTAAGGGATGGGTGGAGGGAAAGATGAAGAGAAGGAGGTGATGGAGGAGGGACCCAGAGAAGAGAGTTCTAAGGACTAGGTCAATTACAAAGCCATCAGTGAAGCAGGGTCACACTGGTCCGACCCTAGATAAGAGGATGTAGGAGGATGAGTATCCTCAGTCCAGGAGGTGTGAGGGATGTGGTCGTATCCGGTCGCTGGCTGACTTGAAGACCTTGGGAGTGGTATGTGATGAAATACACCCTGAATTTTATCTCTGGGGGTGTTTGGAGCCTCGGGGACATTCGTGGGATGGCATACCAGTGAAGGGTGAACAGACATGTATACTTTGCAGTCACTGTCAAATGTTCTAGCTGTACCTGGGTCCGGTACTGAATGCTGATCAGAGAGCCAGTGACTGTGGCTCTCAGGAATGAGAAGCTGTGTTGAACTCATATGTGGAACTGCCATTTGCTGAGGAGTCCAAGGGGCCTGTGACAGATGTCACAGACATGACTTCCCACCCTGCTGGCAGGAAGTTGGGCCCAACTTCCGCAGAATGGGATGTTACTGGCACTGTTGGTTTTAAAGAATGTTGAAACAGTGTCTGCATAGCTAGCTGTTCTTGCCCTGAAGATCTTCCTCGGGTTGAAACAGTAAGCTGAGAACAGGAGATGAGGCTGGGATCTAGCTCAGAGGCCTTTGGAAAGCACCCCCATGTGGTTTGCAAGTCCTCACTTCCTCCTGATCACCTTAGCTTCATATGGTGTTTCCTCGCTCCCTTATGATAAATACATAGGCTCCCAAACGATGTATTTTAAGTCTGACTGTATGGCTGTCAGGTAGACCTCCATATTTATCAGAAGGCTATGCAAAATTGTTTATCATACTGAGAAAGCCAAACACACATGAAGTCCTGAGAGATGTGTAAAAGCTCAGGGAGCTGGATTCAGTGACTAAAGCAGTAGTACAGGACTTCCTTAGAGGCAGCAGGTCAGTGTTTACAGAGGACTGGAAGCCACCAGAATTGTATAGAAAGTGTTTTGTATGAGACAGAGTATGGTGAGCATTTAATCCTGACCCTCATCACGGTGCCTTTGGTAGCCACCCAACCCTTGACTGCCTGGGGCTTCCTTATACCAGTTTCTCCAGCGTGTCAAAGATCCCTCTCAAGCTGCTAATGCCATGGCCACAGGGAAATTCTTAGCGAGGCAATTTGGCAGGTGGAAGCTGCAGTTCTTTATCTCTGAAAGCTTTTCATAAGTCTCTGGGCTTAGAGGAATCATCAGATTATGAAGCCCTGGGACAGGGATTTTTCACCAGAGTTCCGCCCTGCGGAATGCTCTGGACTTTCTTCTTCCCAGCACACGCTGGTGCTTATCAGCCAAGCCCCTAAAGCACTGTTTAAGTTCAGGCTTTCTGGAATGCTCTTATTCTGCACCCCACCCCCAAAGGAGGTGGTAATGGCGGTTTTCTGTGGCAAAATAAACTTAATGTACAGTCCCCCAAAATTGTATAAATATTCTTCACTGAACAAATGTTTCGGTGACTGTGTTGCTGTGCGTTTTTAGAGTGTGCAGGACGATAGGTATTGTTTCCCAAACTGGTCCACAGAAACCTTCTCTCTCGGAAGCATGTCAAATGGAGCGCACATTGGAAAACATTGGCTTTGAAGTGTCTGATCAGTAGATAGATACTTTATCATTTTTTCATGGTCTTCTTAATATTTCTAGTTACATACAGAATAATGGGTTCCATTATGACATTTTTGTACACTTGCACCATGGTACTCTGCTCATGATTATAATCCTTTTTGAGGCTCTCAGTCTTCCGTGAAATCACCTGTCTTATCTACACCTAGGTAAGAAAAATGCTTCCTCTTTCTCCTGGACTTCCATTAACCCAGTTTGTCAGACTCCCCTGTGGCCCTCATGAGTGGTACAGTTGCCCACTGTGATGGGCATGTCACCTGCTCTCACCTGTATAGTTCAACTAGTATGTGACATTCTCAAAAATAGGGGCTTTGGACAAGTGTTGAGCATCTCTTTTGTATGGGGTCTTGGGCTCACAAGCTGAGTGACATGAGCCTAATCCCCACTCCCCTGCTGTTAAGTCTGTCAGGGAAGGGCAGTGGGGGTGAATGAGTGAGCCAGTAGCTGCAAATAGATGAAAACTCTGAGACGCTTAGGGAGGGGTTGACAGAGCTTGGCAGGGAAAGGAACTTTTAAGCCAATGTCTGAAGAAAGTAATGCAGACCAGTACACTGAGAGTGAAAAATGGGGGTGTCACTTCCACCCCTGATAGAGGAAGCCAGCAGAGACTGGTTGCACGTCCAATGCACTGACCTTCAGATGCCAGGATTTCAAGGCATCTTTGACCTCCATACTAAGTAACTACAGCGATAGCTGCTGTCTTATGCACCTGCACTTGGGGCTGGCCCTGCACCTCAGCACTTCGAAGGCCAACACAGACATCAAAGAGTTTGCTACTCTACTGAGGGAGGGGTGGCGGAGGGGAGTGGGGCAGATATCTGGGATCTTTGCAGACCTGGCCAGACATCCCCACTGCTGATATATGTGACTCAGTGTGGGGGCTTTGTGCAGATTGTGATTCATGTATCCTTACTTGCTCCTTCGAGCTCCCACTCTTTCTACTGGAGAGACCCCAAGCAGAGCAGAGGAGCAGCAGAAACAGTGGTTCCTTTAAATATATATATATTGTGTCTATTTTCACTTGTTTTGTGTATGCATTTGTGTGTATCTGTGTGTGAGCACAGCTGGGTACACCATGTGTGGAAGTCAGAGGAACACCTTGCAGCGCTCGGGTCCCAGAGACCCATCAGGCAATGTGGCATTTCTACCTTCTGAGCTAGCTTTCTCACTGGCCCCAGGAGCAGTGGTTCTAAAGCTACCCAGCCTGACTTGACAACACCATTTCCCTTTGCCTCTGAATGGCTCTTCCTGGCTCAGAAGTGCTGCCCCTATGTCATAGCCTGGGTGGGTGGGGGTGGGGTAGGGTGGGGGTGGGGGGTGAGGGGGGGAGTCCTCCTTTAGGCAATGACACGCCTACATTGGTTACCCAGAGAAGGATGCAGGATAGCTAAGGGAGCCTAGGGTGGTTGGGGAGGAGGAAGGGGAAGCACAAAAGGCCAAAGGCACAGGAAGGATTTCCCCCAGACATTCCATTCATTTAGCCACACATGCCTTCACCGATTCAAAGGGTATTTACTAGCCCTTACTGGAGAGTGTATGGCTGCATTTCATAAGATGGAGGGAACTCCATGACTTTGTTTGAAATACCTGCTGGTTGTGAGAAACTCCTGAGATGCTGTCGTGTGGGACAGAGGTTGGGGAAAGTCTCTCTAAAGAGCAGTGGGAGAACAGAGGGCTGAAGGAAGAGAGGCAGTCCAGATTTCTAAAATCAAGGTTTACGGCCCTATGTTGCCATGAAATACTATGCAGCCACTGCAAATGTTCAAGGAACCCTCGTGAATGGGAAGCTGTTGTGGGATCCTCTGTTCTGAGAGTTTCGTGAAGAAAACTCTGGGGAATTCACTGTCCTCCACTGTGAGTTTCCTTTGAATCAGAAATCAAGCATCATTTGGGCATTCCGGTGAAAAGCTGGAGAGACTGAGTGGTTAAGAACACTTGGCGC
The DNA here is from genome assembly GCA_019843965.1 of Rhynchomys soricoides. Classification (NCBI taxonomy): domain Eukaryota; kingdom Metazoa; phylum Chordata; class Mammalia; order Rodentia; family Muridae; genus Rhynchomys; species Rhynchomys soricoides. The sequence continues at coordinate 2,871,481 of JADRCH010000008.1, read as the reverse complement.
ATGCCTTTAATCCCAGCACTTGGGAGGCAGAGGCAGGCGGATTTCTGAGTTCAAGGCCAGCCTGGTCTACAGAGTGAGTTCCAGGACAGCCAGGGCTATACAGAAAAACCCTGTCTCGAAAAAACAAACAAACAAACAAACAAACAAGAACACTTGAATACTTGGTGAGCTTGACGATGACCCAGATTCAGTGCCCAGCATTCACATCGGGTGGCCTTCAACTGCCTGTTACTCCCATACCAGGGCATTTTGCGCCCTCTTCTGGCCTCCAAGGACACTGCACACAAATGGTGCACATAAACTCGTGGAGGCACATGCCTGCATACACATAAGAACAAATATATCTTAAAACTTAACTACTTAGTAGTTGAGGAAGACATTGGCTGTGCACATTGTAGAAGGGTGCAATGGGATGCTCACTAAGCAGGGCAGCCTCACAAATAAAGAGATGGTTAAAGGGGTAGGGAACCTTTGAGTTTGGCCTCAATACAGGAGTGGCCTGGCCCCTTTCATACCTTTTCTTTTCTTCGAGCTGGAAATCTAGTAATTAAATTATAAAATTATATTTTGATATATATTTTTTAAAAAAATTCAGACAATGTCAAAAAGTTTGAAAGCAAAACCCATGCAAAACATTGGCTTATTTCATCCCCTGCCCAGATAACTACTATGAGCATTTTGGTGTGTGTCATAAAAAAAATTATTTTTTTCTTTAGTCAATGGTATGTGTGTGTGTGTGTGTGTGTGTGTGTATGTGTGTGTGTGTGTGTGTGTGTGTGTGTGTATACAGCAGAAAACTGCCATGATAACAAAAGCAGGTTTTTATAATGTACATTTCCCTGAATTCTGATGACCAAGGCAATCTGTCCTTGGCCTCCATCTGCTCAGCCCTACATGCACCTGGGACAGAAGGCATTCCTGCCTGGCTCAGGTGATAAGGGGCCAACATCTGGGGAGTTGGGATCGTCAGGGAGCCCCTTCCAATCTGTCCCTGTTGTCTCCTCCCTCCTGCAACCTTGGTGCTGGCTATACTGGTGCTGAGAGGAAGGTCACCCTGCCTGGCAACCATCCTGCAGCCCACCCTGCCAAGCTGGTTGTTGATGCCTGCCAAGCGCCTGTCTGATCTTGAGAGAGCTTTGCAAGCCGCCCTGGGCAGGCTGCTCCTTTGTCCCTGAAATCCAGGCCACTCGCCAGGGAGGCCTGCTTCCTGTACTCAAGCTGCTGCAGCCCTAGAAGGCTTAGGTCAAGAGTGCTTGGGGAAAGAAGAGTGCAGATCCTTAGGGCAAAGCCCTGTAATGAGTGCGGCTCCCCTGCTAATTGGGTTAGCCAAGTAATCAGCTGGACTTCCAAAGTTAAGCAGGGTGAGCATGCTGCAAGCCCTGGACTTCTGTTCCTATGACAAAGTAGCACCCTTTGCTGAGGGAACAGGAAGAAGCCCAGGCTCAGCGTGACTAATTCCATTTGGTTTGGGGACCCTGCAGAGCAGGCTAATAGACAGTTGTCCTTTTTACCAGAGGCCTCCTTGGTCCCAGCTGTCCACACACCCCAAGGTAAAAAACTTGTTCCAGGTTAGGCAAAGTAAGTTTCCTTTACTTTGAAAGCACTCTAGCTTTCCACTAGGCTCTGGGCCTCAGATAAACCCCTGCTTATCTGGAGTTTGATTACTCAGCTCCAAGGGAAGGGCCGTTCTCCAGTCTCACTTGGATGATTGGTGTGTGCCAAATACGTTACATTTACAGCAACATGACCCATATTTCTCAGACAAGGTCGCTGAAAGTCAGAAATCTGTACCCGAGGTTAGTAAATAGTAGAACTGAGTTTCCCAGCCAGAGCTGACTTCACAGCTTGGTTGGAGCTGCTACCACACATCAGGGAATGTTTGGTACAAAGAAGGACGACCATTCCTTTTGCTTAACATACATTTTTTCAGCACCTGCTTGTGTGTCCACCATTAAATTGGGCATGGGGCAAACTGTATATGTAGCACTTGGCCTTGGCTATCTGGAGTCTGTCTTTCAGTGGGAAGACACATACGTAAGCAGAATTTCGGCCATGACGAACAAACACTGGGAATGTAGGTCAGTGGGTAATGTGCTTGCCTAGCATGTGGGATCCCTAGCGTCACTTAAGTGTGTGGTTGCATACACTTGTGATCTGTCATCCCAGCACTTGGAAGGTAGAAGTGGGAAGATCAGGAGTTCAAGGTCATCTCTGACCACATCTCTAGTTGAGGGCCAATATGAGCTACATAAATACACCTCTCAAAAGGGAGAGAAGACAAGGAAGAGGAATAAGCAGCATGGGAGGGGAGAAAGAAAGAAAGGAGATCCCCACTTGGTACATAGAAGTCAGGAGAACCTCTCTCCAGGAGTATTAGTAGGTCAAGATGAAGCAGGAAAAATGGCTCTGAGAGACAGCTATGGCTGTCAGGATCTTGTTGGCCGGTGCCTAGTCTTTTCTAACAAGCCCTCCCTACCCTGCTCCTTGGCAGGCACTGCCACCCGTAACCTTTTCCTGCATCTTTCTCTACACTTCCTTTTCCAGAAGCTGCTCCAAGAAAAAAGAGCCTTCCTTCGAGAGGACACACAAGAGGGAGGGAACTGGAAGGCCCCGAGCTTGGCTGCCTTGAGATCTAAGGGAGGGAAGCAGGGGCCTTGCATATCTGACTTGTGCCTTGGGGCTGCTCGGCCCTGAGGAGGGTGGCATGGTCCGGGCAAAGGTCATTTGGCACAGGCTAATACGGCAGCTGCAGCCTGACAGACTGCATGAGCTGAATTTAGAGTCCTTAGAGGAAATACCCAGGCAGCTGCTGAAGGCTGGGAGCTGTGCTCAGGAGGCTGCAAGCCCAGGGCAACCGTTGCTCCTGCCTACCTGGCTTGAGCCCAGGACTGGGCTGGTGCAGAGATCTTAGAGGAGGCTTCTTAGGCAGGTAGAAACCCTAAACTTCCCTGTGGCTCCTCATTTTTCTCAGGGCAAGACAGATTTCTTAGATCCTACAAAGCTGGTACCCTACCCAACTTCTCAGCCTGCTTTAATCTAAATGCAGCCTGCCTGGCTCCTTTTCTTTTCTTCCTAATCTATTTGTTTGTTCATTTTACATCCTGACCGCAGTTGCAATCCCTCCTCTTCTCCTAGTCCCACCCTCATACCGCATCACCCATTTCTCTTTCCCCTTCTCCTCTGAGAAGGGAAACCCCTTTCTCATGGGTACCAACCCACCCTGGCACATCAAGTCACAGCAGGACTAGATGCATCCTCTCCCACTGAGGCTAGACAAGGCAGCAAGACTAGGGGAAAGGGATCCAAAGGGAGGCAGCAGAGTCAGAGTCAGCCCTAGTTAGGGGACTCACATGGAGACCGTGCTGCACATGGGTTTCCCTTCATAGTCCTGGCTGCCCTGGAACTCATGCAATAGACCAGGCTCCCTTCACTGCTGCCGTTCCTGCTGCCCCTGCCCCTGCCCCTGCCCCTGCCCCTGCCCCGTGTTGGGATTAATAGCCTGCCTGGCTCTTTTAACCACATTAGATGTTACTTATGCTTTGCAGGTACTATTAAGCAACCTTCCATTGCTTCATGTTCACATGCAAATTCTTACATTTCATTCAAGGCTTGGCACTCTAGTTGGGCAAGGCCCACGTTAGTGATTCCAGCACTCAGGAAGCAGAGACAGGAGGAGCTAACATTCAAGGCCAGACCAAGGGAAAGAAAAGCTTGTCTTTCTTTCCTTTCTGATGTTTCCCCGTATCTTCCAGGCCCAGAGCTGTGCCTTGAATACACTTTCCTCCCTCCATTCCTCAACAGTTAGTTATTAAGCATCCAGCTGTTGTATTCATACAGAGGTGCTGGTATTTGAAACCCACACTAAAGGAGTTTGGACTCTTGGAGTGACCCCACAAATCCACCAAACAATGTAGGCAAAAAGATGGCAACATAGCATTTTCTTTTTTTTTTTCCTTTTTTTTTTTTTTCGAGACAGGGTTTCTCTGTATAGCCCTGGCTGTCCTGGAACTCACTCTGTAGACCAGGCTGGCCTTGAACTCAGAAATCCACCTGCCACTGCCTCCTGAGTGCTGGGATTAAAGGCGTGTGCCACCACTGCCTGGCTGCCATCCATTTTCTTAATCTAAACTGGGAATAAAATATCTTCATGACTTCACAAATAAAATGTTGACCTCCTCATGGTGGCTCACACTTGTAATCCCAGAAGCTACTGGACTAAGGAGGGAGTTTGAAGTCAGCCTCGGCCAACTTAGCAAGTTTGAGGCCAGCTTGGAGGACACTGTAAGAGACTGACTCAAATATAAGTAAGTAAGTAAATAAATAAATAAATAAATAAATAAATAAATAAATAAATAAATAAAATCAGCCAACCACAGTGACTCCCACATGTAATTCCCGCACCTGAGAGGGGGTCATGTCGGGATTGGGAGTTTAAGGTCATCCCAGGCTGCACAGTGAATTAGAAGCCATCTTAGGCTACAGGAGACCTTGTCTTAGAAAAAAACAGGACAATCAAACCATTTATAGGGTCCCACAGAGCCACTGGAATCACTGAACTCACAGCAGCTGCCAGCGCTTGCACTGGGTCTGCACAAGAAATGGACCTGTTGGCAGTCAGGCGTGGACGGGGGAGGGGCTCAGGGAGCCTCGTTCCTCTCTCCAGAATTTGCTACTGTTGACAAAAATTCCTTTCGGGGGTGGGGGTGGAGGGGTAGTTAGTCTATCCCTTCTCCTGAGGTCTCAACTACTAGGCATTAGTAGTTGAACTGCTAGGCCACTGTTCACCCTAGAGGAACCAATGAGCTTATGTGACTTCCTTACAGAGTACAAACGAGGTGTTGTTTACAAGGGTGTGAGGCCTCCTCCCCTGAAAAAGCCACACCTGGAAACCCTTGACCCAGCCGGGATGATGGCTTCTGATGGCTTGGTAGATGGAGCCTCCCTCCCAGAGGCTCTCCAGTCCTATATAGTCTATCTCCCTCAGAAGCCATGTGTAATAAAGGCAGCATTGAAACAGATGGTAGAGAATGGCAGATACTTAGGTGATGGCTTTGTGACCCTGAATGGGTATAAACAGGCAACAAACCCAGCTGGGATAATCCTTTTGCAAGAAGGCATAGCTGAGTGCCCCAAAATGGTGTGTGCTTAGAACACTTACAACAGCCAGTGATAGTCACTGCACTCAGTTGTGTACCCACTGGTGACCACACCAGGCCCTAATGGATAGGTCCCATCTAGTGCTCACACAGATAGCTCTGGCTAAACTAAATGAGTCACACACACACACACACACACACACACACACACAGAGAGAGAGAGAGAGAGAGAGAGAGAGCAATGTACAATGATACACGCATATGAAAATGTCAGAATGAAACCCATTATTTTGAAACTCTTCTGCCTTCAGCTCCCTGGCTAATTCCGTAAAGCCTTGGTATTAACGGACTTTTTGCAAACTCGGCTTGTTCATGAGGGAGCCTAAGAGATAGGAAGGAATTTATCAGGGCTCTGTGCGTCTTCCGTGGGCAGAGCTCTAGGGCTGCAGAGATAGCTAGCTGATCCTGACCTTTTGACCTCTGAGGACAAGCCGGAGGAGATGAAATGGTCAGAAGACAGACTGTCATGAATTTGCAACTTTCTTTGTAGCACAGCCGTTTTGTTGTCTCTCTTAGGTCTGTATCAGGGCTGGAACTGCTGGATCTTGGGGTGATAGAGTGTACTAGGAGGATTTGTCACGCTGCTGTCCACAGCAGATGCCCAGGGTTCCGATTTGCTCACATTCTCACCAACACTTGTTTGTTTAAACTTGTTGAGTTTTTTTTTTTTTTTTTTGGTTTTGGTTTTTGGGTGTTTGTTTGTTTGTTTGTTTGTTTCACTTTTAAAGTAATATTCTTCCCAGGGAATGTGAAGTGTTATTTCCCTGTGATTTGATTTGTATTCCCCTGGGGAGTAGCAGTGTTCATATCTTTCATTTGCTTACTAGCCATTTTTAATCTTTAGAGAAATGCCTTTTCGATCCTCTGCCCCCCCCCTTTTTTTAAAGATTTGTTTTTATTATGTGAGTGCATGTGTGTGTGTATGTGTGTGCTCCCCTGGAACTGGATTTACACGGGTGGCCGTGGGCTGTTGGCTTGGAATCGTGCTCAGCTTCTCAGGAAGAGCAGCAAGCCCTTAATGGCTTAGCCCTCTGTCCAGAATGAAAGTCTAATTTTAAAATCTAGCTTATAGTGCTGTTTTATGCTTCTGCTTTTAGAATCATATTTAAGAAACCATTGCTTTGGAAGCCAGAGAGATGGCTCAGCAGTTAAGAACACTGACTGTTCTTCCAAGAGGACACAGGTTCAAATCCCAGCACCCGTGTGGTAGCTTACAACTGTCTATAATGCCAAAAATCTGACACCCTCACACAGACATACATACAGAAAAACCACAAATGCATATAAAATTTTAAAAATTAATTTAAAAAAGAAACCATTGCTTTAAGCTCGGCAATGGTGGCTCATGCCTTTAATCCCAGCACTCAGGAGGTAGAGGCAGGAGGAGCTGTGAGTTCAAGACCAGCCTGATCTTTAGAGTGAGTTTTAGGACAGCAAGGGCTACACAGAGAAATCCTGACTTGAAAAAACAAAAGTAAAAAAAAAAAAAAAAAAAGAAACCATTGCTTTGTCTAAAGTCATACATATGTATTTACTTCTGTTTTCCTTTAAGAATTTCACAGTTTCAAACTTTACATTTATGTCTGAGTCTGCCTCACTGTAGCCATATACCCAGTGCCTAAAATAACACCTCACGCTTGTGTAGAAGGTTTGCAATACTGAGTGAAATGAATGAGTTAGCGTCTCTAGTGAATGAATGAACAGACACTTCTTTCTAGTTCTGGTCTGGGGTTGGTTGAGTAAGGGGTTAGAGGGACATCATGCTGGGCACAGTAGCAGGGCCCTGGCCTAGCATGTGCATGGATCTGGGTTCAGTCCTCAACACCATTTGAAGGGTGGGATAGCACAGAATGAGGGTACCAATTTGATGTCACTAGTAAGTGCTCATAATTTATTGCCTGCCAGCTTCCCTCCTGGTTTCCTTTAGTTTTGTTTTCTGTTTCCCTATTTGACAGAATGTCATTAAGATGTGTGCATGTGTGAAAGAGACAGACAGACAGACAGACAGACAGAGAGGTACACATGCTACATTCAGCCAAGTGTGAGAACTGAACTAGTTCAGAGCAGAGGACCAGCAGGGATGTTTAGGTATCAGCAACACAGTCTCAGAGATAGTTTCAGCAATCAGATGGTGGTGATGTTCCAGAGCCAGTGAGACACATTATTGACAGCCCAGCAGCATGTGCCAGCATCCAGCCTCCAGCATTCCTTAGCTCTATGTCTGCAGCCTGCATGGGCGTACAGGCCAGCATGCAACCTGACCTCTGCCTCATCTTCTCCCGGCTCCAGCCTGCCTGTCCACTTCTTCCTCCACTTTGCTCTTCTAACTTGGGAGTTTCAACAAGGAAAATAGCCCTAAAGCTGAGAGCACTAATAGATTTCCTAAACAAATAGTAGTGTCTAACCTGCCTTGCTTAGAAGTCAAATATTGCTGGGCAGTGGTGATGCACACCTTGAATCCCAGCACTCAGAGGCAGAGGCAGGCAGATCTCTGTGAGTTCGAGACCAGCCTGGTCTACACAGTGAGTTCCAGGAAAGCCAGGACTACACAGCCTGGGCTACATACATACTACTTTCTTCTAAAGAGAGGGGGAATGGAAAGAGGGAATTGGTAAAGAGATAGCTCAGTAGTTAAGAGCACTTTTCGATTTTGCCACAAGCCCCAGGTTCAGTTACCAGAAGCTCACAAGTGTCTGCTCTGGGAGATCTGATGCCCTTTTCTGGTCTCCTAGAGCATCAGGAATGTATGAAGACATTTGTGTGCACACACATTCACACACACCATACATGCATGCATCCATGCATACATACATATATGCAAGCCAATACTCATACACATAAAATAAAAATGAATCTCAAAACAGAAAAAAATAAAGAATTGATGGCTTACATCTAAAATCCCAGAAGCTGGGAAGGGGAGATAGCAGGCTTTAAATGGCTTCAAGACCAGTCACGGCTGCAAAGTGGGTACTAGCTAGCTTGAGCCAGGTCTTACTCTAGTAAGACCCTGCCCCCAAAATAAATAAGCACATTCTTAGTTTAATATTTCTTTCTCTTGTTTTTCTTGTGTTCAGCGGATACATTGAGAAGGCATGGCAGTGTAGGAATGACAAAGTAGAAGTTACCGTCTCAGAGAGAGGAGAAACGTGGTGTTCAGAACCTGGAGTGGGAAGCTATGTGTGAAGGTGTAGACAGAAGGCAGACTGTCAACTGGTAGTGATCATGGAAGACAGGACTTGCTGGTTCCTTGAATTAGTCTTTCAAATCTGTTTGTTTACTGAGACATGTCCTTGCGATGTGGCCTTGGCTGTCTAGAACTCACGGTGTGGAAAATGCTGGCCACAAACTCTCCGCCATCCTCCTGCCTCTGCCTCCTGGATTCTGGGATTATAGTCATGTCCAGCAATACATTCTAGTATTGTTTTGTTTTCCCCAAAGTAACTCACAACCCTATGCACAGAGGGACTTGGCAGAGAACCCTGAGAAGCCCCTGTGTACTAAATATTTGGCATACATTCTCATTAAACCTCAGCTACCGAAGAAGAAGCAAAGGAGGAAAAGTGACTCGGCGGCTGTGCAGTAAAACCAGAGTTTGGATGTGGGTTTCTGCCTCTGGGCCACCATTCTCTCATTACCTTGGGTATTTCCACAGCACCTTTCTGGGGGAAATGCCCAGTTTTCTCCATCCTCGTGATAGTCCTAATAGGTCCGTGCTTAGGGAGGGTGGATGGGAACTGGTCCAGAGTTTCTAGAACAGAAGCATCACCATTTGAGATTCTAAACAAGTGAGTGAGGGTGTACAGGAAATTGTTGCCCACCCCGCCAGTCCACAGGCAGGCCCTGGGTCTCCGTGTCCTTGACCCGTCTCTGTTCACCTTCCTCCAGGAACTGAAGCTGCCCACCTTCCGTGCCCACTCCCCGCTCCTGAAGAGCCGTCGGTTCTTTGTTGACGTTCTGACCCTGCTGAGCAGACACTGCCATCTCTGCCCCTCAGCCCGGCACCTGGCCATCTACCTTTTGGACCACTTTATGGACCAGTACAACATCACCACCTCCAAGCAGCTGTATACTGTGGCTGTCTCCTGCCTCCTGCTGGCAAGTAAGTAGAAACTTCGGTGGTCAGCTGAGTTGCTGCTAAGCCATTACTTATCTCCGTGAACTTTCCATGGCCTCTGTGTTCATCCTTTGCTGGGTGTGAGTTGTCTTAATGACTGCCATTATATTTTGGACCTATACTACACCAAAGAAACCACTAAGGATATTCACTGCTTGATCTGAATGAATCTACACAGTTACTCTAAAAGACAATCTTGGTACCCCATGTTATCAAGACTCAGAGAAGCTTAGAAGTTGCTTTGTGTTACCCAGCTAGTATATAACAGATAGTATTTAAGATCATAGCTTCTTGATACTCAGCCTGTGCCCTTGACCTTATGTCTCCTGCTTCTTTCCACGAGGGCTCTCTGAATTGGCCCTAGCATTCGCCGTTTTTAGAGATGTCTAGAGATGGAACAGCTTTACTTGGACCTAAGCTGAATCCATGATATAGTACACAGGCATAAGCACATTCCTTATGGGGTCTAACACCTTCCAAAGAGGCCAATCTCTGGCCATCTGTCTGTGGGACAGTGAACCATATCAGGAAACTTGGTAAGGTAGAGCAGGTCTGAGTCCCCGGCATCTAGGCATCCACCTGAGACAGTAGGCGGCTCCTTGCTCCCTGCCAGATTCCTGACCTGGAAAAACATGACCACACTCCCCACACTGGTCATTGAGCCCAAACAGAGTTCTCCATGCTAATGAGGTATCTAGAGACCCTGAGGGTTTAGCTAATAAGCTTCCCTTCCCAGACATTCCTCCCTGCAAAAGGTATTTAATCTCTGGTCCACCCTGAGAAGTGGATACATGTCCATTTACTGTGATGAACAGCTAACAAATGGTATAGACTTGGACTGTCTCTTCCATTGAAACCTGCATGGGGAGCACGGAGAAGGCCTCTGCCTACAGAGCTACTGCACGTCTCCCGTAGAAGGCCTCTCTGCACTTTCAGACAACCGTCACCATGCTAAGGACAATCACCGATGAGCTAAGCTGGAGTTCCCATTCCCCCTAATCCTGGGCTAGTCACTGTCCTTAGCCTGAGGGCCCCTGATTCTGCTCTCAACTCCTCCAGACTCAGCGGCACCTGAATGTCCAGGAGTTTGGGAGCACCCTGTCCTGGCCTTGTCTCGGGTTTGTTGACCCCCCAACACTTTGTTCCCGACTTCTCTGTGCAGTTCTCCAGCAGCAGCTGGAGGCCAGGAAGTCAAAGAACACCAACTCCGGCCTGCCTACACCTTGACTGAGTTCTCAAACCCCCTGAGTGGTATCTCAGAGCTTCCCTGAAGCCCAGCACATGATGGCAGCGGCTTGGGATGAGCACAGTCAAGTTCCTCAAGTTTTGCCTCCTCAGTGGCTGTGCCCAGCACCCCAGCATTGGGGTGAACCTCAGACCAATACCTGTCCTGGGTGAGGCTTACTGTATCACTGTATTATAGTTTGGATGAGCTCCTGACCACATATCTGCTATGTCACATTGCCATTTAAAACTGCTCTGTGGTGGACAAAGAGCCTCAGTATGTCTAACTCTCAAGCTCTTTCCACTCTGGATTCATGTTTTTCTCCTCATCGCTCCTCAGATGGTAGCCACACCAGTAAAGCTCTGTCCCATAACAGACCATTGCATATAGTACACCCTCTGCCTTCATTGCTTCTTGCTGCCTTTGTAGACTTGGGCTGTCCACCCCTGTTGGAAACCTCCCCCATCTTTCTGCACAGCTGAGGTCACAGATATATAGACACACAGGATCACGTACTTAGAATTTTCACCCACTAGGGATGGAGAGATGTCCCAGTGGGTAAAGTGCTTGCTGGGAGTTTGAATCTCCGACATGCACATAAATGCCAGGCGAATGTGGCAACCCACTGATAATCCTGGCACTCTGGAGGTTGTGACAGGGAATCTGCAGGGAAAGCTGACTAGTTAGACCAGCCGTAGGTTCAAGTGAGAGATCCTGCCTTGGTCTATAAGGTGGAGCACCATCTAGGAAGAAGTCCACTGTCAATCTCCAGCCTTTGTACACAAGTGCACACAACATATACCCATACACACGTGAACACAAATGCATGCCACACAGAGAGAGTTGCTGCACACAGGGTAAAGAGCTTGGCATATGATAACTCCTCTTAAGAGTATTTGTGGAAATAGCAAATGAGTGAAGAGAAGCTTGGGGATCCCTCGGCACTGGGGTTCCACCCCTCTGTGCTGCCCCTTAGTGCAGAGAAGTGGAATGTTCCTGATGTCTTGGGCTCAAAGTAGACAGCTGCCAGTAAGGACATTGCCTTGGCCTCTAATCTTAATATTTTACACTTAACTTGCAATCAGACTTTACATTCTCTTTCATGCTGTGCTACTACCCTGTGTTACTGAATATTTATTAGCTGATGTTGTAGGGAGTGGCACCCAATTTCTGCTGTGGGATTTTCTTTCCTCATCCTGGCATATCGCTCTAAGCTCCATGGTCCACCATCACTCAGTGATGGTCATCACACACACCCGTGCGTGTGTGTGTGTGTGTGTGTGTGTGTGTGTGTGTGTGTGTACCACACAGCTATTTTAGAGTTTATTTGGTTTGTTGGTTGGTTGGTTGGTTGGTTGATTGATTGGTTGGTTGGTTGGTTGATTTTTTGAGACAGGGACTTGCTATGTAGCCCAAGGAGTCCGGAAGTCACTGCATAGATCGGACTGCCCTCAATCTTTCGATACCCCCACAGTGTTGAGATTACAGGCTTCTGCCACAGTGCCTGGCAAGAGAGTGGCTTTCAAGTTTCCAAACTCTGCCTTATTTTCCCCTAGGACCTCCACCCTATTGTACGCTGTCTCTAACCCAGGCCAGGTAGAATTTACAGGGTATCCGTGGGAGCTAATTTTGCTCAGAGCCCAGCCTTTTGTAGCATCTTATCATCTCAGGAAGAGAGGCAGAGACCTTTGAGACTCCATCAGAGAAGGGCAGAGCAGGCATCATGTTTCAGGCACACCATGGCCTTTGGCTTGCTGCTTCTGTGATCTGTGGCCTGCATCGAGGCCTGCTGGGAGCAGGAGACTTATATTTCCTTGGGGCCATGGAGTTCTCCCCGAGTGTCTGTCTGGGGAGCCAGGATGCAGGGCTCACAGTGGAGACTCCATTGTATTGCTGTCGCCATGGTGGAGGAAGAGGGCCTTCCAGATGGAGAGGCAGATGCCCCCCCCCCCCCCCATGTTGATGGACTCAGCCAGCCAGGGGAAACAAGAATGAGTTTCAGAACACCCGACACATGCTTCAGGGTCCAAGGAAAGAGTAGTAACTGTGAGAGCCTGAAATCCTACTTACCCTTCTTCCCCTCTTTCCTGGGCTCACTGTCAGTCACAGGGGTAGGTGGTGGTGGGACACCTTGCCTGGGGAAGCTTGAAGTTCTGCTGATTCAGTCCCAAATTAGTCTGAGATAAGAAAACCTGGCATCCGTTGCCCCCACCTGTGAGTTTGAAAAGTTTTGCTTTTCTTTTAAGATATTTTTTAGTGTGCATGCGTCTGTCTGTCTGTCTGTGTCTATGTCTGGTGTCCAGAGGATCTGATCTCCTGGGAGCAGGAGTTGCAGGTGATTGAGAGCCACCTAATATGGATGATGGGAATCAAACTGGAGTCCTTTGCAAGAGCAAACATGATCTTAGCTGCTGAGCCATCTTTCCAGTCCCAAGTTCTCAGAGTTTTATGTGTTTGTGTGTATGTGCATGTGCACATGTATGCACCTGCTTATGGAAGCCAGAGATCCGCTTCAGGTGTCTTCTTCTGTCGCTCTCTAGTTTCTTTTCTTGAGATGGGGTCACTCACCAAACCAGGAGCTTGCCAATTTGGGTAGGTTGGTTCAAGACCCCACCTCACCAGCACTGGGATTACAGGCACGTGCAGCTCTATGCAGCTTTGTGCAAGAGTGCAGGGGATCCAACCTTGGTACTCTCTACTGGCTGAGTCATCTAACCAATTCCAAATTCTGAGGTGTTTCTTTTTTTAAGATTGATTTATTTATTTCATGTATGTGAGTACACTGTTGCTGTCTTCAGACACACCAGAAGAAAGCATCAGATCCCCATTACAGATGGTTGTGAGCCACCACGTGGCTGCTGGGAAATGAACTCAAGACCTCTGGAGAAGCAGTCCGTGCTCTCAACTGCTGAGCCATCTCTCCAGCTCAAATTTTTAGTTCTTATAAAGCTGTTTACAGATACGGAATTTTGCATAGATGGAGCTCTCTCTATCTAAGGTCCTTCTGTTCTCATACAATGAGCAAGGGCCTAGGCCTCAGGTCAAGGCATAACAGCAAGAATCTTGGGTAATCACACCGGCCAACATATGGCAAAGCAGCCCTTTAGTCTCTATGACTGAGTTAACTGTGTCTCCTACCTCAACACAGTATAGACTCATAAACATCATACAGGGCTGGGGTTAGAGTTTGGCGGTGGAGAACTTGCCTAGCATATGCAGACACCCCCCCCCCCAAAAAAACAAACCTCAGTAAACATCATGGTATCATAAGTCTTTAATCTCAGCACTGGGATTGTGGAGGCAGAGGCAGGCAGTTCTCTGTGAGTTCAAGGCCAGTTTGGTCTCCATGGTGAGTTCTAAGCCATCCAGGGCTGCCCATTGAGACCCTGTGTCAATAATAGAAACAAAACAGTAAATGTACTATAGAGCCTCGTCCTCCTTACCATTCATGTTACCTGCCCTCCATCCCCCAACTGTCTTTTTGGTGTTCCTGCTTAGTTAAAGGATTACTTGACAACATGGAAGCTTCCTAACCTCAGATGAGTTGCCTCAGCACATCCCGATAATTATAACAAGCGGCCTCTGTTTTATTCTGTCCTGGTCTCTTTCCACAGGCCCACCTCAGAGTCCACCCAACCAGCATGGATAGGCATCTTTCATATGCCTATGGTTTTTAGGCTCAGAGAGGCTGTGTAACTTACCCCAAAGTCACACAGCTTGGTGGGGTTTTTTGTTGTTGTTGTTTTTGATTTTGATTTGTTTTATACTTAAGATCAACTTGAAACTGTAAGACATCATCAGTTTAGCCACATTAAAGTGTACAGTTTAATGGGATTTAATACATATGTTCTATCTAGTGTGCAGCTCTTACTCTGTCTAGGTCTAGAACATTTTTTTGTTTTTATCCTTTGTGATGATGGCAGCTCAGGCCTGTAATCCTAAGTATTCCAGAGGCTTAGGCAGATTCAAGGCCAGCCTGGGCTACAAGTGAATAATTTAATGAAACCCTGTCTCAAAAATAAAAAGTAAAAGAGGGCTGAAATGTAGCTCAGTGATGGAGCACTTGTTCTGATAGACAGCCACTTCCCGTTCCTTAACTCCGCACCCTTGGCCACTAGCTGGCTTCTAGCTGTATGGGTTGTGCGTTCTGGGAGGACCGTCCAGTACAGGAGCAGTGGTTTCCATGTGCCCATGCTACAGCTTGTATCAGATCTTCTGCTGACTCAGTTCACGTCCACTGTGAATGACACAGTCCATTTATCCAGTCCTCTGCCCACAGATCTTTGGGTGGTTTTCGCTTCTCTGCAGCTGCTGTGAATTTTCAGGCACATGTCTCAGTGGGAGCCCTGTTCCAAATCATTCATTAAGGCTGCATTGAGCCCTCTGGAGACCCTGAAGACACCCGGGGCTGATGCTCAAAAGTAACTAGACTGTTGAGTCCTTAGCTCTGAACAGGAACCAGAGGGAGAGTGACTCGGGACAGAAAGCCAGAGAGGCCAGAGTGGCCTTTGTGTCAGATCCCATGGCCTTGGATGTAAGGCCTAATGGTATAAAACAAACAAACAAAAAAAATGAAAAATGTTTTTATTATTTAAAAAATGATTAAAACAAGTCTACAGGGCTGCTGAGACAGCTCGGTGGCTAAAGGTGCTTGTGGCTTGAACCCAGTGACCTGAGTTCATGAGCCTCAGACATTAATGTAGATGAGCCACTCCACAAAATTGTCCTCTGATCCTTCCATGTTCCCCATGGTTTGCATACTTACGTATAAACGTCATGAGCAAGCATGAGTATGCATATACAGTAAAGTTTTAAAAATTACATATATATGTAATATATATATATATTATATATATATAATATATATATATGCTACAGAAGTATCAACCACAAAATGTTAGTATCCCACACACACACACTCAGAGTCCATACCCACAAACTGGTTTTTATTCTTCCTGACATGGGTGTTTTCATAATTGAAGGGAAGAGAGAAACTATTCTCATTTCCTGGCCGGAAGACAAGCTATAGACTGTCATATCCTCGTAAACCTCAGTAGACACAAAGCCAGGCCCCCTCTCACGGGCCTTCTCAGTTCTTCCCCCTCTTTCAACCCCACGGGCTTTGTCTACACAGATTTCTGTTGCCTTTCATGGCCACTTCCAGGATCCCACACCCTCCGTGGGAAAACAGTGCTCACTGCCGAGTGGTTTCCTGTGGGCTAGGAGCCCATCCGGCCCCTGGCTGACCACCTCAGGTCTGAAAGCCATGGAAGGTGGGGGCAGTGGGATAATGGTCCCCCTGCCTCTTGGGGTCAAGTTATGATAGTGTGCGTGTGTATTTGTGTGCTTTCGCAGTCACATTCCATGCTGTGCATGTGGAGGTGTGAGGACAGTTCGTAGCAGGATCATTCTCCTTCCATCCTGAGTCCTGGGGAGCAAACTTAGGTAGGTTCTCACACTTGGCAGCAAGTGCCTTTACCCTCTGAGCCATGTTATCAGCCCCTGATCTTAGTTTTTAACAGGTGAGACTGAGTTCTTCAATGGCTGTCATGTTGGGCCGATCCCATCCCCATCAGTCCCCAGGAGAGAGGAGTGGGAGGTGACCCTGTGATCTCTCTGTAGGAAAGGACCCCTGTCTGGATAGGGTCCTCTCTTAGAGAATGGTTTTGTTTTGTTTGTTTGTTTGCCCGGAGCCTCAGTATAGGTCTTTAAATTAGAAATGCATTATCAGTTAAAAGTGAGATTCAAATAATAAAATACAACCAGTCTCCACCCTACTGGGCGGGGGAAACCTCTGGAAGGCTTCGGTATCTTCCTTCAAACTGATCTAGTGTATTTTTGTGGAGACGTTCAATGTCTGTATGGGCACACAGTCAGCTGACTCTCATCAATCATTGACTCTGCACTTTAGGCTCACGAATTTGTCTGACACCCACCCCTCTGGTGCTGCGGAATTGTATACAAGGCCTTGTTGTTATTAGGCAAACACTCTACTGTTGAGCTCCACTCCCAGCCCTTCATTTAAGAAACAAAAATTAAGCAAAAATCAATGCCGATGCTTTTATGCACGCACATGGGTAGAGCATTGGAACTGTTAATTGCCCTTTATATGTATTCCCAGCTGAGTTGGAAGGGACAGTGCTCTGCCTTTCTTTCATCTCTCCTGTGGTAAACAAGTATTCTTCTGTGCCCCCATAAGGGCTGTGTTTCCTCAATGCTTGTGAGTTTTATTAATGGCTCTGCTATTTCAGGGGCCCACCTCCTGTCCCTCTCTCCCTCCTCCCCCCTCCCCAGACTTGCAAGGCTATTGTCCTGTTTCCTATGCTCAGGAAAGCTGTGTTGTGTCTCTTAGAGAAGATACAGGTATTACCTCCCAGGCATTCCTTGTGCTTCTGTGCCGAGTTCAGTGTTAACGAATCCTCATCGACACCTCCAGGTAAATGGAAATAAATAACACTGAGTTATGTAGCTGTGTGTTGACTGGCTGGTGAAATGTGATTGTTTCCATCATGTAAGCTGTGTGTTGACTGGCTGGTGAAATGTGATTGTTCCCCATCTCTTTCCCCTAAGGGTAGTGGTTCAAGGTGACTTTACAGAATGTGATCTTCATGAAGAACAAAAACTCATCAGGATAAATTCACTTCACTGGGGCCTGTGAGATGCCCCAGCAGGTCAAAGCAGTTTGTAAAAGACCCTTTACAGGGGTTCCAGGAGCCAACCCATGGAAGGTTGGAAAGGAGGAACTGACTTCCCAGAGTTGTCTTCTGACTTCCACGTGTGCTGCACGTATGGCCCATGTGCCACACCCAACAGTAAACAAACAAGCACATAAATAAGCAAGCAAATAATAAATGAATTAATATGCCTAAGTGGGCTCTTATACTCGATGCCTTCTTCAGTCTGTCAGGGAGTTACCTGGTCTCTTTCTCAGCTATGAATCCTCTATTTTATCGGCAGCATTTATTTAGTGAGCTCTCTATTGATGAGACTTTAGGTTGGCGTCCACTTTTTCCCCTGCTGTTTACTGCCAGATAGCCACTGTCTTGTCCTTGTAGCATCCCACGATTACATGAGTCTGTCTGGAAGATGAAGTCCTGTCTCACAAGTAGAGTCTTTTATCCATAGGACAAGTAAGGGGCTGGAGACAGAGCTTGTTGGTAGAGTATTTGCCGACCCCATGTGAGGCCTCAGGCTCAATTCCTAGTATCACACACACAGAGAGAGAGAGAGAGAGAGAGAGAGAGAGAGAGAGAATGAGCAGCATATTCCTGATTTTGTCAGAAAGTGCTACAGTTGTTGCTCAGCTGTTGAAAGCAAGTGCTGCTTTTGCAGAGGACCTGGGTTCGATTCCTAGTACAGACATGACAGGTCACAATTTTTATAACTCTAGTTCTAGGGGATCTGATGCCTTACTCTGACCTCCCGGGCACTGCACACATATGGTATATGTAGGCAAACACTCATCCCACAAGTAAAAATGAAAATCGTTTTAAAATATGTTGGTAGGAGTTTGAACTGAACTAGGAGGTAGGTCCAAATGATCCCTTTTAGTTTGTTTGTTTATTTGTTTGTTTGTTTTGAGGTTTTTTTCCCTCTATTGAACAGACTAGTTTGGAACTTGCTATATAGCCTAGGCTGACTTCAAATTCTCCATCCCCCTGCTTCATCCTCCTACATGCTAGGGTTGTAAGCATGTTCCGCCCCCATCAATAAATTCCCCACCTAAGCAATAAATCATCAACCCTGAGTGGTGTGTCTGCCTGCCCCGATCTCATCAGGGTGCCCTAGTGGCCAACCCTCCTTCTGTGAGTGCATTTCTATTTTGCACTTGTCCCTTGCCCTGTCTAGGATGCTCAGAGAAGGGATGGAAAGATACTAGTTGCTTTTAGGGCTCCTTAAAGCGGAAATCAATAGTCTTGTCTCTTCAGGCAGAAACCAGTAAAGGCAAATGCCTGTCAGGCTCCTTCCTGCATAAGGATCTCAGGAGATGATAGGAAAAGCCTGGCCTTCCTTCCCCCAGGAAATCACCTTCACACAACCCCACTGTCCCCCTCACCAGTGTACCCCACCCCTGCTTTGATCACTCAGTAAGTGTTGCCTCTGCTGTTCTGGCAACGGAAGGGGAGGGGAACACCCTGTGGGGATCCTGCTGAAGATTTCTGGAACTTGAGAGCTGTCTTAATCCCTTGTGGTAGGCTGCGAAGAACGAAGCCTGGAGAGGCTGAGCACAACAGCTCCCCCCCCAGCCCCCACCCCACCACCACCTCACCCCACCCCACCCCCAGTGCTAAGAATGCTTGAGATGCTTCCAAGGCTCATTGTAGCATTGGTCCTCAACCTGTGGGTCAAGACCCCGTTGGGGGGGGTCGGACGACCCTTTCTTAGGGATTGCATATCAGACCTTCTGTGTGTCAGATATTCACGTTACAAGTCATAACAGCAGCAAAAATACAGTTATGAAGTAGAAACAAAAATAATGTTATGGTGGGGGGGGGGAGGTCACCACAACAGGAGGAACTGTATTATCAACTGTATTATCGGTTAGCAGCATTAGGAAGCTTGAGAACCACTGTAGGCACCAGAAACAAAGAGGTGACTCCCCCCTCCCCCCAGGTTTCTGGCAAGGTGTGAGAGTTCTGGTCAGAGTGAAACCCAAGTATCCAAGGAAACAGATCCTGGAAATCAGGGGAAAACATGCTGTTTCCTCATAGCTCATGGAAAAGCGACTAGGAGGAACACTCCATTTCCTTTGTCCTGCCATGGGAACATTTGCAAAAGGTTCAGCACTCAGGGATGGGGGTCACAAGGGGGCCTTATAGTTTGTGCTTCATCCCTACCCCTCCACACACACAGATGCACGCACGCACAGTGTCACGCAAAAGCTGCTACAGTGTTTGTGGCTCCTCTTCTCAGCCATGGCATTTGGGTGGTGGTCATGAGCCCTGGAAGGGGTAGTCTTTCTGCTGAGAGCCGTGTAAAGCAGATTACTAGCATCAGCTCAAACATGACAGCCCAGAAAGCAGGGGACATAGTGATTTTCCATTTCCTGTTCCCATTTCTGCCTCTGGCAGGCTTGGAGCCATTTCAGGAGAGGGATTTTGTGTGTGAGCTGCCTGTCAGACAGCTGAGTGGGCCAGAGGCTCTTAAACTGTACAAAATGCCTTAGCAGGTTAGAGCCTAGACTTGTTTGTCCGGGAACTGAGGTTCTGAATGTTTGTAGCCCCCACTCCCCAACAAGTCTTAGATTTCAACTGCTTGACCTGATCGATGTGCAGTGTTCAATAGCTGCCACCCCACACAGGTTGTTAGGACCCCCCCCCCATTCTATAAGGGACACTGTGGGCTCTAGAGAGGTGATAAGGAACGGAAGTGATGTCCACAGCACCCCTGAATGAAGACCTCACACCCTGAAACCCTGTACCAACTTGACAGAGTGGGCCTGTGCCAGGCATTGGGCCATAAAATAAACTGAGCCCCATCCTCAAGTTGCTCATTGTCTGAAAAACTCTCCTAAAGATGCAGGCTTAGGCCTGCATTGCCAACAGATCTTGGAAAACAAGAGCAAAACCTTCTAAGAGAACAAGGTGCCTTTGCTGTTAGGGGGTAAGCAATTTGCACAGTGAACAAAGAGAGTACCAGAACACTGGAGTCAGGTGCCCCCTCTGCGTTCCATGCTGCCTGATTGCTGGTGGTGGGCTCAGTCAGCTACAAACTCCCTCTGTGGTGAATGTTTGTATGTATTTTAAAATTTTGTTTTGTTTTGTTTTGTTTTGCTTGTATGTATGTCTGCGCCATGTGCTGCTATGCTCATAGAGGCTTTAAAAGGGTATCAGGGGACTGGAGAGATGGCTCAGTGGTTTGACTTCCAGCATCCACATGGTGGCTCACAACCATCTGTATCTCTAGTTCCAGGGGATCTGACACCTCTTCTGACCCCCACAAGCACCAGGCACACACATGGGGCACATACATATATGCAGGCAAAACTCAGAAAACAAAAATTAAATAAATAAATAAGTCTTAAAATTTTTTAAAAAGGTTTCAGATACCCTAGAACTAAGTGACAGACAGCTTGAAGCTGCCATGTCAGTACTGGGAATTGAACCCAGGTCCTCTGGAAGGGCAGCCAGAGCTCTTAACTGCTGAGGCATCTCTCCAGCACCAAATATTGGCATCTTAACCACATTGTGCACCTTATCAATGCCAAGACTACCTTATGCCTATTCTGCTTTTGTTTTGTGGGCTTTCAATGGATCACTAAGCCACTCCCTCCCCTGTGCCCAATTCTCAGCTCTTACCAACATCCTGAAAGAATATCCCCGAAGGACTTGTTTGTTATATACCTGTGCTCTCCAGGAAAGCCATGTTGAGAGTTTTCTAGATCAGAGCCATGCCTTGCCTTCCTGAGATGCTCAGCTTCATGGGGTAGCAGTTTCATGATTAGCCTCAGGGGTGAGCCTTGGTCACAGCAGCTTTCAGCTGCCCCACCCCCACCCCATCACCACCTAGTGGGTTGCTGTAGTCAGCATTAAAAACCATTTCCTACTCAGGGAAGTACTCTGTGCTGTTGTTGAGGTGAGGATTCCTTGCAGTATTTGTTATGTTAACGTCGAGTTTAGGAAGGGTGGGCTGCCTCTCCCCTTTCACATCTTAATTTTAATTACAAGCATTTTGATGTCTAGACAGGAAAAGGCTCCTCTTTGTCACCCCACCAGGCATGGTGGGGTTTCTGGGACTCTTCTAGGAAAATCTGACATCTCCTGACTTGTGGGCACTTGTTAAAAGCAGGTTCCTGCCAGGGTATTCCTGGACTGAGCAGGCTCATATTCTGGAATCTCCTCTGAGATAGTTTTACTCTGCCACTTCTGGAGTCTAGACTCCCTTCAGCAGTGCCTTGCCTTCTGGGGAGCAAAAGATGTTTTTCCTCTGTGGGAGAGTGATCTCTGATTTCTTGTGGAAACTTAAAAAAAAAACAGAACAAAAATTTAAAAAAAAACAAAAAGCAAAAAACCAGAAGTGTCTTGAGGCTTCACTATATTTCCTTCCCATCATTGGAATGTGGAGGTGGAAGTAAACCTTCTGTGATAAATGGAATCGCTAATATTTATTGAGAGTTTATGTGTTATGTGAAGTTTTATATTGTTATGCATTTATACTCAGTTAATACCCAAATGAACCCCAAAGAGGTAAGTGTTATTTTCTCACTTAACAGAGATAGAAAATAAGACTCAAGACATCAGGAGCTTTTCTAAAATGGACGCAGCTAGGAAGAGAGGTGAGAAGGATAGGGGACCAGGCTGTTGTCTTGGAATGACTTGGTAGGTCTGGGCTCACAGCAGCAGTCTTTGCCTTTCACCGGATCACCTCTGTGCTTGGTGGTACCAAGAAGACACAGGTCAGCAGACAGGTTGTGCAAGCTCCCGAGTCCTCTGCTTTCCGAGCCACAGACCCACATTGACTGGAAGATTGCGTCAGCCCTCGGGACTGACTGTCTCTGTGTCAGGAAGTGGTTCTCTTCATAACTCATAGCAGTGGCCATGTTGCCTCTCTCGTACCTTCTTTCTGCTTCTAGCAGATGTTGGAACAAAAGATCCAAGGCTTCTGGTTTCTACACCTTTGGCCCCGCTACTTGGTTTGCTGTTGTTGGGTACCGGAAGCCCCGTCAGACCCAGCCCGGGCCGAGTGGGAATGGACATTTTACTCAGCAGTTTCTAAAGGAGCTTGCTTCGTGCCAGGGCTCTGTTCTTCCACACAAAGCCCTTTCCCCACCCTGGCCTTGGTGCCAGCCACACATGTGACAAATGTGTCCTATCTCACAATCCTAGATTTCAGTCTGTAGAGTTATTTAGGTCACTTGTAAAGTGGGACACAATGGAACCAGGGATTGGCTGAAGCTACCCTATGAAGTCATTGTTCCTATTTCTGCATCCTGAGGCAGCGACGTCCTCGCGGTGAGAAGGGAAGCCTGTGTGTGACCCAAATGGCTAGATGCCACCACCATCCCTGGGAGGCATTTCCACAATTTCCTCTTGAGGAAAACAGCTACTCACAGCCTCATCTTAGGCTCCGCCCCAAACTGGACTCTGGAATTGATTCAGGCCATCGGAAATGTGCTGGTTCTCCTCCCCCCACCCATCCGTCCGCAGGTCCATTCATGCATTATTTATCCAGCCTGCCGTATGCACACACTGGAGACAGCCATGGACAGAGTGCCTTTGCTTTTCAGAGAGATGTGGGAGAAGAATGGAGCTTTCTCTTTGTTCTTAAGGGAGGGGAGAGTCCAGCCAGCCAGTGGTCTCAAGTCCACCTTCATGATCAAGGCTCCAGAGCTCAAGGACAGTGGTGCTGAAGGTTTGTTCCTCCCGGATGATCCTAATCTCAACATCTTTACAGAGACCAGAGAGCTTGGACCCAGCTGCAGCAGGCCCATGGGAACAATGGGGTTGGGGGCTGCCTGGTCCCCAAGCTCTGTGCTTGTCACAACTGCCTTTCTTTCTCACAGAGCACCAAACACTGAGGTAGAGGGTCTTTTTCTCTTCTCTCTGTCTTTTTATCAAGGTACATCCAGAAACCTGTCATTGTACCTATAACTGAGGATGCTGCTAATTCTGGATGAAGAAAGATCTAGAAAGGGCACCTTTTTGTGGGCACCAGCCCAGCATGCCACCTCAACTCATCCTGTTATTCCTATGTCATAGGCCAGAGAGCATAGGCCCAAAAGGCTGAACCTCAGCCCAGAGCATATGGCAGTAAGTAACCTGGCTGAGCTTCTGACATCTTGTCATGCACATGTCTTCAGTGTGTCCTGACCTCTGTGCTATGCTATGTGGTTAACAATCCCTTCAGAGGATGATGTCTTCAGGTGGTTTCTGGGCTAGTGTCTGATCAGATTTTTGGCCATATTGTTCCATCCGTGTTCCAGTTCCTGGAAAGATACTTGTTGTGCCCCGCCTCTGGGAAAAGCAGGAAACCCGCATCTTGGTTGTCTGCCACCCTTTTGATTTAAATTCTATTGTTCATAGAAAAAGCAACCTCCTGTTAATCATACAATCTTCCCTAGAAAAGCTCTGGAATCCAGTCACTCATTAGCATAAGGGAAACAGAAGAGGAAAGTGCTTGTGGAGCACTTTGAGGTGGCTAGACAGGAAGAGGCTGCAGCTGGCCTCACACCCAGGCCTATGGGAAGCCTACACCCACAGGGTCATCCTCAGAAACTGTGGGTTGCCTTGGGACTGTGTATCTGAGGTCCATGCTTGTGGTATAGAAAGTTCTAGACTTTAAAACCATTTGCTCATTTATGAAAGAAAACCAAAACAGTCTGTTGAGTGTTATCCTTAGGCCAGAAGCTGTGTTCTGGTGGTTTTCATGGCAGATGTGTGCCCTAGCCTCATGAAGCCAGGGTTGATCCTGCTTGGATGCAGGATAGCCAGGTGTGGTGGTGATGGGGTGTGTGTGTAGAGGTGGGGGTTGGGGTTGCCTACTGCATAGCAAGCTGGGGTTCAGCTAAAAACCAAGAGTCCACCTCCTATAGATCACAGCTTGGTGGGCAGATTCTCTGTGTTCTAACCAGCTGGAAGAAATCCCATCCCTGAGGAGACATGAGATCTGGGAAAAGATTCAGAGCCAGCACTGTTCTCTGTCTCACTTCTACCCTCTGGGCATTGTAATTACCAACTGGCTGAGTTCAAGGTGCCATAGGTAAGGAAGGAGGCTGGGACTGCAGAGCCGACTCTCTTGAACTCAATACGACCTACTGTGGGATGGAGTTGCAGGTGTCTTTTGTTGGAATGATTTCCATTTCCTTTTCAGAACCTTTAAGAAAATATCTTCTGACCCTAGCTACCACACTGGCAGCTCATCTGTCCCCAACTGACAGGACTCTCAAAGTTGCCAGTTTTGTACAAAAAATAAATATCATATTCTGTAAATAATACAGCAGCAGCTGCTACCGCTGATGAGCACATCCCACATGTCAGGGGTTCCTTTGTCTGGTATAGTTCCCGGGATGTCCCTTGAGCCCTCTCCAATGCTCTGTGAGGCATCAGCTCAATTGCTCAAATTCACAGAAAGGTAACTAAGAGGGGATTGGAAACTTGAGCCTCAAGGGACGGTGTCCAGCAGAAGCTTGGTTCTCTCTGGTCACTGGTTCCAGTGGCATCAATAAAGCTGGCTGAGTTGTCCCTTACCTGGTGACCACATCTCTCTGCTCTGAGGAGAGTAGAATCTGAGAAAAAAAAAAATGACAGAAAGAAAAAAAAGAACTGATAGCTCAGGGATTTCTAGTTAGCCTGCCCTGCTTAAGCTGCCACTCCTGGGATCTTGACCTCACCCTCCCTGGCAAGGGCTGCAACCTGGAAGGGGGCTTTCCACCCAAGTCCCCTGCAGGAGAAACAAGAAGGCTCTTTACACGTGAGGTTCCTGCCTCTGCTACCTGGCGTTTCCTACACTTACCTGGAAAGATGACACGATCTACATGGACAAGAGGCAAAGCCAGGAGCAGCTTTTTGACCCTGTGGCCCAGCTCCTTTCTTGCCCTCAGCACCACCACACTGGGTAGGAGGTAGCCAACTGCTACAGTTCTGCCAGGAGGCTACACGGTCCCAACTCCTGATCCGGTTATGGTTCTTGTACTCGGATGAGGGCAGAGAGGTTTTATAAAATGGAGACCAGCATTCTGGATGACAAAGCTGATCTGTTTTCAGAAGCATTGCCAGCTGTTGCTGCTTTAAAACCCAGTTCTTTTTTGCCAAGAAACTCTGGCCTCCTCTGAGCCTAGGCTTACTTAGCACCTCAGTGGGTAACAAAGACCTTGAATGAGTCTGTCATCCTGCCAATCATAAAAGAATTCAAAGGCAGCTGAGCATGTGAGAAAGGACAGTGCTAGAGCTTGGGCATCAGGGATAAAGCCAGTCACTAAGGCTTCTGAGAACCTGCTTCTATGTGTGTTTTTGTTTAAGAATTTAGGGGTGGGGGAGACGTGGCTCCTTTTGCACAGGACCTGGGTTCAGTTCCCTCACCTACATAGTGTCTCACGAGCACCCATAATTCCTGTTCCAGGGGATTCTGTGCCATCTTCTGACCTCTGAGGGCACCAAGCACACCTGTGATGTCCTTATAGACTCCAGACAAAACATTCATACTTATAAAATAAAACTTAATTTTTTTTTTTCTTTTAGAGGCAACCTAGTTAGCATGACTATTGGAGGTGAGTGATGCGCTCCCGGGGATTATTACAACATTTTCTTTCCTTCCTGGCTTTCTTTTCTTTTCAAATAACTTTTGTTACTGTACCATAAATTTTCCAGAGTAAAGAGTTGGGTTATTTTTTTGAACGACAATTAACAGTGCCGCTTCCCTTGGCTTTAATTCAGACCAGAATCCTGTCTGATCTGCCTTGTGGTTGGCTCAGTTGCCAGGACAAGAAGGTAGGAACAGACTAGCCAGTCTCCAGAGACGCCCTGTTCATAGAGAAAGAAAGAATGGTAGTTGCCAGGGCTGAAGTGGGCAGGAATTGGGAGCTAGTGTTTTGTGGGGATAGTTTCAGGTTGGAAGATGCTGGGTTCAGGAGATGTGTGGTGGTGACAGCTATGGCCGATGTTGAGGTTATGGTGTCACTGACCGTACATTTTAAAACAGTAAACTTCCTGCTGTGTGATTTGTAGTTTGTAATGACTTCTTTCCTCCTTTCTTTCTTTCTTTCTTTCTTTCTTTCTTTCTTTCTTCCTTCCTTCCTTCCTTCCTTCCTTCCTTCCTCTCTCTCTCTCTCTCTCTCTCTTCCTTCCTTCTCCCCCTCTCCAAAAAGGAAAAGCTGGGACAGGGGAGATGGCTCAGTGGGTAAAGTACTTGCTTTGCAAGCACGAGGACCGCAATTTCCACACTGCATGGAGTAAACTCTAGGCTCCGTGGCATGTGTCTGTGATTCCAGAGTTATGGGGGTTGGGGAGAAAGAATAGAGACAGAAGAATCCTTGAAGCCTGCTGGCCAGCCTGTCAAGTCTAATAAGCAAGATCCAGGTTCAATGAGAAACTCTGACTCAAAAAATAAGGTGGAGAGCAATCGAAGTGGACACCTGATGTTGATGTTTGGGACTTTACAAGCATGTGCACACATTTGAATGCGAGCTCACACATATGCGCGCGCACTTACACACACACACAAGAAGGAAGGAAGAGTGTGAAGGAGAGCTGATGCCTGAGAACTGCCAAGAGCTCAAGGCTTGGGCTATGTAGTAAGATTCTGTCTCACACCAGCACCCCCAGGGGAGGAGGGAGAGAAGGAAAGCCAAGCTAGCTTGACCCTGGATCAATAATGTCTTATCACTGTGGACTACAGTGCTCAGAGTCTAAGACAATGGAGGTGGAGAGATGATCTGTACGTAAGAGTACTTGTTGCTCTTTCAGAGGACCTGGGTTTGGTTCCCAGCACCTATGTGGTGGTTCACAACTGCCTTAATTAAGGTTTTACTGCTGTGAACAGACACCATGACCAAGGCAACTCTTATAAGGACAACATTTAACTGGAGGTGGCTTACAAGTTCAGAGGTTCAGTCCATTATCATCAAGGTAGGAACATGGCGGCACCCATGCAGGCATGATACAGGAGGAGCTGAGAGTTCTACATCTTCATCTGAAGGCTGCTAGGAGAAGACTGACATCCAGGCAGCTGGGACGAGGGTATTAAAGTCCACGCCCACAGTGATACACCTGCTCCAACAAGGCCACACCTCCTAATAGTGCCACGCCCTGGGCCAAGCACACACAAACCATCATAACAACTATCTATAATTCCAATTCCAAAGAATCCAGTGCCCTCTCCTGACAGGCATACATGTGATATACAAAAACACATGCAGACAAAAGATTCTTACATACAAGATAAATGTAGTTTAAAGGAGTTTAAGCCAACCCAGATATAGTAGTTCACATTTGTAATCCCAACACTTGAGAGGCTGAAGCAGGAGAATTGCCATGAGTGAAGCCTGAGATGCACAGTAAGCTCCAGGCTAGTCCAGGTTAAGAGACCCTATCTTATAAAAACTGAATACTTTTTTAAGGGGGTGGGAATTTTAGGCCAATGGGTTGGGATTCTGGTCATTAGTTAACCATTTAGTCCACTAGTGTCACCTGCCATGAGTACCCCCAGATCTTTGTATACTTAGGGCTTGCCACTTAAGTAGCTACATGTGCAAATGGAAGATAGGAAGTACTTTGCTTACATACATACCTGATCTCTGAGAGACACTGTGAGTACTTCTATAAATCCATGGTTGCTTTTAGTATTAGAAAGGTGTCAGTCAGCCAGGGGGTGGTGGTACATGCCTTTAATCCCAGCACTCAGGAGGTAGAAGCAGGCAGACCTCTATGAGTTCCAGGCAAGCCTGGACTAACAAAGTGAGCTCCGGTACACCAGAGCTACACAGAGAAACCCTGTCTCAAACCAACCAACCAACAAACAAAAAAGATATCAAGAGGAGTCTTAACCATTCAAATTGAGACAAGGAGAAAATTAAAAGGAAAAATGGCTGTGAAATCACAGCATTTGCAAAAGATCCTTTTCCATTCCAGGGTAATAATTTATTCAGGGAACTATTATCCACAGCTGGCAAGCCATTGAAACAGAGTTGTTAGAAAACAAGACATTCCATCTCTGGTATCACCTTGGCTTTACAGGTTCCTTGTGAATCTCACAAGGAACAGGGGAAATCTTTAGAACAGAAAGAACCCACGTCCTCACCTTAGCTAAGAAGTATAATCTGGCCTGTCTGGTGCTGGGATACATTGACCATATCTGTAAATCCCAGCATGACTCAGAATGGAGGACTGGACATCACCTCTGTGCTTTTTCCTGCCCACTGTTCAAACTGTGCCTAACCAGAAGGAACCAATCCAACCAATCAAGAATGAGGAACATTTGAAAAGATAACTGGACTCTATGTTCCCAAAACACTAAGAAATAAGACTGAAAAGATTTTAGACTCATTGTGTGAACCTAGTTTAGCTCTGGGATCCAAAACCAAAAGGGATAGAAAATGTGTTTCAGAATCCCTGGAGCAAGTTAGATATGGACTGAACATAGAGTGTTATTGCAGGAAGGCTTCTATCCCAGCACTTGGGAGACAGAAGCAAGAAGACCAGAGTTCAAGGACGGCCTCAATCGCATAGTGAATTTGAGGCCATCCTGGGCTACATGGGACCCTGTCTCAAGAACAAAAGATAGGCTGTTATGTTCAGGGTGGTGTACTAGTGCTATTAATATCTTACTATTTGTAGGAAGATGTCCTCAGGAAGAGATATTGGGGTGGCATATCCCATCTGTAACTTGCAAAGCCAGTATTTATGTACAACACAAGAAACAGCGTAAGTATGAACCAACTGCCTGCAGCTGGGAAAAGGGCAGAAAGAGCTGGGTGTGTTCCTCATTCTCTGATTTCTATTGATTAAAAGACTTTAGAAATTAAAAGTTTGCCAAGGAAGACTGGCCTTTGTCTGACTCCCGTTTGTGTCCTAGCATTTCTCTGGGTGCAGCCCTGAAGACTTACAGACACATCTTCTGTGCATTTTGCCCATAAAGAGGAAGCAGCTAAGTATAATGGTGCTTGGTGGTGGCAGCACTGGGGACAAAGGGCTAGACCACTTAAGATGTGGGAGGAGGGGAGGAGATGTCTGCTGGGCACGTGCAATGCTAGCAAACTCATAAAGCCATCCCTGGCTGCTAAGTGTGTGTGGGGGGAAACAGTGTGGAAGCTGAAGTCATTGTGGGTAACAGAGAGGAGCAGGGACTCCGGAGCGCTTCGGGGGCTGGAGACCACACCTCATCTGTATTTGGAACCCTGAAAACGCTAGGCAGTCCTTCGAGGACTCTGGTGGTTTGCTGGGTGCTGGGTGGTGGTGAAGCACTTTTCCACTCTGCAGGATCATTCTCTTTCCACGTGGGATATATTCCTAGTCATAAACAAAAGAACAGCCTGGAGGGTTTCAGGCAGCTAGCAAACTCATTGAGGATTCAGGCCCAGCCCTGCCTGGCTGCAGCCTGCAATGTGGAGGGTCCCCCAAGAGACCTCCCCTGTATATATGGAGAGTAGAGGGAGCCAAGAAAGTGAGATTCCCTTCTCTGTAAGCTGTGACCCCCCCTCCTTTGGGGGTTAATCCTCTGAGGCCTGGTAGCAAGGTTCTGAAAGGTTTGAAAAGCAGGGGGCTGGGGGCAGAGGAAACTAATCTGATTGAACACATCAGCTGGTGCCTCCAGATAGATGGTTGGCTGCCAGTGCTGCTGCTGCAGAGTCTCAGGGCCACCTTCAGCACAGTGTACAGTCCTGCCTGGGCTAGGAACCTTACCCTGCCACTTTATGTTCCCACTAACCCCCTCCCCCCCAAAAAACACCCTCATGGGGACCAGGGTGTGGCTCAGTGGTAGAGCACTTCCTTCCCTGTATGAGGATGAGAATCCAATCACCAGCACCAAATTGGGGAGAGGGGGTTAATTTAGTATATGTGAGAAAGATTAGCTCAATTCTGTATAAGGTTAGGGGAAAACTGGGCAATTTAGGGGCAAAATTGCTGCTTTTTAAGTGATTTATTTAAAATATATTATCTTGCCTAGTTCACTCTTGTAATTACGGAATTGACTTGTTTTAAAAGGGGGTCAAGAACTGGGAAGATGGCTCAGTAGTTAAGAGCTTGTGATGTCCTTGGCAGAAGGCTGGTTCCCAGGACACACAACCACCTTAAACTGCAGCTTCAGGGGGATCTGATACTCTTTGGCCCATGAGAGCACCTGCAGTCATGGGTTCTCTCTCTCTCTCTCTCTCTCTCTCTCTCTCTCTCTCTCTCTCTCTCTGTCCCCCTCTCCCTCTCCCTCCCTCCCTCCCTCCTCCCCCACCCTCACACACAATTAAATTTACAAAAAGGCAGAGTATGATTGTACACACCTTTAATCCTAGCCACTCAGGAAGCAGAGGTGGGTGGATCTCTGAGTTCGAGGCCAGCCAGAGCTATAAAATAATAAGACCATGTCTCAAAATAAAAGAAGCAAAAAAAGAAAAAAGAAAACTGATAAAAATTCTTTAAAGAAAAATTTAAATTCTTTAAAATTTCTTTACTCTTTAAAAGAAAATTTAAAAACTTTAAAAGCTAAATAAATATGTGGTTATTGGCTAAGTAAACTCCCCAGAGAAACTGCAAATAGTGTAATTCCAGTGCAAGAGAGAAGAGCTGCCCGTCTACTCAGTTGTCCACTGACAGGTTCTTTTTTCGACTAAGCTTTGAAAGACACAGGATGAGTGAGAACATTAAAAAAACACTCCACAGAAGCAGGTCCTTGGTCCACCGGACCACATCCTGCAGGTGAGGAGGAGGTCACTTGGATGTGAGCTGCAAATGCCCATGGGGCACAGACTACAGCCATAGAGAAGCTTTTCCCTCATGGACAGTTTGTGCTTACCCACCCCAGCTCTCCCTGGAGGCCACACCCTCTGCTGGCAGTCCCATTGCAGCAGCTCTGGAAGGAGATTGCCTCTGGCCAGAAAGAGTGGTCTCTGCTTTCGCAGTGTTGTTTATATATCCACTTGCCCTCTCTGCTCTTGAATCTGTATCCACCCAGCTTTCCAGACTGTTGCTGGCTCCCTAACAAGACAGATCCAGGGACGCCCAGAGTTTCATTTCGCTTTGCCATGGCATCCTTGCATTTAGAATGGGAGTGTCTGCAGAGCAGCCTAGGGTGGGTGCTTCTTATCTTTCCAGAGGTCTCCACCTTGCAGAGCCTCACAAAGTGGGCCTGTCGTGTCCTCCAATAGCTTCTAGCCTTGACCCTTAGTGCCCGAGAAGCCCCTGTTTATGGCTGTTGAGAGTTTGACCCAAGGCCTAAAGACTGTTTTTTTAACCATTTCTCAGCCTTGTATGTGGTCAGGCTCCTGTTGCCCACAGCTGCACCTTTTAATGATTCCTTTGGGGCTCTCTTGCCTTCCCCAGTTTGCCAGTCTTTTTTCTGAACTCACCCTCCAAGCAACCTTGTTTCCAAGGCAACCCAAACTAAAGCTGACATGGTTAAAATATGAAGTCCATAGAGGACAGTGGTGAGCTGTGGACAGTCTCTTCCACACCTAGAAAGATGGCGTCAGACTTGCAAGACTGTATGGCTCTGCCTGGATTGGTGATGGGCAGAGAAAGTGGGAACCTCTCCCCTAGAACTTAAAAGCTGCTCCTGACTGCCCTCCAGTGCCTTCGATGTTCTAGGTGTCTGTCTGAGCATCCCTGTGCATTTTCTCATGGACTCAAACAAAAGCCTCATGAAGCCATCAGTTCCTCTTGCAATTTGGAGCGACCAAGAGATTGAGACATCTCATCACAATGACATAGCAGGAAGTGATGGCTTGAGGATTCCAGATCCAAATGTGACCTTTTATTGCCAGGCAGTCCCTCCTACCTGTCCCTTCTTGTCCGTGTTGTCAACACCATCCATACATCATAGGGGAGAATTTGCTATCCTGGGTTCAGTTTCCTCTAGTAAGTTCTGCTTCTGCCTCACCTTAGGTAAGTTTGAAGACAGGGAAGACCGCGTGCCCAAGTTGGAGCAGATAAACAATACAAGGATCCTGAGCAGCCAAAACTTTTCCCTCACCAAGAAGGAGCTGCTGACCACAGAACTTCTGCTCCTGGAGGCTTTCAGCTGGGACCTTTGCCTGCCCACTCCCGCCCACTTTCTGGACTACTACCTCTTGGTCTCCATCAGCCAGAAGGACTACCACTGCCACGCCTGGCCCACCACCTACCTCCGAAAGACCAAAGAGTGTCTCAAGGAGTATGCCCACTACTTTCTGGAAGTTACCCTGCAAGGTGAGCGCATAGAGGCAGTGGGCTGAGGGAGGAGCACAGGTGCTGGGATCAGCTTCCTCAAGAGGGGTGTCATCCAGAGAGGGCCTTCCTTCATGCCTAGAACCCCTGTATCACTCCCACTTTGCAAAGAACGGCAGTGCTATAGCATAACGCAGAAACGAAATAGCAGCTTACCCAAAAAGTTACCAGTACCTAGAGACTAGCAACTCACCTGGGAAGTTTTCTTATGGGAACCTTTAAATCACACCAACTCACAAGTAGCTCCTTCCCAAGGAGCTGTCATCACACAGATTAAATAGGATGGGGCAGGTAACAATGTTCACATCTGCATCGGCAGGAAGTTGGCTTGTCTGGAGTGACAGGGAGATAGCCCGGTCTATAATGTGTTTGCTGGGAACGTGTGAGGAGTTCTGAGTTCAGGCATCAGAATCCACAGAGAAAGCCAGACGTAGTGACAGACACACCTGCAACCCAAGAGGTAGAGAGACAGAGACAGGAGAATCTCTGGTGCTTGCTAGCTAGCCAGCAACATGATCAATGAGCCCTGGGTTCCAGTGTGAGACCCTCTCTCAAAAAGCAAGATAGATGGCTGCCAAGGACCAACACCTGAGGTTGACCTCATGCTTACCTGCAAATGTGCACTTTCACACATGAAAACACAAGTTACCCTGTTTGGAGAAAAACAGTAATCTCTCTCTCTTTCTCTCTCTTGGTGTGTGTGTGTGTGTGTGTGTGTGTGTGTGTGTGTGTGTGTGCATGCATTTTCTCGTGGACTCAAACCAAAACCTCATTAAGCCCTCAGTTCCCCTTGCATTTGGAGACAGAGATTGAGACATCTCATCACAATGACATAGCAGGAAATGATGGCTTCTGTACATGTACACACACCAAAAGAGGGCAATAGGCCCATCACTCTACCTATTCTTTTGAGGCAAAATCTCTTGAACCTGGAGTTTGCTCTCAGCTAGTCTAGAAACCAGCAAACCACAGTGTTCTTTGTTCTCCACTCTCATCAGTCGGGGTTGCAGGAAACTGCAGGATGGACAACTTGTTATGTATCGCTGGGATTCTACCCCATGACTGTTGAGTAAACACTCTAAAGCCGAGTCATGTCTGCTGCCATCCAAAACAGATTTTTAAATCTAGGTGTTAGGTAAGATGCTGGTCAGAATACTATTGACACACGGTAAGAAAAATAGCCCAGTGCAGGGATATCAGTGATTTGGGATTATTAGGCATTGATTGAGCATTTACTGTTTGCCTTGCTGCAGAGCTTTGTGAACATTAACTCATTCGAACATCACAATGACTCTGTGCTAGCTAGTTTTACTTCAGTTTGGCACAAAATGAAGTCACCTGAGAAAAGAGAGCCTCACTTGAGAAAATGCCTCCATAAGATGTCCCTCTAAGGAAACCTGTAGAGAAGTTTCTTAATTAGTGATTAATATAGGAGGGCCCAGACTATTGTGGGTGGTTGCCATCCCTAGGCTGGTGCTCCTGAGTTCTACAAGAAAAAAGACCTAGCAATCCATGGAGAGCAAGCCAGTAAGCAGCACTCCTCCATGGCCTCTGCATCAGCTCCTGCTTCCAGGTTTCTCCTCTGTTTGAGTTCCTGTCTCAGCTTCCGTCAGTGGACCTTGAGTTAGGATATAAGCCAAATAAACCCTTTTATCCCCAAGTTGCTTTGTTCATGGTGCTTCATCGCAGAAATAGTAACCCTAACTAAGACAGACCCCTTTCAAAGTTGTTTCGGTCATTCCCATTTTTAAAATGAGGAAATTTATACTCAAGAAGTGAAATCACTTCCCCGAAGGTCAGTGACAGGATTTGAACCTGGAAGTCTGACTCCATGATTCTTCCTATAACTGTTCGGCCCTACACCCATTGATATTTTCAAAGGCGGAAACTGAAGTAATTGAAAGTTATGAGCAATTAATAACAAATAGTAAGGTACCAAATATCATCCATGAAAAGTACAGGAGTGTCTACTGTACCCATTAACCTATCTTCAGATGTCGTAATAAAACAGAAAATGTCTGGGGCCAGTGAGATTGCTCAGAGGAAGATGGAGCTAAGTTCAATTCCTGAATCTCACTTAGCACAAGGAAAGAATTTATTCTAGCAAGTTGTCCTCTGACCTCCACATGTATGAATATCCAGCACACTTCATGTGCCTGCATAGTAATATAAATAAATGTGATTTAAAAATCATTAATATTACTTCATAAGCCTAGACAAAGTTATTAATATCAGACTCATACAGCCACTGATTTGTTTTTTCATCGGATTTCCGGTGCCTGCTAAGGACCAGACATTGTTGCTATGCGAGCAGCCATTGCCCAGATTCTATCCATCAATAATAACCAAAAAAGAAGAAGGAAGATTTTTGTGGTTCTGTTTGTAGCCCATCAGCAAGCATCTTGAAGCTTTCTGGGTATGGAAACACTGTTTTTAAAAATTGTCTCTCTAGGCTGATGCCAGAAGCCACAGACTGAACACCAAAACCTTTAAGCCCAAACCAGTGGCACCTGATCCACTTACCCCATTTGTAAAAAGCCAGCATTGCACAACCCTTGAACGGATTCATTTGTCTGCTGTTCTGCGGACCAGGCAGGAGATTCCGTGGGGCGACTTTCCAATGCTAATACCCTCTGCAATTCTCTTTCAGATCATATATTTTACAAATTCCAGCCTTCTGTGGTCGCTGCGGCCTGTGTTGGAGCCTCCAGGATCTGCCTTCAGCTCTCTCCCTACTGGACCAGAGAGTTGCAGAGGGTCTCGAGCTACTCCCTGGAGCATCTTAGCACGTGTATCGAAATCCTGCTGGTGTAAGTCCTCTCCTGATTGGCTACACTTCTGAAATATTGACCTTCTATTTGCTCTTGGGGCCCCCACTAACGTTAGGGGAGATTTCCCAAGTCTGGGACAGACAGTAGTTCCCCCAGATAAGGTGTTGCATGCAAAATGACAGAAGTGGTATTTGGAAGCAGGTTTGGCATTATGCAACTATGATCTTAACACTTGGGAGACTGGAGCCCGAGGATTGACAGCTGGAGGCCAGCTTAGGAGAAATAGTGAAACTCTATCTCAAAAAACTAAGAATGGGGCTTCGAGAGTTGGCTATTTCTCTTTGTATTTTTAAGATTGGAGAGTGAGAGGAAAGAGGAACAGGGCTGGGGACACCTGCTCCTGTATTTGTGTCTACACTCATCCTATCACTGCATTTATTACTGAGACAGGATGTCACCTAGCCCAGGCTAACATCAATCTCACTATGCAGCTACTGGGCTCTCCTTGAACATCCAATCTTTCTGCCCCTCTATCCTGAGTGCTGGTATTATAGGTGTGTGTGCCACCACACCCAGTTGATTTAGTGCTAAGGGTCAAACTCAGCTTCATGCGTGTTGGTAAGTGCTCTATCAACTGAACTCCATTCTGTCTGGGTTAATTGATCTAAGTCCTAGTGTGATGTGTATGAATGGTCATGAATTCATTCTCTCATAAGTTCCTTTCCTAAACAAGCTGCTAAAGTGATCACTTAGCCAACCAGGTCCAAAGTGGTTTCAAGTAAGAGATCACAGCCTCTTTTAAGAGGTCAAGCGGTCATTTTAGATCTAACACTATGAAATAGATTGTCAGCCAAAGATATCAATAATGGCTACCAGGAGGAGTGCAGACAGGACAGAATAGCCCTTGAGTGGCTACTTCCTTCTTTCACCAGAAGGTAGTGACAACCTCTGTATGCTGGCCTGATTGACTGGGTCTGGATAGAAGAAGCAGAAGTACTTCAGTCCCCAAAGAGCCACCTCTCAATGTCTCAATGCCAGCAGTTTTGCTGTGCTACTGGGGCCCCACTCTAAGATGTTAGCCATGCTCCCTAGGCTGAGTCTTCAATTGTATACTTTTGGAGTCTCCAAGTCAAGCTAGGTGATGGTAGTGCACATCTTTAATGCCATCACTGGGGAGGCAGAGGCAGGCAGATCTCTGAGTTCGAAGCCAACCAAGTTCCAGGACAGCCAGGGCTAAACAGAGAAACGTGTCTCAAAACAAACAAACAAACAAACAAACAAAAAAGTCCCCAAGCCAGAACACAACCTGTTTTGACCACTGTTGGCTACTCCAGTATCAGCCACCGGGCCCATGTTGCTTGTCATTGCTTGCTGGCACCCTGGAAAATCCTTGCTCAAATAAGTTGCAGACTCCATGTGTTTCTTTCTTGAGGATGCCTCTCATTGTACTTTTGAAAAAAGTTTTATTTGACTGAGATGGGGAGGAAATCAACAACAACAACAACAACAACAACAAAAACTGCCCACTGTGTCCTCTATTCAAATGAAGTCTTCCAGACCCCAGTGGGTAGTTTGCTTCCTATCTGTTAAAGATTCACCCAGCTGGGAATAGAGCTGGCCCAGAAGAACCTAGAAAGTAGTGGAGGTATTCTGCCAAGTGCTGAGATGCTGAATGAACAAACAGAAGAAGGTGGGACCCAAATTACCATCTGAGGCTTTAATAGCCAAGATGTATTGATACATCGGGGACAAGTTTGGCTGATCTTGCATAGGATCAGAGAGGTTTAGGGACAGAAACAGCTGTAAGCTGAGACCTGAGGCCTGAGTCTAGTCAGTAAATAGCCATGGTTGCGTTATAATTTGTCATCATAGACTGGTATAGCACTGTCCCACTTACTGAGGAAGGTAAGCAGGTATCTAGTGGCCTTTGATCTCCAAAACTCACTTGAGTGTTTTTCCTTTCAGAGCATATGACAATGTCCTCAAGGATGCCGTTGCAGTCAAGAGCCAGGCACTGGCCATGGTGCCGGGCTCATCATCAGCTCCTGCCCAAGTGCTGTTCCAACCGCCCACCTATCCTACACTCAGCCAGCCACCGCCAACAACACTAGCCCAGTTCCAGAGTCCAGCGCAGGACTTGTGCTTGGCATATCGGGACTCGTTGCAGGCCCACCGCTCAGGGACCCTGCTCTCAGGAGACACTGGTCCATCCCTCCACACACCATACCCAACTCTCCAGCCCTTGGATACGTGTCCCGTGCCAGTCCCTGCATCCCTTAGCATGCAGATGGCCATAGCAGCTGAACCCAGGCACTGCCTTACTGCCACCTATGGAAGCAGCTACTTCAGCGGGAGCCATATGTTCCCTGCAGGCTGTTTTGACAGCTAGGCCACATTTGGACCACAGGGAGAATCCTGGAAGACCCAGACAAAGGAAGTAAATATCTAAGAGGAGAGCTCATCCAGGTGAGGCAAAGGACCTAGTACCTTTCAATAAAAAGGGTCTGTGCTCTTTTTAAAAACAAATCAACAAAATGAAACATCCAGGGACATATCTCACCCAACAGCATCTCTCTGAGAACTACTTCCATGTGTGCCAGGAGGACAAAGTCGTGGCTCTGTGACCATTCCCTTGAGCTGGGGATCCAATAGAGCGTATAAGACTTGGATATTGAGGACTGCATACATCCGGGCTTCTCAAAGACTACTTGCCACAGCTATGCCACTGAAAAAGAAGGGGCACCTAAAACATTTGTCTATGTCCCTAGAAGATCCATCCTGAGTGTCTTTTTCTCCCTAGCTCTGCTCTAAAGGCCCCATGGCCCGTGTTTATGCCTGAGCACTGACCCCATGTGGCACAGTGAGTGGCTATCTTGCCCTTTGTTTTTGAACCCCAAATCCTTCCATTCTTCTAGATATTTCACATGCTGCTGCTTCCTGGAACAATCTAGCTTTCTTTTTTTCTTTTTTTTTTTTGGTTTTTTCGAGACAGGGTTTCTCTGTGTAGCCCTGGCTGTCCTGGAACTCACTCTGTAGACCAGGCTGGCCTCGAACTCAGAAATCCACCTGCCTCTGCCTCCCAAGTGCTGGGATTAAAGGCGTGAGCCACCACTGCCCGGCCAATCTAGCTTTCTGTCCTGCAAAAAACCATCTTGTTTACATACCGTGTCAGGGATTTTGTGATACTTGAAAATTCCGTAGGAGCAAAAAGTTTGAATTGCCACACTGTCGGTCCCGCATGAGGCTGTATCTTTTATTAACCCAGCTTAGGACCAACTGGAGGATAACAACGGGGTGGGGGGTGGGAGGACTAGCCCTCCGGCTCTCAGCTCTGCAAGAGTCCACACCCTGGGATGCTAGCGTTCACCTGTTGGACTTGGATTGCTGCCCCCTGGTGGGGGAATGTCGTTGAGTGGAAGACGAAGGTTTGAACTGGTCCTCACTTCCCTCCACCACATGCTTATAGTACTGAGGTTAAACAGATCCAAGCTTTGAGTTTGGCCAATAATAAAAGGTAATCATACTGTGGAATATCAGAAAAGTGGAGGGACTAACATGGTATATGACATCAGCATTGACAGGCAAAAGATTGCTGGAGCAAAAGCCTATGTCTGGGATCTGCAGTGCAAGGGCTCAGGAACACTGTCACCGTGTGCAATATGTTATGACTATGACTCATAGCCTGTGCTTAAGATGTTCTTGTGGGGTTTTTTTGTTTTGTTTTATTTTTTGTTTTGTTTTGTTTTTTTCTGGTCAGGGAACATCCTGTTCACCCATCAAAATTGGAAGGGAGGTGCAAAAGACCACAGAAACAAATTGTAATTTTGTTTTTGAAACGATTGTCTTGGTTGGTTTTGTTTGTTTTTCTTTAGTGGGAGACTTTTTTTTTCTTTTTTCTTTTTTTTTTTGAGATCTCTCTGATGTATCTAAGGCTACCCTCAAACTTAGTGCATAGCCAAAGCTGGCCTTGAACTCCTGATCCTCCTGCTTCAGCCTCCCATGTATGCCACCACACCTAGCCTCCCATCTTGGTTCTCTTTGACTCATTTGCCAATCCAAGAGACCATAGCAGGGACTGCCAGGAAGGCGGCCAGATGCTACTGAGTTGGATTTAATGGCGCTAGGGCTTTTCTGAGCAGATGAATGTCTCATGGAAACAGAATAAGGAAAGAGCTGGATGCAGATGAGGCGCTGCCATTTTCTCAATTAGCATAGGAACCTGCACATTCGTTTGTTATTTGTATGTGTGTGTGTATGTTTCGGCTCCCACCCCTCCACCTCCTTTACCAGCCTCTCTGTATTTATGTGCAACTGGTTTGGAGTCTATTGTATCTGTCTGTTCTGGGCTGGGGCTTTTGAGAGAAGCATCTCCACTAGGGTCCCAGAACTAGCCTGATTCTCAGGACCACATGTCCTGCAATAAACACATCACCTGCTCTTGGTCGCTGCTGTCTTTGTCTGGACATCTCTTAGCAGGTCAGCTCTCCCCCACCTCTCTCTACTCTACCTCAGTGGGAGTCTCCTTTGGGTAAGAGGTGAAAGAGATCAAGAGGTTTATGAGCTTTCTCGTGTCTGTGACAGAATGACCCAATAAAGCAACTTAAAGAAGAAAATGTTTATTTCAGCTCATGGTTTGAAATGCAGTCCACTGTGGCAGAGAAGCCATGGTTGGCAAGAGGAGCTTGTGACAGCCGTGGCAGGAGGTTGTTTGTTCACATCTCCATGGATCAGGAGCAGAAATGGGACAGGAAGTCGAGCCAGGCAGTCAATGTCAAGACTGGGTCCCTGGAGACCTATTCCCTCCAGCTAAGTCCCAACTACAAAAGGATCCATAGCCTCCCAAGACAATGCCACCAGGTAAGGACCTAGTGTTCAAACACAGGAGCCTGTGAGGGACCTTTTACAATATTGGAGCTATCAGCAGCAAGACGAGCACCTCTGGACCTGAGTCCTTCCCTCTAAGCAGGAACTGGCTTTCCCTGGGCAGAAGAATAAGTGGGGCTTGACCTCCCAAACTGCTCTCCTGCGTCAACCATTTCTCTCCAAAAGCAAACCAATAACAGATTTGCTGCAAGGAACTGACACACACGGCCATGGAAGCTGGCAAACCCGGAATTCTTAGACTTCATGCCAGCAGGTAACAGTTGATATGACACAGTGGTGAAGTCTAAACTTTGCAGGGTTGGCCATCAAGCCAGGAACTTGGGTAATTTCTTTGTTGCAACCTTGAGGCAAAATTCCTCTTCTGGGAAACTTTAATCATTGCTCTTAAAGACATTGGCTAGTTCAGTGGGACCCATTCACCCACACATCTAAGAAATCACATTTGGGGGAAAAAAATCATCACAGCAACGCCTCGACTAGTTTTTCTTTAACCAACAGCACCACAGCTTCACAGAGTGAGCCTGCATAATTAGCTATAGCTGGTAACTGTTGGGAGACCATTGGCCAGCCTCTCCTAACTGTCTTCTTACCTATTAAAATGGGGATGGCAACAGCACTTGCCTGCTGGGGTCTCATGATCAACAATAGAATGTGCATCAAGGCCAGTATCTTTAAAATAATGGATGATTATACAGCTCTTCAAATATAAGATGGACTACTATTTATTAGAACAATAATTGCATTTTGTTTGCAGTAACAGCATACCGTGTTGCCCAGGCTGGTCTTGAACACCTGGATTCAACTGACCTTCCCATCTTGGCCTCCCAAGTAGCACAGACAGATGCAGGAGGACACCGCTTAGCTAAGACACCTTTCAAGGGCTGAGAATGCAGCTCAGTGGCTGGGCTGCAGAGTACTTGGCTACCATACACAGAGATCTGGTTGTAGGCCCCAGTACCACACAAGGTGGGAAGGGCAACAAGAAAGAAGAAAGGGAAGCAAAAGGCAGAGAAGATGGCTAGGTGGGTATGGTGCTTGCCTTACAGGGTGAAAACCTGAGGCCAGATCTCCAGAATGTACCTCGTTTTGTGCCAGATACAGTATTGTACATCTGTAATCCCAGCACTTGTACAGCAGATGGGAGTTGGACACAAGACTTCGTATGCTCTAGCCTGGCAAATGCAACAACAAAAAAAGAAGAGACCTAGTCTCAAGCAAGGACCAATGCTGAAGGTTGCCATCTCCCCCCACCCCCAAAAAGTGGTAAAAACAAACCATCCATAGTGGTCTATGCCTACCATCCTATCACTCAGTGGGTTGAGGCAGGAGGATTGTGAGTTTGAGGTAAGTCTGAGCTACACTATGAGACCCTAGTTCAAAACTACAATGTGTGTGATAGAACTATAGGCTGCAGTCTCCACTGTGGTGGAGAATGTCACAGTCTACTCTCTGGCCTCTGCTCTGTCCTGCAGGAAAACCACTATGCGAGCTGCCGGCACGTGTGGTTAAGGGGTCTTCACCCAGCATAGATTCCTTGCTGGGTGATAGTCTAAGGCATGGGTATTATGACTAGACTGATGATGTCATTTGGGAACCATGTCTTAGAGAGCTGGAACAGCACTCACATTGTACACAAGACCCACGGAGGCAAGGGGCTCTGGGTTTAGGGGACTCAGATAAAATAAATTGAGAATACGAAGAGTAATGAATTCTCTTTGGACACATCCTTTCCTGTGGCTTTATTCCCCATCTGTTACCATGGAGACCACTGAACTTTTGGCCTGGTATGAGCTCTAGGCAAAGCTGAGCCACGGAGTCACAGCCCTAGCTTTCAAGCAGAAAGAGCAACTGATTTCTTCCAGACATGGATACTCTGTTTAGACTTTGTTGCCACACCAGATCATGACTAGAAAAGGTTAAAAAGCAGAGATGGTGATGCACGCACACACACGCACGCACCTTTAATCCCAGCAGGCAGGCTGATTGTTGGGTCTGAAGCCAGCCTAGTCTACATAATGCCAGGGCTACATATTGAAACTCTGTTAAAAACAAAACCACAAACAAACAAAAAACACACATATACACACACAAGCAGAAGTGACCTTAAAGGCTCCTGAGGGCTGCCTGACTGACTGCAGCAGATCAAACCGGAGCAAGGTACAGAGTGACCTGGAGCCTTCCCTAAGAGGGACGGGGCCCAGAATCTGCATGTTTAGTCAGCTTCCTCGTAAGACAGGTATGAGAAGTTTTCAGAGATCCAGGGATGATTAAATATACAAGGCCTGGCTCCCATGCTCAGAGGAGAATGAACATCTGGACCCTCTGAGTTCTCAGCTTCTCTGTCGTACAACTAGGTATGGTCATACACACCTGTAATCTTAGCCCTGGGAAGAAGGCTGGTGAAGGGAAAGCTCCACAAACCAACCAAAACCCCACCGTGGTCCCATACAGTATTTCTTTCACTGAGCTGAGCTGTGTGAAGGGTTGTGACATCCAGACTCCTTTTCCAAGTAGAAGCTGCTTCCTTCTAGGCTCATACTGTAAATGCCTGGTCCCTGACTGCAAAGCTATTTGACCTCTCATCTAGAGTGTTCTCACTTCATCCCCATGCAATGGGCTCCTTGCTCATTGTACCAGGGAACTGCAGCCAAGGTCACATTGGGAACCAAAGGAATATTTGGTGCTGCCAAACATACTATGTGCCGAGGACAGTCCCCCGAGACAAAAGATGAACTGGCTGCAAATGGATGTATTCTGGGGTTGAGAAGGGCACCCGAGGTCTTGGCTTACATTGCAAATAGATTCTGCAGTCCGCTTGAACTTTCATTATTCCTGCATTTGCATCAAGCTACCCAAGATTTGCTTGCCTATTGTCTCCTTGGTGTAACAGTGGTGCCCTAAGCTGGAACCTTTGGAACTTTCCCACTTGCCGTTCACAAGCCCTTTTTGCACAAGAAATTTTGTATATGACCGAGATATATAGGGGTGTAGAATAAGCATATAAATCAAGCATTTACTGATAATAAGCCACATTCATTTCACAACAATTCAAAATACATAAAATGTAGTACTTATTAAAGAAAGCAGATTTGCATACTGATGGATAGATAATGCCTTTTAGAATTCTTACATAAAGAGCTAAATTTTTGGCTTAACATTTCATGCTATAGAACATCCTGGCATCTTTGATAGCTGTATAGTGAGTAGGACAAGCCTGGGTTAGATACCTTGTTACAAGCAACCCATAAACAAATGCAATTTTTTAAAAAAGTTAAACATTATACTGGGCATAGTAGCATACATCTTTAATCCTTTAATCGAAGCACATAGGAGGCAGAGGCAGGCGGAGCTCTTGGGAGTTTGAGGCCAGGCTGGTTTACAAAGCAAATTGCAGGGCAGCCAGGACGGTTACAAAGAGAAACTCTGTCTCCAAACACAACAACAAAACAGAGCAAAAAGATTGAACATTCTAACATGATATAATCCAAAGATACACAAATTGGATACATGATGAAGAATGGCAACATATTACCTACCTTTGCTTTCCATAACTGAACCATTATGTTTGTATAAGAGTAAGAAACCTTCAATGTACAGGACAAACACTGCAATCTATAAAATAGTCAGGAATCTGAGTTTAGACATTTCAGTAGTATTTATTGGTGATGTTGGCATGCCCGCGTGCACAGTGTAAAGGCTACAGAGAAGTACCCCAAGGCACCGCGGGTGTCTTAAGGTTTTACTGCTGTGAACAGACACCATGACCAAGGCAAGTCTTATAAAGGACAAGATTTAATTGGGGCTGGTTTACAGGTTCAGAGGTTCAGTTCATTATCATCAAGGTGGGAGAATGGCAGCATCCAAACAGGCATGGTGCAGGCAGAGCTGAGTTCTACATCTTCATCTGACGGCTGCTAGCAGAATACTGACTTCCAGGTAACTAGGGTGAGTGTCTTAAGCCCACACCCACAATGACACACCTACTCCAACAAGGCCACACCTTCTAATAGTGCCACTCCTTGGGTCAAGCATATACAAACCGTCACATTGGACAAAGGTTTTTAGAAACCTCAGATTTGTTGTCTACTTTATTTTGAATTCGTTGTGGATTATACCATCAGAAACCTCTTACTATTGTTGTTTTTTAAAAAATCTGAGACTTAGCCGGGCAGTGGTGGCGCACTCCTTTAATCCCAGCACTTGGGAGGCAGAGACAGGCGGATTTCTGAGTTTGAGGCCAGCCTGGTCTACTGAGTGAGTTCCAGGACACCAGGGCTACACAGAGAAACCCTGTCTCGAAAAACAAAAAAACAAAAAAATCTGAGACTTGAGCTACTTTCTTTCAGTACAACTGGTGATGGTGGCAGGGGTCACAGCAACTGGTGCAGCTGAGCATTCACTCTGCTCCAGGTCCTGGTTAATATTCCTCACAACCATCCGAGGAACTCCCAAATGAAGGAGCTGTTGCTGGACATGGTGGCACACACCTTTAATCCCAGCACTTAGGAGACAGAGGCAAGTGGACACTGTGAGTTCAAGGCC
The DNA here is from genome assembly GCA_019843965.1 of Rhynchomys soricoides. Taxonomy (NCBI): domain Eukaryota; kingdom Metazoa; phylum Chordata; class Mammalia; order Rodentia; family Muridae; genus Rhynchomys; species Rhynchomys soricoides. The sequence goes on along the minus strand of JADRCH010000008.1, from coordinate 2,826,941 downwards.
AGTCAAAGTTATATAGTGAGACCCTGTCTCAAAAACAAAAAATAATAATAACAATAATAATAAATCAAGGCACAGAAAACAATTTGCTAGACTGAAACAATACAGGAAAAAGCCACAGTTCAAACCCCGTGGCCTAAACCTAACTATCCATGGCTAAGAAAGAGAAGGCCTTGCTAACCTCCCTTAACACAGCAACAAGATGGGTCAAATGAGGCTCAGCCACACCCAGTGATGTTCCTACGTGACTTAGAAGCTAGTGGCAGAGGCACTCCTGAGCCTTTGGTAACACTGAGTGTGGTGACTGTAACAATGGATGAGCTGCTGAAGGTAGCAACTCTGTTAGGGTAAGTTCACCTGGAACCCCACTTATAGCTGGAGAAACAGGCTCAAAGAAAGGACGGACTCGGGAAAGATGGACAGTTACTGAATGACAAAAGAGGGTCTTGACCCCTGGCTGTGTGGAAGAGGGACCTGAACTCCAGTGTAGAAGATCTTAACCACTTACCTGCTTTTAGGCCAGCAGGGTGACACTTTGCCTTTGGTCCCTCACTCCACATACCTGCAAAACTGCGGTCTCCATCAGGGGATGAAGCTTAGCCCCACATGTTTTCAAGCTCGCCTGGATTCCCACTCTCTAACCTTAGGCAGATCTCTACCCCGTTTTGAACCTGTTTCTCCATCTGCGAAATGTATTTTAGTCAAGAGCTAAGGTTGTTTGATTACATATTTCCTGGGTCTAGGAGACTCACAGTAAGATTGCCTTCCTCTTCGGCAACTCTTTTAATTTATTTTATTTTGGTGCATACACACGTGTGTGTGTGTGTGTGTGTGTGTGTGTGTGTGTGTGTGTGGTATTTGTGTATGGAGTACGGACTTGTTAGTTTGGCTGTGCATATGTGTAGTTATACATGTGGAGGCCAGAGTTCAATATTAGGTCTCTTTGCTCTTGTTTGTTTCATAATTTAAAAAAAACAAAAACAAAAACAAAAAAACCACCTTGGAAATAAATAAAATATCACACACCAATTTTCTTTTTTGATTGAATGCCAATTCTAACTAGGTAAGTTTATTAAGTTGTATCTTGGATTAACTATTAATTGGATCTGGTTAATTGCCTTTATTTTTGAGATAGAATCTCTCCTTGAACCTGAGGTCACTGACTCATCTAAGTTAGCATAGCCACTGAGTTTCAGGGATCCACCTAGCATCCTGGTTACTGGCATATGCCACCCTCTCTGGCTTTTAAGGTTCTGTGGGGATTTGAACTCAGGTCCTCATGCTTTCAGCTTAGCATGAAGCACTTTACCAGCTGTGCCATGTCACCAACCCTTGAGTTTATCTTTGAATAAATTACAGGGATGAGCTCTTCCCTACCTTCCTCTCCTCTGTCTCCTGCCCTCTGTCCCTCTCTTCCTTTCTTGGCTTCCTTCCTTGACTCTCTCTCCTCCTTTCCTCCCTCCTCCCTTTTTTTCAATTTTCAGCCTAATTATGATTGACTCTGTTATCCCACGGCTTACTATCCAGGCCCCGATATGAGTAATTATTCAGTCTGGAGGGGAAACAGCTCTGCTGCTCCTTTCATTTAACGCTTACCTAGCTCACTTAATTAGCAATAAGTCTTGGCAAAATGGTGGAATTCAAGGGGCTCTGGCTATGGCTGGGTGGATGGGAGACTCTGCAACGCTGTTCTTGAAAAGATGGGCAGAGAGTCTTGACAGAGCAAGGAAAGACGCAGGGGGTGCTGCCAGTGAGCTGGGCAGAGCCTTTGTTTCAGCCGAGGATGCTTTGTAAACCCCAGGATGCTTAGTAAACAAAAGACTAGAGGTTATGTGAATGAGACGGTGCCTTAAGGACCGCTGGGTATCTGTGCTGCAAGCCAGATGCTACATAGGGGCTGGGTCAACTTTTTTTTTTTTTGAGACAGGGTCTTGTTTTGTATCCTTGGCTGGCCTGATGTTTGCTTTGTAGGCCAGGCTAGCCTCAAACCTACAGAGATCTGCCTACTTCTACTTCTCAGTGCTGGGACTAAAGGTAAGTGCCACCATGTCCAACTAAACTTTACTTCCTATGTCTTTCATGCAATACTTGTATATCTGAGATAATCTTGGTGCTCCTGCCTTTTTCAGTGTTGGAGATTGGACCTAGGGCTTCATTCAGTTTGGGCAAATTCTCTGCCTCTGGGCTCCATTCTCAGTCCTTCCTGTACTTTCTGTTTTTAGATAGGCTAGCCTGGAACTCATTCTAGCCCCAGCTGACTTCAGACTCACTCACGGGTCTATATAAGTGGTTCCCAACCTGTGGGCGGTGACCACTTTGGAGGTCAAATGTCAGATATCCTGCATATCAGATATTTATGTTACACAATTCATTAACAGTAGCAAAAGTAGTTATAAAGTGGCAACAAAATAATTTTATGGTTAAGGGCCACTATAACATGAGGAACTGGCCCGGCAGTGGTGGCTCACGCCTTTAATCCCAGCACTTGGTAGGCAGAGGCAGGCGGATTTCTGAGTTTGAGGCCAGCCTGGTCTACAGAATGAGTTCCAGGACAGCCAGGGCTACACAGAGAAAACCTGTCTTGAAAAAAAAAAAATATATGAGGAACTATATTAAAGGGGTGCAGCATTAGGAAGGTTGAGAATCACTATATAGTCCTTGTACTTATAATCCTCCTGCCTCAGCTTCTTAAGTAGCTGGGATGACAAGAACATGCCTACAAGAACAAGGCCTAGCTGATAATTCATGTAAGGATATGTCCTCTTCCAAAAAGGCTTGTACCACGGCACTGCCTTAGGGGCAAGCATCCCAGTGGGTGCTGGCATGGCCTTAGCTCCCTTTACAAAGACAGTGAGCGGCTCAGGGCTGGGAACAGGTAACAGAATCCTACCCGCAAGTCGACTCACCCTTGACCTTTTAACAGTTTTGCTTTGCCAGTGGTGAATGAGCTTGAGTTATAGAAAAGAGATATCAAATTTTCATCACAATAAAAATAAATAATACTTCATTAAAAAAACAAAAAATTGTTGGATGAAAAGAAGTCGAGTGAATAAATACCCAGATGTGATAAGCACTTTGTAGTGAGGGGACCAGCAGGCTACCTGCTCTGCTCCATGCCTGAACAGACTCAGTTTCCCTTCAGTAGACACAAACCCAGCTGCTAAACTCAAACACTACTTCAGAGTACTTCTCAAGTCACAGCTCCAGTCCCCAACCCTGAGTGAGCAGCTTCCTGACCACACTTCCCAGTGTAAGGGTCCACGATTCATCTAAGAATGATACCCCGGACACAAATAGCATGCAAAAGATAAGAGTGTTTTATTCTACAGCCTGGAGTTACCCAATATGCTGGAGTCTTCCATTTACCAGGATGGAGACATCCAAGTGAGCTCGCAGGCCTAATTTAACGCACATTAAGGGAATTCCAGGGACAGGTAGGTGACCTTTATCTTAATTGGTTGTCTCTATATCTAGGGACATTCTACAACCATTGCTGGTGAGCTGGAAACTGTGTCTGGGGAAGCCTGGAAACTGTTGCTGACTGCCCTTGCAGGGCAGCTTCTGACTGGCTACCCGAGGGGATTTTCCAGTAACTGACTTGCCTGGACTTGTCCAGTTCTGGTAAATAGAAATTTAGGCCTCATCTCCTGATTTGCCCATTTGAAGCCTGTCATGGAGTCAGCCTGTCACAGCCCTCTCACCAGCCTTCCACCCAGACACCAGGTTCCAGTCCAAGACATCTGGGGTAGTCTAGCCCCCATCAGTCCTCAAGGCCTCTTTTTCACCAGTGGATATGCTGGGGCTGAGACAGCTGTTCCACAGCCAAGCTGAAATGGCTTCCATATGTGCTGAAGAGTCAGTGGCTGTTCTACCCTGGAGCCTCGTAGGCAGGGTCCTTCCTAATAGTGGAACCACCACCCCCACCATCCCACCAAAAGTTAGGATAGGCTTGTCTTGTGTTGAAAATTCTGTCATCCCTCTCAGACAAGTGCATCTATTAATAAAATTCCTTCCGGCGGGAAACATAAGCAACAATTATACCTTCTAAGGTCCCAACAGCAAACCAAGGCTCCATTCTGCCAAAGTTCACTCCAGGGAGCCAGTGAGTTTATTGGGCTCCCTTACTGAGCATAGGTGACAGGTTACTTACAGGGGTGTGGGTACTATCCCCCAACCCCAGCAGGCTGCACCTAGAAAGCCTTACCTAACAGAGATGAGGGCTTCAGAATAGCCACTTAGATGGAGCCTCCCTACCTAGTCTTCCAGGACCTCCTAGTCCTCTAGCCCCTCCCTGAAGTCATATGCAATTAAGGCAACATCGCATGCAGCAGGTGGTAGGGCTAGGCTGGGTCCTAAGGGTCCTGTGACCTCCCTTATCCCTTCCATGACGGGGTGTCAACAGTCAACAAGCCTAGCTGCAAAAATCCTTTTGCACATGAGCACGGCTGAACTCCCCAAGATTGCTGTTGTTTGGCTCAGAAGATATTTGCACTGTGCACAACAGTGTCCTCTCATATATGTGTGTGAGGTATGGGTGTGATGTATGTGCACATGCCTGGTAGCCACAGGAAGATACAAGGGGTCTGCTCCATAAGTTTGTCTTACTTCCTTGAACCAGGATATCTCACTGAATCTGGAGGTAGACTAGAGGCCATGAAGTCCTAGAGAGTCTCCAGTCGCTACTCCCAACAGAGCTGGGGTTACAGGTATAGGCACAGCCACACCTGGCTTTTTATTCAGGTGCTAAAGATTTGCCCTCGTGTCTTCATGCTTGTTGAACACTCTTACCCTCTGAGCCGTTCCTTTAGCTCTGAACTAGTGCCCTTAAAGGAGTCGATCAACAACACAGCCGATGGTACAAGACGTCCACCTGTGGCCACGCCCAAGGACACAGCACTGCATCTTACATTCAACAGCACACCTCCCTCTGCCATGGTGAACCCTCAGGCATCTCAGGGCCAACATTTGGCCTGTGCAGCCATCCCAGAATGCTTTCCTACTCCCGTTCAGGCAAGGGCTGCCCTAAGACTCCCAGAAACAGAAACAAAGAAACTCTGGAGCTAGCAATGGCGATCCATGGGACACTTTTATTGGTGGGTTGTAGCCCCTCTGAGCCCAACCTGGTGACTCAAGCCAGCCTCTTGCTTATGCGCTCGTAGGTCACATCCCCGATGGTGGAGATCTGAAAGAAGAAACCAGATCAGAGGGTGTCAGTGTGCTCCTCCAGGCAGTGGCCCTGATGTGATCGAGGGGTGTAGCTGAAGGAAGATGCAAGGCAGGCACACTGCTTTCTGGGCTTTAAATTCCCTGTCAGCTACAGAGGAAACGTGGGAAAAGGCGTGATGGCTGCAGTCATGTTAGCCCCTACGCTATCACCGCTCCTTTTGACCACGGCATGCCAGGCACCTTTTCACACTATTCCATCTCTAATTCCCAAGAGCCCCAGGTGGTTGGTCCCATTATACAGAGGAGCAAACTGAGGGTTGGCTCAGTGTTTGAAGATTAAGTCTTGTGGACACAAACCTGCTGCTCCCTGTCTCCTGCCCTCAGCAATCTCTGCACGCCTCAGGCCTGGGAACATTGCTTTGGAAATCAGGACCCACTGACTGACATTTCATTAAAAAGTGTTCAAGGTAACTTCCAATGGGTCAGTTTTCACCCAGAGCAGAAGATACTAACTTTGATTCTTTTCCTATGTGTGTGGATGAAAACAGCATGCATGTGGAGGTCAGAGAACAGTTGGTAGCCAGGAGTTAGTGCTGCCCTTCCATCATGTGGGGCCCAGGAATTGAACTCAGTCCCACAGGCTTGGCAGCAAGCCCCTTTCCCCTTCGGCCCACCTTTGCTCTTTTTATTTTTCCATTTCAACACTTCAACACTAGTTCACTGGTTTTCTAATTCTTATTTGATTTTGAAAGTTCTAAGGGTTGAACCTCATGCAGGTAGACAAGCACTTTCCAAGATATATCCCCTGCTCGCTCGCACTCTCTCTCTCTCTCTCTCTCTCTCTCTCTGTGTGTGTGTGTGTGTGTGTGTGTGTGTGTATGTGTTATTTTAGGGTCAGTGTCTCACTCTAGTCCAGGTTGACCTGGAACACAAGATCCTCCTGCTTTGGCCTCCAAAGTGTTGGGACTACAGACATATGCCACCATGATTAGATGTATTTTCATTCTACAAGAAAGAAGCATGGCAATGTGGCCAAGCCCCACTGATCCCCTACGAGAGACTGAGAACGAAAGTCCTCTAGAAGTCAGCTGGTATGGTCTTGCCTCCACGATGTACTACTCGCTGTGTGACCTGAGGCAAGCCACAGGCTGTCCTTGAGCCTCACCGAGTACCTCTTTAAAACAGAGATAGTCAGAACTTTTGCACACTTACCTCCACCAACTTGTCACCCACGACCTCAGAAGTCTGGTGGTAGTTGGGGAAATCTGCCACTATCTTGCCACCCTCCATCTTCACGGTAGCCTGCGAGAGAGACAAAGAATTGAACATGAAGCCTCTAGTCACGGCCTAATGATTCTGTTTTGGCATCACTTAGTTCGTCTTAAAAACAACATATGTAGGGCTGGCTCGGTAGACAGGGTGATGGCCTGCCATGCCCACGGGTCTCAAAAACAAGGAGAAGGGACCCCTGGGGGAGTTTGCTCAGTGGGTAAAGAGACTGGAGTTTGGATCCTCAGCACTCATATTTTAAAAAAAAGTTGGTTATGGCAGTGTATACCTCTAACACTACCTCCAATACCATACCACCCTCAATGAGGAGCATAGATAATAGATAGATGGACAGATAGAAGATAGGTAGATAGATAGATAGATATGTAGAAAGATAGATGATACATACATACATATGATAGATAGATACATAGAGAGATAGAGAAATAGATAGATAGATAATCAGTAAGTATCTGAGGTGAGTTATGTTAGATGCTCAGCAAATATTAGCTTCTTTCTTTTTCTTTCTTTCTTTCTTTTTTTTTTTTTTTGTTTGTTTCTTGAGACAGGGTTTCTCTGTGTATCTCTAGCTGTCCCAGAACTATGTAGACCAGATTGGCCCAGAACTCTGCCCCCCCCCTCAAGTCCTGGGGTCAATGTTGTGCACAGCCACACCCAGCATACCGACTATTTGTATCTATCTCGGTCTTGTGTTTCCTGCAGATGGCTGCCATTACCCAGTAGAAACATTAAATTACCAAGTAAGAAAGCTTTGCATGCTGAAGGCTCAACCTGGGGAGCAGAGGGGTCATATCTGAAATAGAGAAGCTAACTTCTGGCCTGGGGAGACAGGGAAGAGCAGACAAGGGTCTCTCACCTTGAACTTCTTGCCCCCCATTGTCTGCATTTCACATTCTTTGCCGATGGTGAACTTGTTGCTCATGATGTTGCCTCCAGAGTAAGACTGGGACCAGGTGAAGTCCTGTCCGTCCTGCTGGACCTCTGTGATGATCTTGAAGTTACGTCCCTTTTCAATCACATCTCCTGGAAGACCTGGGCCCAGTGACAGGCAGAGAGAACACATGGGATCTACTTATAGCCCTGTGATTTGGGGAGGGAGGCAGGTTCACCTGCAGGTCTGAATACAGTGACTGAGACATAGCACATGCTTCAAAGCTCAGCTCTGACATGAGACCAGTACTTGAGCAGAACACTGTCTCACTGTGTTTGTGTTCGCAAAATGGTGATGGTAAGGTCCAACTCACAGAGCTGATGAGAGCAATAAATTCAGTGTGGTTGTATCTCTCATAGTTCCTCACAACTACTTAACACTCTTCAGTAACAGCAAATTGTGAGGGCTGAGGAAATGGCTCAGCAGTTAAACGCACTTGTTACAGAGGACCTGGGTTCAATTCCCAGCACCCACATGGCTCCTCACAACCTTCTGTAACACTGGTAAACAGACATACATAGGAGAAAAGCACTCATATACATAAAAAAAATCCTAATTAAAAACAACAACAACAACAACAACAACAAAACCCCCAGCAAGCTGGGCAGTGGTGGCACACTCTTTTAATCCCAGCACTTGGGAGGCAGAGACAGGCGTATTTCTGAGTTCAAGGCCAGCCTGGTCTACAGAGTGAGTTCCAGGACAGCCAGGGCTATACAGAGAAACCCTGTCTCAAAATAAATAAATAAATAAATAAATAAATAAAAGCAAAATAAATAGTAAAGTAGAAAAAAATTGCAGCAAATCTTCCTATAGTAATATATCAATATTGCAAATCTTGCCAAGCCCAGGAAGTGTTAGAATGAATGCAACCTTTCAGATTGAGTCTTCTAATACTCCTATTTTGTAAGATCTGGGGTTGGAGAGAGGACTCAAGGGTTAAGAACACTTACTGCTCTTGCAGAGCACCAGGGTTTGGCTCCCAGCACCTACATGGCTGATTACAGCCATCTGTAACTCCAGTTGTAAGGAATCTAGTGCCCTTTTCTGACCTCTGGGGACCCCAGGCACTTATATACACACAGGCAAAATTCTAACAGATATAAAATAAAAATAAATAAACCTTACAACACATAACACACACATGCACACACACACACACACACACCCCAAAGAAATGAAGACTCAGAAGAAAAAGTAACACAAGGCCTTGCGGGACAGAGAGACAGGGATCTGCTCGCAGGGCCACTCTGACACAACAGAAGGACAAAAGCCACAAGAGGGTGCTCACCTGTCTCATGGAACATTCCTTCTTTCCTTCCTTCCTTTTATTTTTAAAGCAGTCTCAAGTGCCCTGAGCAGTGGATGATCTTGAACTTCAGTATCCTGAATGCTGGGATTATAGGCACGCACTACAATGCCTGGCTTATGCGGTGTTGATGATGGAACCAGGGCCTCATGTACGCTAGACAAGCTGTCTACCACCCAAACTCCATCTGATCCTTGACAATTGCATGGCCTCAATGCTAGTGCACTTAAATGTTGGTAGGACTGTCAAATCTACTTTCCCTTTGACACTTTGCAACTGACCAGTGTCAAAGGTCAATTCACATCAGACCATTATCAAAAGGCACGCAGTAAAAATAAAATAAAAAATGATGATGATGATGGTGGTGATGATGATGATGGTGATGATAACTGATCTCTCTACCCGAAATAGTACAGTAAGGGAAGAAAGTTTGTTGATCAGCTATGTAGATTGTCTTGTTAAACCTGGTTTCTATATTAACTCCTTGGTCATCTCTTCCTAGCAGGATATAGTGACACCATTCATGAGAGGGTTCTGAGTGTTAATGACCTCTGTCACTGACGTAGGTAAATCATCCTGAGGTGCCTCATCAGGAATATTGGGACAGTGGGCTGGAGAGATGGCACTTTTAGAAAATAAAACCAAATATTCAGACAACCTTTGCATGTAGCTGATATTCAATAACTCTGAATGTGGCTCAATTGATGCAATGCTGACCTAGCATGAGCGAAGCCCCAGGTGTGGTTCCCAGCACTACATAAATCAAGGTATGCATATGCCTGTAATCCCAGCACTCAGAGAGAGAGGCAAAGGGATCAAGATTTCAAAGTTATCCTCGGCTACATAGGCCAGCTTAGGCTACATGAGACCTGCTTCTAACAACAACAATAATAAACATTTGGATGACTAAACATCAGATCTTCACTCTACCATCACTACTTTGTGGCCTTTAATGTTGATGCAACTTGGCTGAGCCTCACGCTTTCCGAACATGAAGTAGAGATACTAAAATTCTCTGAGTCTTTTAAAATCAAAGGATGTGTTAGAGCTTTGTTTAACTTTAGAGTGTTTCCTCAGCAAAAGGATGGATAGATGATGGGTGGGTGGATGGATGGATGGATGGATGATGGATGGGTGGATGGATGATGGACGGGCAGGTAGATGGATGGATGGGTGGGTGGGTGGGTGGGTGGATGGATGATGGATGGGCAGGTAGATGGATGGATGGGTGGGTGGGTGGGTGGTGGATGGATGGATGAGTTCTGTCCTATTCTACCCCAAGAGTTTGGGTTCCTGTCCCAGAGCTGGTTATAAGCAGCCAGCCCCAGGGAAGGAACACAAAGAAGCTCACTCACCCAGGCGCTTCATGAACTCGTCATAATTCTTCTCACTCTCAAATTCATATTTGCCACTGAAGGACATGGTGCTGGGAGAGAGCTGGCAGCAGAGAACAGCCGAGGAAGAAGGTCGGTACTGAGGAGTCTGGAGTCCCAGCTTATAAACACTCCCAACTGCCATGGCTCAGCCCCAAAGTCACCCCACTTCTCAGTCCTGCCCCTAACTGGGAGGTGCTTGATGTTTTATGATGTGGACAGGAGCCCCAAGGTTATTCACCTTGGGGAAAACCACCTACTATCCCACTACCAGGCTCAGCAAGGCCAAGGCCAGGACAGCCACTGAGTGTGGTCATTCACCTCTCTGCTCATCCCTTCTCTGCCCATCCCCAAGTTCTACTCAGCCTTCATTCACCAAGCACTGTGCACTGAACTGTACGTGGCAATCCAGAAGAACAAGGCATCAGCTTTTGCCAGGGAGCACCAGGATAACCCAGACCCTAGGCACACAAGTACAGTCTGTAAGCTAGACTTTTGTGCTACTTTACACACGGGGCCCCAGTGTTTGGGGTGACAGATACCAGCTTGGCTTGTGGGGTGGCTCCTGGGTCACACAAAAGTAGCAATGCAAAAGCCCTCATCCACATCTTCACTGTTAACTACTGTTAATTACAAAGTTTTGCCTGGGCACTATGTCTGACACCTATAATCCTGGTACTTGGGAGGCTGAGGCAGGAGGATTGTTATAAGGCCATGGAAAGAATGGGCTACAGAGTAAGATCCTGTTTCAGGAACAAACCAAAAGCAAGCAAACAAAAACTCTTCTGTTCTGGGTTCTCTCCTCTCTATGAGATCCTGTCATTTCTCTTCAAAGCAGAATTGACCACACTTGCTGACTCCCAAACCAGGGGCTAGTGGGTTCTCTTCCTTTCTCTTTCCGTGTGTGTGTGTGTGTGTGTGTGTGTGTGTGTGTGTCTGTCTGTCTGTCTGTCTGTCTCTGTCTGTCTGTCTCTGTCTCTCTCTCTTTCTCTCTCATGTGCTTACACATATGCCATGGTGTGTGTGTGTGTGTGTCTGTCTGTCTGTCTGTCTCTCTCTCTCTCGTATGTGCTTACACATATGTCATGGTGTGTGTGTGTGTGTGTGTGTGTGTGTGTGTGTGTGTGTGAAACAAAATTTCAGAAGTTCAGGTGAAGCCTGGCAGTGAGCGCCTTTCCCTGCTGAGCCACCTCCCTGACTCAGTGCTTCCTGAACTGATGAAAAGTCAGCTTTGCCACACACATACCAGTCATTAGTCTCCAATCCTAGAATTCCTTATCCCCAAGAGGTTTTTCCTCTTTCCTTTTTGTCTTTTTGTTTGCTTGCTTGCTTTTCTGGTTTGAAATAGAGTTTCAAGTAGCCCAGACAGGCCTCAAACTCTCGACATAGTCTATGATGACCTGAATGTCTGATCCTCCTGCCTTACCCTCCCAAAAAAGGTGGGACTATAGGCACACACCAACACATTCGGTGTTTATAGCATTTTAAATAGTGGCAGAGAGCTTGCCTAGCGTGGGAATCGTCTCCAGCACCACAATCAATCAATCACACATAATTATTCTATGTATAATCTACTGTCTATCGGGATCTTTGGGCTGTTTTCAATACTCTTCCATCACGAGTAGGTAATATTATTCATACCTCTAGGTTTGTGTATGTCAGACGATTAGTTAGGACTAGCTGCTGAGGATGGATTCTTAAGCAAGAGAGAGGTCCATATGACTACAAAGAAAAAGGTTCCCAGGGAGAGGGTGGGAAAGATAACAGAGCAGCATAGAAAGGGCAAATATTGGGGGCAAAGGGTACCATGGGGAGGAGGGCAAGGAGGACGAGGAGAGAGCTCAGGGCAGGAGGGAAGGACCGGTCAAAATAAAGTACACAGGGAAGCTCCATATGTTGTGCAAAGCCCCTATTGGTTTTTTAAAAAGATTTATTTATTTATTGTATACACAGTGTTCTGCATGCATATATACCTGCGTGGCAGAAGAGGGCACCAGATCCCATGCAGACAGTTGTGAGCCACCATGTGGATGCTGGGATTCGAACTCAGGACCTCTGGAAGAGCAGTCAGTGCTCTCAACCTCTGAGCCATCTCTCCAGCCCACCCCTATTATTTTGTACAACAAATTTAAAAAGACTAAATGGATGGATTACTGAGCATAATATTCTTGGAACAGTCTGAGACAGGGTGTACCCTTTGTAGACCAGGCTGGTCTAATACTCACAGAGATCTGCTTGCCTCTGACTCCCAGGTCTAGGGTTAAAGGTGTGTGCTACCACATCTCACAAAAATGGTCTTATATTTAAAATATTAATATCTAGAAGGGCTTTGTGGTACATGCCTGTACTCTTAGAACTTAGAAGACTGAGGCAGGAGGACTATCCAGAATTCCAGGACAGCTGGTGCTATAAAGTGAGACAATGTCTTAAAAAATAATAGTTGATTAATTTAAGAAATAATAAAACGGGTCATCAGCAAGATGTCTCTTAAGGTTAAAGCCTTTACCACCAAGCCCAATGCTCTGGATTCAATCCTCAGGACCCACGTGATAAAAAGAGAGAACTAACCCCAGCAATGTTGCCCTTTTTCAGACATGTGCTGTGACATGCATGCTCACGCGCACACACACAATCAGGACAAGGTAATAAATTTCCTCCCATAGCCATATGAGAATTTCCCCTACAGAATAATAATACTGATGAAATAGCACTAACAGTAATAGCTAACAAGTAGCGAGCATTTGTGGCTGATCTCATTGACTCTTCAAAACAAGTGTGTGAAGTAGCAAACAGAAGTTCAAAGCGGTGGGGCCAGAAGCCATGAGTGAGAAGCTGGCAGGATGGACCCATGGCTTCTCTAGTCCCTGCCCACCAACTTCTCCCAAATAGGGAGAAATGCTTCTTCCAAGCTACTCAGCCAACAAGGACAGGAAGGGAGTGGTGAGGTACGGACAGAACAATGCTCGCACCTGGGTGCCTGGCTTGGCTGCACCCTCTTCCCATGGTGCATCTGACTTACCACCCTCCATCCACCTACACCCATATTTGTCTTCTTACTCTGGGGTTCATCTGCTTGAACATTCTTGCAGGAAGGGTAAATGAACTCCAATTGCAGGTTTTATGGGGCCATTGAACCAGTGGTGCCCCAGTGAAGATAAGAATGATCCCAAGGCTACTCTTCTTGGGTACCCAGACTTCCCACTTAGACTCTGGCTGTGTCTCAAACAGCCACCATCATCCTGAGGAGAATATGTAGAAAAAGAAGTGGAGACCTGGGTGCTTGGGCTCTGGTCAAAGGAGGAGCCCTGGACTTTCATGCTCCCTCTCCAGGCCCTCACACGGTCATGTGAGGTATATTTATCAATTAATTTCCTGAGCCCTGGGTTATGTGTAAGGGAGGAGCGACATAGCAGATAGTCTAGCCTGGCATCTTACCCCTACACACACCTCCTCTTTAGCTCCTAACCTTTAGCTTACTTCCTGCCCTGTCCAACCCATGGATATATCACTTCCTCCCTCAAGATTCTCCTGTTTTTTCTCTCTGGGTGGCGGTTAGGAGGAGAACTCATGTAGTCTAGGCTAGCCTCAACTTCATTATGTAGTTAAAGATGACCTTGAATTGCAGCTCCTGTTTCTACCTCCCCAGTGCTGGGGTTACAAGCAAGAGCCACAACACTCAAACGAACACTGAGGACTGAAAGCAGAGCTTCCTGCACACAAGGCAACACACACTCTACAGCTGAGCTACATCCCAGCCCAGGAAGCTCCGAAGTGCTTTTAACAGCTCGGCCGTCTTCCCCTTCAGCACTTGGCTCACCCCACTCTCGATGCTCAGAACAGATAAACTTCATCTTCCTACGAACTCACCAACCATGCTCCCATCAGTTGGGGCCACCCAGATCCAACCATTCAGAGGCTAGGTCTCAGTCCCAGGATGGTCTGGGACTCACTAGATAGCCCAGTATTATGGTTCAAATCTAGAAGGTTCCCCAAAGACTCACTTTTAAAAATGTTTTTATTTATTCTTTGAGGATTGCATACAATATGTTTTCACTGTTTTCTCCCACCCCACCCCTGATCAACTCCTCCCTATGCTCCTCCAGATCTTCCCCTATTCCCCTGATCACCCAAATTCATGTTCTTTCTCTCTCTTAAAACATACCAAAAATAACCAAACTCCGGGAGTCAGGTTTGTACTGTTGCTAACTGCTGCTGGGCATGGGGCCTGCCCTGGAGGGCAGGTGATCCTCTCAGTTTCTTTCCATTGAAGAAGATGGATTTTCCTTCCCCTAGAGACTATCAATTGCAAATAGCTCCCTGGTTAAGGGAGGGACTTTGTGGTCACTTCCCCACCTCCATGCTTAGATTTTTGTCTGGCTTGAGCTTACGCAAGTCTTATGCATGCTGTCCCAGGCTCTGTGGGTTCATGTGTGCACCAGCCCTGTTGTGTCTGGAAAACATATTTCCTTAGAGACCTTGAAAGAGGAAAACAAACAAACAAACAAAACGACAAAAAAAGAAAGAGGAAAAACCTCCTGGGGATAAAGAATTCTAGGATTGGAGACTAATGGCTGGTATGTGTGTGGCAAAGCTGACTTTTCATCAGTTCAGGAAGCACTGAGTCAGTGAGATGGCTCAGCAGGGAAAGGCGCTTGCTGCCAGGCTTCACCTGAACTTCTGAAATTTTGTTTTACACACACACACACACACACACACACACACACATACACCACCTCTGGCTCTAACCATCTCTGCACAGGCTCTATTACCTACATTCCTGACAGGCTCCTGCTTTAAATACCCAGTGCCCCAGCTTGTGGCATAATTTTGAAGGCTTTGGAATCTTGAGTGCATAGAATCATGATGGCGGAAAAGCAAGCCACTTTGAAGGTTATGCTCACTACTGCTTCTGGCCTCCTTTCTCTGTGTCCTAGTCTGCTCTCTGTGAGAAGCTGTGATCACAGACTCCTGTCTGGGCTAATTGAGCCACTCCCATCTCCATGGTCCTTCCACTATGATGGGCTGAAATGCTCTGAAACCATGAGACAAAATAACTCTATTTTAAGTTATTTCTCTCCTGTATTTTGTCACATTCATGAGAAAAATCACTAAACATCTAGGCTGGATTCAAACTCATGATCCCCCTGCCTCAGCCGTCCCCGAACTGGGATTACAGATGCGTGTCACCACACCTGGAGTTTGTTGTCGTGTTTTATTCTGAGATAGGATCTCAGTGTGTAGTCCAGGGTGGCTTTGAACTTCGAAACCCTCTCCCTGCCTCAGCACCCTGGGTCCTGGGATTCCTGAAGTGCACCACCACACCAAGCCCCAGACACTGTTATTGATAGCCACATCGTCATTCATGGTGTGGATACATTACCACTTATTCAACCAGAGTCTTAGCATTGGAGACTAAGGTTAGGGAATAAGACAGTAAAAGCATTACAGACTAGCGGGCATTGACATGAACATGACTTGAGGTATGTGGGGCGGGGCTGATCTTCCACCGGATGTTCAGATCATAAGCAAACAGAGGATGGTGGGCATTGTGTGGCGTATCACTAGCCCAGAAAAAGATAAAAATTCAAAGTATGGGGCTTGATGTTTATAGTACAGATAAAGTGTATGGATCCTTGGCATGAAAGTAGCCCTGTGTCTGAATCCCTAGCACTGAACCCCCCAAAATATGGTTTCTATCAACTTCACATTATATCTGTACCAAAGTTGTAAGTAAGCTGTCATAAGCCAGCAACAGCCTGACTTAATAAATATTAGCTAATAAGAAAATATGGGCTGGCCTTTAACTGCAGCTCTCGGGAAGCAGAGGCAGGAAGATCTCTGTGTTGGAGGCCAGCCTGGTCGCTGTACCTATCCAATGACAGGACTGCCAGAGCCAAATAGTGAGATGCTGTCTAAAAAGAAGAAGGAGGAGGAAGAGGAAAAGGAAGAGGGAGGAGGAGGAGGAGGAGGAGAAAAGGAGGGGAGGGAGAGGGAGAGGGAGAGGGAGAGGGAGAGGGAGAGGGAGAAGGAGAAGGAGAAGGAGAAGAAGAAGAAGAAGAAGAAGAAGAAGAAGAAGAAGAAGAAGAAGAAGAAGAAGAAGAAGAAGAAGAAGAAGAAGAAGAAGAAGGGGGAGGAGGAGGAGGAGGAGGAGGAGGAGGAGGAGGAGGAGGAGAAGAAGAAGAAGAAGAAGAAGAAGAAGAAGAAGAAGAAGAAGAAGAAGAAGAAGAAGAAGAAGAAGAAGAAGACGACGACTGTGGAGAGAGGAAGGTAGCTCAGTTGGTGGGCTGCTAGCCCAGCATGCACAGAGCCTTAGAGAGCCTTAGATTTAATCCCCAGCATCATATAAACTAGATGTGGTGGCTCATGACTGTGATCCCAGCATCTTGAGGTAGAGACAGGAAGGTCAGAAGTCCAAGTTAGTCTTTGGCTACATGGCAAACTGGAGGTCAGTCTAGGCTACCCTGTCACAAAAATACAGCAAAAGAGAAAGTGCAATTGGCCTAGTTAGAGTTGTGTGGTTTTGGTTGGGGGGAGCCTTGATGGATAATTCCATGAAGATCCTCAAAGATCAGCTCTTTGAGGAACATGGTAGGATCAAATTGGAAGAGAGCCCATTGATAGTAAGCAGGCCAGAAGATTAGAGCACACTGACTTCCCAGCTCAGCAGTGTTGTGGTATATTCAACAGAGAAGATCTCTCAGACACAGGTTTAAGCCAATAGAAAGTCTTTATTAGTTTGCCAGTCGCTATGCTGAGTGTTTGGGATCCCAGTAATGTGTGAGGATATGGGATCCCCTGAAACTGGAGTTAACAGATAGTTGTGAGCTGCTATGTGGGTCCAGAGCCTCTGGAAGAGCATCTAGTGTTCTTAAACTGATGAGCTATCCCTCCAGCCCTCAGGGTGAGCTTCAAAGCACAAAAAACATATCTTGGGTTGACATGATTCAGTTAACAAGAACAGAAACGGAACTACAGAAGTCAGAAGGCAAAGTTTGTACACTTAGGGACTTTCCAAGAACTATGGTAGATTGGGTCTTTGTTTTCATTTTGACAGGTGGGACTGTCTACTGAGTTTTATGGCCTAAATGGTACCACCATGGAGTCAGTTGTGCTAAGTTCACCTTTTACACTCAGAACTGAAAGGGAAGGTGTCCTAACTCTGTGTCTGCAGATCCTACATCCAAGATGGAGAAGAAAGAGTAAAGGCAGGTCCAACAACATCCAAGTAAGCTCACCTGCAAACTTACGCCTAAAACAATCTATAACTCTTGAAAACTACTGCTTCAGGCCAAAGTCAGATGCCAGAGGATCTTCCCACTCTGCATGCAATTATCCATCAGCCACTTTCCTGACGCTGGCTAACCGTGATTAATTCCTGTGGCAGCCACAGGAATCATGCCTAATGAATTTCTAATGAACTCATTTGGTGTTAATGCAGTGTGTAATTCTGCAGGACACTTATTATGACTTAGTCTTATTAAGCCTCTAGTTATTGGGAACTACATTTGCTCTAAGCTCAGATGCAAAGAAAAGTAATTACGTCGGTCAGGCAGCTAAATTATGGAAAGGATTGGACATGCGGATAAAGCCAAGAAGTGGCCTGGTAACTCCTATATTCCCCTTTCTTTGGGGTACCTAAAGGTCAAAATGCTTCAAAGTCATCCAGAAGGCCCTATACCCAGAAGATTCACACCCCACCTCCCTATCTGCTGTTAAAGCCTAGATCTCTAACATTGGGAGGGATGCTTTTGTATTTGAAGCGTGGTTCCAGGCTGAAAGGTGATGCATAGCACAGTCCACAGAGCAGTTAGAGATAGCTTATCTCATCTAATCATCAGATGATACCATTTGCTATCACTGAACCCCTTTGACAGATAAGGAGGTTGAGGTTCACAGAGGTGAGGTGACTGAGTTCCAGAACCCATACCCACTGATTCTCTTTCCGGGTTACTTCTCGTTTCTTGCCAACCATGACTTTTGTGTGTGTGTGGCTCCTAGTTCCACATGAGCCCTTTCTAATAGTTTATCCAGGTTTTTTTCTTGCCTTGTATATTGTATATTTTTCTATTGCTTTAACAAAATACCAGAGGCTAGGTAACTTAAAAGGGAAGGAAATGTACTTTGCTCACAATTTTACATGATGAAACTTCAAATGGCATACCAAGTCTTGCAAGAGCTTCCTGGCTACATTATATAATGATTAATAGCCTGGGAACACTTATGAGAGACTGAGGGTTCTCATGGTATGGGGTAGTCCAGATTTAGGCATGGTAGTACATGCCTGTAACCCCAATGCTTGGGAGGCTCAAACAAATGGTCTGTAGTCAGACCGTTCTGGACTACATAACAATAGCTATTTCTGAGGGCTGGTTTTTTGATAGCCCACTTGATAGAGTGCTTGCCTGGCATACAGTAAAGCCCTGGATGCAAGGCAGTGCAAACTTACAATTTGAGTACTGGCAAGGTGCAGGCAGGAGGGTCATAATTTCTAGGTCATCCATGACTACAAAGGGCCAGCCTGGAGTATATAACACTTGTTTTAAAAAACATTCCGAATGATTCTGAACAATCAAGAATTTGATAAGGGTGTGGGTGGATGTTCAGATGGCACCCCATGGGTTTGAGGACTAGCAGCTGGGCTGGCTTCACTCAGGTGCCCGGCATACCAGTGCTCCTTAGCGTGGCTCCCCTCTCTCTTCGAGTGACTAGCTGGGGCTTCCTTCCAACATGACAGTCTTGGGCTAGCTGGACTCATTCACAGATGACCCCCTCCCAGTCCTCTTCAAGCATGGGTACAGAAATGTCAGAGCATTGCTTCCACTAACACTCAAGAGGAGAAGAATAGATTTTTTTTTTTTTTCTTATTGACAGATGGGGTCAGGGGGAGATCCAAGGCTCACTGGCAGCCACCTTTGGCAACTGCCACTGTGGGAATGTGTACTGAACATTAGGGTGGCTGTCTGGGCACACTGTCTGAAAGTGTGAGTGGAATGAGAGTTGTCTATGTAGGTGTTGTATGTGAGTGTGCACTTGTTTGTTTAGCAGACAGGCCTGTGCACAAGTGAAAACTGTGTCTGCCTATACACATTAGGAGATGCACACATACAAGTCTCTCTGTTGTCCTGAGCTAGGGGCTATAGCATGATGGAAAGGGGATGTTCGCAAGCTTGGTAGAGGAAGTTCACAGGGCTGACCCTCATTAGTAGAGTCTTTCTTGGCTAGGATCTCTGAGAGCAAGTCTTAGATATGTAACAAATTAATCATTACTGGGATCTCTCGTCCTTCACTGAGAGGCCTTGGGTCCCCAGCCAAGCGGAAGCTCCTGCCCTTGTCACACCCATCAAAAACATCCATGCCAGCAGTAAAGAAGTAGATGTCCATATCTCTTTCATTTTGTAAACAGCTTCCGGGCCTAGCAGCCAATGGGAAAGCTTTGCCACTGTTACACCCTCCCTGCTCCCACCGTCCCCCACCCACGATGCTGTAAAACTCCTTACCCCTGTCTCTCCTCTCAGAGCTGGAAGTCAGAGCTCAAGGATGCTAGCAGGGTGAGGTCTCCTGCCTGGGGAAGGCTTCTCCACATTCACCACATTGTGCTCCAGAATAAGGAAATACAGTGGTACCGGGTGTGGCCCTGCAGGATGGGTCTTCCAAGTGCTCAGGAGGTTGAGCAGAAGGGCCACAGGTTTGAAGCCCACTTGGACTACAGAATGAGAACCTGTCTAAAACTAGGAAGGAGAGGCAGCCAAAAGACAATACATTTAACATGAAGCCTGATAACCTGAGTTCAATGCCCAGGACCCACATGGTAGAGATGACAGACTTCCATAAGATATCCTCTGACCTCATGCATGCATACATGCACACACACACACACACATTCCAAATGTTTTTTTTTTTTTAATTTAAAAAAATTAAGAGGGAGAAAAAGATGGCTCAGTAGTTAAGACCACTTGTTCTTGCAAAGGACTCAGCTTTAATCCCAGCACTCAGATGATTCACAACTATCTGTAACTCCAGTTTTAGGTGATCCAGTGGCCTCTTCTGACTTTCTAGGGCACCAAGCACACATAGGATGCAGATGCCTATGTGTGGAGGTAAAACATTCATAAATAAAATAAAAATGACTAAATCTAATTTTTAAAATTTTTCATTAAAAGAGAATTGGGAGGAAGATAAACGTGAGAGTGAGAGGGGCAGAGGGAGAAAACAAAAAGAAAAGAAAAAGAAAGCCAGGCATGGGTGTGGTGGCGTAGGCTTGTAATCACAGCACTTGGGAGGCTAAGGCAGAAGGATCACCTTAAGTTCAAGACCACCCTGGGCTACATAGCGTGTTCTCTTACTTATAATAAATAAATAAATAAATAAATAATAGAAAGAGAAGAGAGGAGAGGAAAGGAAGGGAAGGAAGGGAAGGGGAGGGGAGAAGACAGGTACAGTGACCTGGTGGGGAGAAAGGGGATTTATCTTCATTTCTGAGACAGGGTTTCATGTAGCCAGGCTAGCCTCAAACTTTCTATGTAGCCGAGGTTGTCCCTGTTCCACCATAATACTAGGGTCATAGGCGCGTACCACCATGCCTGACTTTGAATATTCTGGTATGGTGAGTAAAATGGTAACTGAAAACGTCATGCATTGCTTTATTCCCTACCTCTGAGAGTCTCTCTGTAGGATCAAGCAGAACAGCTAGGTCAAAGGTCACTGGCAGAGCCTCTTCAGTGAGGGTTCCACCAGCATGCCCCTTACCCCTGCCTCAACACTGTTCTTCTACCACCTGAGCTTCGAGTAAGGAGATATCAGATATGGCATGGTCAGAAGGAAGGGCTTCTTCCTTTCTTTGTTTACGGCTTTTCTGACTAACATATTGGTGGATGTCATCTTCTTTAGAGAGATGTGGAAAGCTTTTGGAATCTGCTAACTCTTGTGCTCCCCAACCGCCGAGGCACAGCAGTATCTGTCAGTGTGGGAACATCCTTCTCTCCCTTCTTATTGAGAACAGTCAGGTTGACATTGATGATAATGTATCCCAAACAGACGTGTGCTTCTCTGGGGCTTCCCAGAGAAGTCCAAGTCACAAAGACAGATAATGCCCCTAAGGACCTAAGGACGGGAGTTCCTGTGGCTTTGCCTGGCACAGAGACTGCTCCCCAAAAGAAGAACCCAAGTAGAGGGGGCATGCTGTTTCCAGTGCTCTCTGCCCAAAAGAGTTTCTGCCTGAGAATTCAAAGCGGGGGTATGGTCCCAGTTTTACCGTAGCTGGTCAGGTGGCCTTGGTCGATAGACTCCAGGCACAGCTATAAGCATTCACGGCCCTAATACATTATGCTCAGAGGTTAAGCAGCCTGTCCAAGCTCATTTAATAGCAGGATTTGAACCTGTTTAGCACCACATTTCACTTTGGGCTGGTGCCTCAGTTTATCCTTTAGTGAGGTAAAGCAACCTTATTTCCCCTAAACTTCTCTCAGAGAGGTCTTCGGCAGCTGCTCAGTCAGGCTGTGGGCAGGGTTGTGGGGCCCCGGGGTTAGGCCCATCAAGGATCAAGTCTCCGTTCAGTTTCTCCTAGGCAGGCCTCCCAGGAAGGATCACTGTCTTTCTGGCTTTAGGGGAATTCAGGTTATGCTGTGAACTCCCTGGTGAGCAGGCCGATCCCATGTCTGTTCTTGAGTGTCTCACACTGGCACGGATCACAGGATGGGGCCAACTTTTATGTGCTGATAGAGACTGAGGAGAAGGGCTGAGGGTAAAGTAGAAGAGGAAAACCCAGGAGGAGAGAGAGGAAGAAAGGCCTCAGAAACAAAGACAGCACGCTTCCCAGGCAGCTGGCAGCCCTGGAGACAGATACTGTGAGTTGGAGCGCCCCCTAGTGGTCACCTTCATATAACCTGGCCAGAGAGATGGCTGGTCCCGTGGACAGCGGCCCTTACCTGCTGCTCTCTCAGGGTAAGAGTACCATGCATTACCCCAGAAAAGCCAGTCTGGTAATAACAACAACCAGATCCCCACGGAAGAGCCACAGAGACAGCTACAAAGAGAAAAGTGCTCTTCTAAGTATCACATGGAACGGTGTAAAGAGTCCTGAGCATCTTGATCCCAGAAATCCTTTTCTTTTGCCTCAGATGAAGTCTTCTCTCCTCTACACACATATCATTGTCTTTACTAACTACTTCTGACCAGGGCCAGCCCACACACACCACAGAGCAAGACATGGCAATATTACCAATGGCATGCAGAGCCAACACACTAAAGATCTCTGGAGACCATGGAGATCCTTGTTCATTTGTCTATTCAATAAGCATGTGTTAAGTGTGCACTGTGTGTGCCAAAGTGTAAGCCCTTAAGGATACAGCAAAGATAGGCCAGAGCTAGGTTATGGAGACAGGGAGGGGGCTACCCTGGGCTACGCAGCAATTTCCTGTCAGACCTTGTCCAAACAAAAGGATGTAGAAGGAACCAGGTGTGTTGGTACTGACCAGTAATCCTAGCACTCAGGTGGATCAGTAGTTCAAGGTCAACCTTGGCTATATACTGAGCTTGAGGCCAGACTGGGCTAAATGAAACTGCCGTAGCCCTCTCTCCCAAAAGAGCAGAGGCAAGAAAATTAGTTCAAGGTTAAATTGGCCATACAACAAGAGGCTGATCATGAAATAGAAAGGCTGGCAATGGCCCTCAGTAGTAGCTTACTTGCCCAGCACAGCCAGGGCCCAGCCTGGGTCCCCAGTAAGAAGGAGGAGTGTACAATGGGTGGTGCACAAATACTTGAAAAGGTCATTTTCAGATTGGGAGGGAAGGACCTGATCTGACAAGGCATGTCTGTGTAGACTCCATGTGGGATGGATGCAGAATGGGGACAAGCAAGGGGGTTTCAGGCAAAGGTTCAGCTTATACAGAAGCTGGCACAGCGGGAGTGTAGCATACCCAGTGCATGGGGGGAAGCAAAGTGTATGTGGCTGGAGCTTGGTGACTGAAGAAAAATGAGGTTAGCTAAGGTGAGAAAGAAGGGTAGACTGTATGTAGACAGGGCAGCTGAGACCAAGTCGGTCCTCAGACAGCTTTGACCACAGGGATATCATGCGTAGATTCACACTGACTGGTTGATTTATTGACTGATTCAGGGTTTCATGTATGGTCCCGGTTGGCCTGGAACTCACTATGTAGACCAGGCTGACCTTGAACTTCAGGATAGTCCTGCCTCTGTTTCCCAAGGACTGGTTTTCAAGGCCTGAGTACCCACACTTGACTGAAGCCCAGGTTGAACTTGTACTCACTATGTAGCCAAGGATGACCCTAACTTCCTATTCCTCTTCCCACCACCTCCCAAGTGTTTTCTGATGTTCTTGCCATCCTCCAGGTCTCATTATTTAATTGTTATGCTTTTCTTTGATTGTTTGGTTTGATTTTTCAAAACAGCATTTCTCTGTATAGCCCTAGCTGTTCTGGAGCTTCCTCTGTAGTTCAGACTGGCCTCAAGCTCATAGAGATCTGCCTGCCTCTGCCTTCATGCTGGGATTAAAGGCCTGCACCACCACCACCTGGCTTTGTTACTCTTAAAAAACATATTTGTTACTTATTTTTGGTTGTACTCAAACTTAGAAGTAGAAACTTTCAGCGAGGACGCATTACATCTTTTGGTGGTCTGTTCTTAGTGTTTTTCTTTGGCTTCCTTCATTCTCTTGGCCAAAAGCTTAGCATGTTCTACAGCCTACTCTTCTTCATTTTTCTCAGTGTGTCATTTCTTCTTTGGAGCATTAGACCAGTACTTGTGTTACAGGACATGTGGAGTGACAAGACATTGAATTATGGGTGCTTTGGTCCTGGCTTCTTCACTTCGTTGTTTAAGGGCTTTCTGATCATCTTCTTATTTATTTATCTATTTAATGTATGAGAGCTCTGCTGCATATATATTCACAGCCCGGAAGAGAGCATCAGATCCCCTTTTAGATGGTTGTGAACCACCATGTGGTTGCTGGGAATTGAACTCAGGACCTCTGGAAGAACAGCCAATGCTCTCAACCAACCATTGAGCTACCTTACCAGCCCAAGGACATCATCTTCTTTAGAGAGATAGAAAAGCTTTTGGATTCTGCTAACTCTTGTGCTCCCTAACCACTGAGGCACAGCAGTATCTGTCAGTCTGGGACCATCCTTCTCTCCCTTCTTACACAACCTAGTTGAGAACACTCAGATTGGCACCCATAATGTATCCAAAGAGACAGCTCGCTTTGTTCTATGACAACAATGCCCTGGCTGAACACAAGGAACACTCTTCTTAGGTCAAGACACCTTGCTTCATGAGAAAACCTTATTTGTTGATCCCACTACTGGTTCAGATCACATAACCTTTCCACTTGTCTTAGTTAGGGTTTTACTGCTGGGAACAGACACCATGACCAAAGCAACTCTTATAAGGACAGCATTTAATTGGGGCTGGCTTACAGGTTCAGAGGTGCAGTCCATCACCATCAAGGTGGGAACATGGCAGTGCCTAGGCAGGCATGGTGGAGGAGGAGCTGAGAGTTCTACATCCTGTTCCAAAGGCAAACAAGGGAAGATTGGCTTCCAGGAAGCTAGGACAGGGGTCTTAAAGGCCATACCCACAGTGACACACTTCCTCCAACAAGGCCTCACTTCCTAACAGTGCCACTCCCTGGGCCAAGTGTGTACAAACCACCACACCACTCTTCACCCAGAACATCAGCAGCTACTCCTGCAGTCATGTGCTTACTCAAAGCTGTCAGTCATCTACTTGGCAGCTGGCAGCTGGGAGTGGGGATATTAAGCATCACCTTAAAACGACTGAACAGCTGATTTTCATTTTAACAGGTTCTTCCATCTGCTTTGTAGAAAATAAAAGCTATAATGAGTGAGTGTGGAAGCAGGAAAACCAGCAAGGCTCTGTGATCAGGAGTCAATGAATTTTTTTTAAAGAAACAAATTTACTTTAGCTCACCATTGGAGTAGATCCAGTCTGTCATGGAGGGAAGATGTGACAACAAGACCTTGAGGGTAAGACAACTGGTTACACTGTGTTTGAAGAGCAATGAATACTGACACTCCCTAAAGAATTTAAAAAGCAAGGTGGACAGGACCTACAGGGGAGCATCTGGATGCAAGGGAGTATCTGGATACAGGGGAGCATCTGAATGCAGGGGAGCATCTGAACACAGAGGGGCATCTAGACACAAGAGAGAAGCACAAAACAGACTAGGTGCTTTCCATTCCTACGCCCAGCCGGGAGGGGGCTTCACTTAGCATCTCTCAGGTTAGTAAGAAGAGAAGGAAGGGTCCAAGACTGGCAGGAGGGAATGGAGGTCCGCAATCTTTCATGTGTTTAGAATGTGGAGACCCAGGGGTGTTAGGATGTTCTCCCTTTGTCTGCAACCCCTCTCCCCACTTTTCTCTCCTTCTCTTTCTATCCTGCCCTCTGCAGCTCCTCCCCCCTCCCTTCTGCTCTCCCCACCCCCACCGAAGAGGCAGGCCTTATCTGGAGGAAGGCAGTTGGAGGAACTGCTGTTTTCTGTGAAGCTGTCTGAAGCTCTCTGCCTTCCACATTCCTCATGGCTTACTGCAGAGCTCCTCCCCAAATCCACAGTTCACAATGGGAGACCAATTTGTCTCCCTGGGACCTCTGGCAGTTTCTGGAAATCTTCGTAGTTGTCATATTGAGAAGCAATAGCTCTGGCACGGAATGGGATTGTGGGCACCATGCCTGCACTGGGCGGTCCCCCAGGACATAGACCTTCAACAATATTGAGGCTGAGACCCAGCCCCAGGCTCTGCTGTCGCAGCTGGCAGGGGCTGTATTCCCTTGAGATTTTTCTGTCAGCATGTGGCCATTTTCTCAATGGGAACTGTGTGTCCGGGTGCTGTCTAACCCCGTCCTTTCTGTTGTGGAGAAGGCAAAAGTATTCTGCCCAAGGTCCCCACAGGCAGTGACAGGGGTGGAGCCCGGATTTGTAAAGCCTGTGCTCTAGCTGGCCTCTCTCTAGTGAAAGGGCTTTTGCAGCTTATGTCACTGCTCTGAGCAAAGGAACATGCTGTTTCAAGCCACACATGTCTTCCTTGTACGTACAATGTGTACAGAAGATGAGAACTGCCTGGATTGAGGCAGTGTGGGAGGGCCTCTGAGGCCATCTGTGCATCCTGGCAGGGCCACTCCACTGAGACACCCAGTTGAACACTGCATGAGGCTTGGGGATGCCTCTCCTATAGGCTACCTAATGGGGCTGATAAAGGATTAAGCCAGAGGAACCATCAGGTTCTATGTTGGGTATGAACACATTGTTTAACATAGAGTCAGCTTGCTTTCTATTGCTGTGATAAAAAACACTGGCCAAAACTTCGGAGGAAAGGGGTTTGTCTGGCTTACAGAGCATAGTCCATCAGAGAAGCTCAGGCAAGAACTTAGAGGCAGGAATGGAAGCAGAGACCATGGAGGAATGCTGCTTACTGGCTTGTTCTTCATGGCTTATTCAGTCTGCTTTTTTATACAACCAAGGCCTTCCTGCCCAGGGGTGGCACTGTCCACAGTGAGCTGAGGCATAATACATCAGTCATTTATCAAGAAAATACCCTCACAGGTTTGCCTAAAGGCCAGTCTGATGGAGACACTTGTTCAGTTGGGGTTCCGTCTTTCAAGATGACTCTAGCTTGTGCTAAGTTGACAAAAGCAAGCAAACCAACAAAAACAGCTAACCAGCACAGCAGACAAGGTTCCAGAGTCAATGAGGTCTGGAGGGAGAAGAATTCTAGCGGCTGTGAGTGTGTAGTGCCTCACTTCACTACCCTAAGACATAGTAGGAAATAAATTCGACTAGATGTCCTGCCCCTTCCCACACCTTGCAACTCAATGTTAACTCACAAATGAAACTGCCAATCTCTTGCTGAAAAAACAAAGAGAACAAAAATACCAGATGTGGTGGCTTATGTCATCTCAGAACCTTGAGGGCTTGAGACAGAAGTTTGCAGTGAGTTAAAGGGCAGTTTGTGACCCCAAAACAACACTGAAAAGGTGCCCATCTATGCAGGCTGCCCCAGTGAAATGCCCACCCACCCATGGCCTCTTTCCCCAGAGCACTGCCAGATTTCACTTTGGACTATTCTGTTCCCACTCCCTGCCCCCCTTCCGGTCATTGCCTCTCACAATCTTTCCACCCCCCTTCTCCTCTCGGTGGGTGAAGGCCCCCTGGGTATCCCCTACCCTGGCACTTCAAGTCTCTGCAATTGCCTGGATTCTTGTTTGAACAGAGAGATCTGATATTGGCTTTTTGTTTGTTTGTTTGTTTTTCCTGCCTTTTTATTCCTCTGAGGTAAGTTCTGGCTAGCTCAGTGGTACCTTCCCTAACAAGCACATGGTCCTGGGTGTGACCCATATCTCTAATGGTAAAATAATAGAATTGATGGTAAAATAATATAATTGATAATAATAGAGCGAGGGACATGCTTGTAGTCCCGGCATTTAGGAGGTGGAGGCAGGAGGACGGTCAGGGTTTCCAGGCCATCCTCAGCAACCACATGGTGGCTCACAACCATCTATAATGGCATATGATGCCCTCTTCTGGTGTACATGAAGACAGCTACAGTATACTTACATACATAAAACAAATAATTCTTTTAAAAAAAGTAAGCATAGTAGTGAATAATACATAATAGCGTAGGGGCTAGAACTGGCAGTGGGAGTCTGCAGGGGGATGACCTTCCATACTGCATCCCATGGAGACATCTTTCTCTCTCTCTAGCCTGATCCTCGCCTTTCCTCATGCCCATTGGCAGCTCAGACAGTTTAACCAATAGGACCAGCAGATGTCCTGGAAAAGCAGACAGGAGGCATTGTTCTGTGTATAGAGTCCCCCAGTTGTCCAAGAGCTTAGGATCTTCCACTACGGAGTGAACTGTGCAATCGAATTCCCTCTGCCTGTACTCAGTCCTGTTCCCAACTCCTGGGATGCTGAGCGGACCCTGCCTACTGGGGGAAGCGGTCTTTGTGGTTTTCCAGAGCCTAGAAACTTAGGCACAGGGTTCCCTTTGATGAACAAAGTGCCACAAACTGGAGGCCAGCCTAGGAGACTTCTTCAGTACCTATTCTAAGAAGGAAGAAAAGAGGGAGCAAAAGGAGAGGGCGGGGAGGGTTTATGCCTCCTGAAACGTGTACCATCAGCAACCTATGTAAGAAAAAATTAGCCAGGCAGTGGTGGCACACGCCTTTAATCCCAGCACTTGGGAGGCAGAGGCAAGCGGATTTCTGAGTTCGAGGCCAGCCAGGTCTACAGAGTGAGTTCCAGGACAGCCAGGGCTACACAGAGAAACCCTGTCTCAAAAAAAACAAAAAACAAACAAACAAACAAACAAAAAAACAAAGAAAGAAAGAAAAAAAATTAAAACAAGGTAAAGGATCACTACGAGGCTTGGTACCTGAACCTTTCGAAGCAGAGGTACCCAGGCCAGTCTCATACTGAGACTGGGCTGGGCTGAGGGGCAGGCGCTCTGCTTCTCATGTCTTTGTCCTGACTTCAAATGCACATTTGTTCCTTCCATCCACACATACTCAAGCCTGCCATGTGCTTAGTTGCACTGGCACTAGTCAGCATCCCACTTCTCCAAGGGAGCTGGGGTGCCAAAGAGGATGGTATTCTGGTTAGTAGAGTTCTGAGTGAGAGAGAGATCCAGCTGGGGCACAGAGAAGCCTGGGGGTTCTGATGGGACTTCTGTTGGTGCTGCCACAGCCACCTCTGCACCCGGGTTGTCTTTCAGCAGAACCTGGGCCCTATTGTTTGTGTGTCACCATTGTTTCTCAGTCCAGAACTGATTCTATAGCTGGTCTGTTGGAGGCACTCTATAGAGCAAAACGCCTATTGGATGATTCTATGCCAAGTGTATGATTTGTCCTAGAGAGAACAGAGGCACGGGACATTAGGAGTATGGTAAACACAATGACAGTTAGACACAGAAGTGTGCCAGATGTGGGAGGTCCCTGCGGAGTTGCTGGAGGATGGAAGCAAAATGGTGTGTGCAGGAGAATTCGAAAGAGAGAGTGACTGCTGGGACCACGATTAAACCACACGTGGGATGGGGGGGCAGGCAGGAGTTAGAGGAACAGAAAGGACATGTCTGAGGAAGAGGAAAAAAAACAAACAAACTGTGTAGGAGATTAAGGGAAGAGATAAGCCAGGTGTAGGTGACACTATGTGTTAGCATTTTGTCTAAACTCCACCCCACAGTTACCTGGCAACAGCCAGGTAGGCTTGACCCCCCATAAAAGGACTGCTTGCCCCCTCCCTTTCCTCTCTCTCTCTCTCTCTCTATCTCTATCTCTCTCACCTCTCTGTCTTGCCTCTTGGTCCCCCTCTCTCCCCGTTCCCTTTCCCCCCTCTCCACATGGTCATGGCCAGCCTCTACTTCTCTTCTCTTCTCTTCTCTTCTCTTCTCTTCTCTCTCTCTCTCTCTCTCTCTCTCTCTCTCTCTCTCTCTCTCTGCCTTTCTCTGCCTCTACTACCCTCTTAACTGCCCTCCCCATGCCCTGAATAAACTCTATTCTATACTATACTGTCATGCGACTGGTTTCTCAGAGGAAAGGGATGCCTTGGTATGGGCCCGCTGAGGCACCCCCTTCCCCCATATCACTACGTCCCAAGGTATATTTGGGGTTTGCTTTCAAATCAGCTAAGAAAAGCTGGATGCAGTGATATATGCCACTGAATATAACTTCAGTTCTTGGGAGACTGAGGCCATCTTGGGTATCCTAGTTTTCTTTCTGTTATTGTGACAAAACACTGACCAAAATAATTCCTAGAGAGGGCTTATATCATCTTACAGCTTCCAGTCCACGCAGAAGGGAAGTCTGCGCAGACTGCGCAGAAGAAGAACAGGTTCTTCTTCTTGAGAGAAGAACCTGTTAACAGGACCTGAAGCAGAGCCACAGAGGAACATTGCTTCCCAGCTTGCTTTGCTATGCAACCCAGAACCACCTGCTCACTGGGGGCACCTCCCACATCAACCATTAATGAAGAAAACGGGACCCTCCCCCCAGACTTATTACAGGATAATCTGATGGAAGGTATTTTCTCAACTGAGGTCTCTTCTTCTCAGATAACTCTAGTTTGCATCAAGGAAATGAAACATTAACCAGCACACTGAGCTACACAGTGAGTTCAAAGTCTGAAATACAAAGACCCCCATCTCAAAACAAAGCAAAACCAAACCAGGGCTAGGAGAGCTAGCTCAGTGGTTAAGAGTACTAGCTCCTCTTCCAGAAGATCTGGGTTCAATTCCCAGCACCCACATGCCAGCTATAAGTGCAGTCCCAGGGGATCTGATGCCTTCCTCTGGCCTCCAGAGGCACCAGGTACATGTATGGTTCACTGACATAAGTGCAGGCACCTATACACATAAAATTTAAACATTAAAAAAGGAAAACAAAATAAAACTAACACAGGAAAATAGAGCCACGGTACTTGTTTTTAAGTCTGGTAGTCTTGAGTGCCATCCCAGGACTCACCAGGAAAAGGGAGGGAACTGATGCCCAAGTTGTCCTCTGACCCCCACATGCATGTTGTCAGACACACTCAGATGCTCGTATACACATACGAAATATAGGAATAAATGTGATAAGGTATTTTTCCACCAGTGAAATGAGCCAGTTCAATCCAGATTCGATTATATTAAATGCAGGTTTACTGTGAGCTGCTCTTGGTCAAATTTACTGGCCCCAAAGACTGATGCCAGGGAAGTTGCCATGGGAAGGAGAGAGAGGGGAAAGGGAAGAAAAAGAGAGAAAGAGTGTGCACAGAGAGAAAAGGAGGAGGAGAAGGAGAAGAAAAAGAAGAGGAGGAGGAAGAGGAGGAGGAGGAGGAGGAGGAAGAGGAGGAGAAGGAGGAGGAAGAGGAAGAGGAGGAGGAGGAGGAGGAGACCAAAACAGAGTCTCTTGGAGAAGGACAGCCCTACCCCTGGGCTAAAAAGTTCAGGGTTGGGAGCAGGGTATGCCAGGTAGGGACTGAGGGATGCTGGGAGAACCTGGAGACCACATCTGCTTTGGTATGTAAAATATGCATCTCAATCCCTCATCCCCCTGGTCTGAAACCAAACAAAACCATTCTAAAAGCTGTAAACAAACTATTACTTGGGCTCCTGAAAACAGCCCTAATGAAACTATTGGTCACAAAAAAATGGAAAAAAACAAAAAACAAAACCAAACAAACCTGAAAACAGAAGGGAGTGTGGTTGGGAAGAGCATAGGCAGCAGCAGGGGTGAGAAGGAACAAGGGGGATAAAAGGAATGGGCATAGCCAGCATGCATCATGCACACAGGAAAATGTCTCGATAAAACCCATTGTCTTGTGGTTCCATGACTGTGCAGAGACTCCACGACCACGGCAGCTCTTATAAAGGAAGACAGTTCATTGGGGCTGGCTTACAGTTTCAGAGGTTTAGTCCGCTATTGTCATGGTGGGAAATATGGCCCGTGCAGGGAAATGTGGTGTTGGAGAAGGAACTGAGAGCCCTCCTCCTTGATCGGCAGGCAGCAGAAGTAGACTGTGAGCTGCCAGCAGTCCACAGTACAAAGCCATAACTCTGTTTTAGTAGCTGGTCGCTCCTGGTAGCTCCAAGTGGTTTCAAGGTTTTAGATGGAAGGGAAAACAAAAGTAAAATTCCTTGACACTTGGGCATTTTAAGAAATTCAGATGGCATTGCCTGGTGTGGTAGTGCCCATGGTAATCCCAGCATTTAAGAAATGGAGGCAGGATTGGGAGTCAGTAGTCACTCAGGATGTGTGAGACATAAAGTCTAAATTAAGGGGGCTGGGAATTGGGGCTAGAAAGAAGGCTCAGTGGTTAAGAGCACTGTCTACTCTTCCAGAGGACTCTGATTCAATTCCCAAGACCCACATGGCTACTGACAACTGTTCCAGGGGACTCCACACCCTCTTCTGGCCTCAGTGAGCACTACATGTATGTGGTGCACAAGACATACATGCAGGCAAGCACCCATACAGATTAAAATTAAGGGGCTAAAGAGATGGCTCAGCAGTTAAAGAGCACTTGTTTTCCTTGCAGAGGACCCAGATTCAGTTTCAAATACCACCTGGAGGCATACAACCATGTGTACAGTTCCAGAAGAGCTGATGCCCTCTTCTGACCTGCATAGGTACCAAGCATAAGTGTGGAGGACATTCGTAGATACATGCAGACAAAAACTCTTACACACAAAATAAATCTAAAAAACAATTTTAAGTCACAATTAAGAAAATTTTTAGGTGAGATGTAGCTTCCCCAGACAAGTTTTGTGGGAATATATCCACATTTACTCGCTTATACCTTACCCAGCTGCTTTCGTTAGAACGAACAGAACAGCAGAGCCAAGTTATCAGGAAGAGAGCTTCAACAACAAGCAAAACCCAAACCATTTCTCCAGCCTCCAAGAGCAAAGGGCTGAGGGCTTCTACCCTAGACCATACCCACCCGCCATAAGAAGAATGTCTGAGATGACCCAGGGTCCACCCGAGCCTCTGGAGGACGGAAGTCTCTAAGGCAAACCAAGGAGGATATGACAGGTTGCTTCAACTAGGGAGGACCTTGGAGAAATTCAAGCCCAGTTCTGCCCCCTCCCTTTAAATAAGAGTAGCTAAGGCTTGGTCAGAGAGTAGAGACAGCCCAGATGGTGGAGAACAGCAGTGTCTGATGCTGCCTCCTTCTTAGCTACGGAGACACAGACCTAAGCTAGGAGCCCTAATGTGTAGTCGGGCTGTACCTTGGACCCCAGCAGCCTCATTTGTTCAGCTGTGGAAAGGGGGAGGTGCCTGCAAAATCAACCTCCTCCCGTTCATTCTTTCCGCTCTTGGCACAGCACCCACTTTGACTCTGGAGCTAAGCCCTCCGTTTCCGCAGTCAGCCTGTTACCTGGGCACAGGGATTTTTTTTTTTTCCTTCAAAGCACAAAAGACACACTCAGGCTCTGAAGCAACATTTGATCTGCTTTGAGTAGATAAAGAAAAGCAGAGAAACAGCCTCAGACACTCCACACTCCGTGGCTGCTCTCCCCATCTTCATCCTGGCCTCTCACCTGCTGGGATCCAGCCGAGTCCAGGCTGTTTCTTTCTTGAGTGCTATCCCGGAGGATTTCTGGACACTGCTTCTAGGGACCGGGTGATTATGGGGGTGGGTGGGGAGGGGTTGGTGATGGAAATAGTTGAAAAAGACCAGCGCTGGTTCTGTGGTTTGTAATCTCAGGACCACAGCCTGCTCTACATACTCTACATTGTCTCAGAAGAAAACAAAACAAAAACTGAGAACTGTTTTTAAGAGAGAGGGTGGAAGCGGGTTCCTCCAAGACTCCCACATTACTCAGCACCCCCAGCTAGATCTGAATACTGGCTCTACCTTCACAAACCATCCTTCCAGGGTGTCCTCTGGCGCTCATAGATCCTCAGCAGACACCTACTGGATCCTCCCTTGCCTCTGCTTGGATCCTCTTAACTTGGATCCTCCTCCCTGCTTCCTGGCTCTGAACCCAGTAGCAGGCCCCTCAATCCCCAGGTCTTGTCAAAGAAAACAAGCTCTTTTCCTACCCTAGGGACATTGTACTATTTGTCCCTCTATCTGGAAGGCTCAATGTCACCTTCTCTGTGCCCAAGGAAAGCAATTTATTTTCACTGTCATAAAAAAAGGGACAAAGACGGTGCCCTACAGATCAGCTATTGCAATGTCGCTAGTGCTTTTAACGCATGCTCAGAACCAAAAGCCCACAGCCTCTGGGACAGTTCCAGACCTTAACCCATTCTTTGCCCTTTAAAGTTCGAGGCCCTTCCCCATCAGCAGCCCCCAGCTTCCTCGTGTTTCTACGTCTTGTTTACTGTCCTCTCTTGACTATGCCCTTTCCCTATGACAGCTAGAGGAGCACAGTAGAGATGCTGTTGGCTGTGAGACAGATCGGAGGAACGCCATTCTACCCAGGGCCCTGGGATATCTACTAAGCACTGTCAAATGCAGTTGAGAAGGTTAGCTTTAAGTCCTAATCCTAAGTACCACAGGATTTTGTTGTTTCAGTGAATGAGCCATAAACATATGCCCTGAAGAAAGCTGTTTGGGCCTTGGAATGGTAACTGAGCAGGCTAGTATTTTGTTAACTTGACAGAAGCCAGAGTAATCCTAAGAAAGAAATCCACAATCGGGAAAATTCCCCTCTATAGATGAGCCTGTAGACAAGCCAATGGGACATTTTCATATATTAGTTATTGGTGTGAGAGGGCTCACTCTTTGTGGGTGGTACCATACCTGGACAGGTGATTCTGGGTGCATAAGAGAGTATCTAGCCAGCCATAGGGAATGTGCTATCCAGTAAGCAACACTCCTCCATGGCCTCTATGTCTCTATGTCTCTATGTCTCATTGAATTCCTGCTTTGACTTCCCTCAATGATGGACTATTAACCGGAAGTGACAGATGAACTAAACCCTTTCCTCCCCAAGTCACTAAGTTATTTTTGGTCAGGGTTTTATCACAGAAATAGAAACCCTAACTAAGCCCAGAGTGGGCAACAGTCAGCTGAGAAGCCCCTTCCTGGCAGGAGCCAGGACTAGCAGGTTTGGTCACTTTCCACTTACTCTGAGAACCTTCTAGCTGCAGGGACCCTCCCTGCTCCAGAAGGTACTGCTCTGCCACAACCACCCCAGACAACTGTATAGGCCCTCCAGGAAGACAAGCCTGAAGAACTTTAGGTGACCTTTGACCCTTCAGTTTCAAGATGGGAGAAACAGCTCCTCAGTACCTCAGCAAGAAGCCAGTGATTGACCAACCAGGATCCCAACTGGGGATATGCCTCAGTTGGCAGAGTTCTTATCTAGCATTCATGATGCCCTGGGTTTGAGTCCCAGCAACATATAAACCCAGATATAACAGCTCACAGCAATCTTAGTGTTGCAGAATTGGAGGTAGGAGGATCAAATTTCAACGTTATCCTTCGTTACATATTGAGTTCCAGGCCAGCCAGGGCTATATAAAACCTAGTTCAAATACACACACACACACACACACACACACACACACACACACACAAAGATCGTAGCCCCGCCCAGTTCCTTAAGTTGGGGTGGATAGGTTTGGTCATTTGATGTATTATGGTTGTTATCATCTAGGGTAGAAGGCTATTATTGGTTATAACCAGAGATTGATAAAAATTTAAAGTCATTTTGTTTTGAATTATTGTATATAGTGGTAGAAATTTAAGGTTGTTTTGTTAGACTATTTTCTCTATAGTATGTAACTGTTTATTTAAAATGTGGTAGTTCTTATAGTCACTTTTATTGCGTGTAGATTGTTAGTGTTAGAGAAAACAAAAGTTCTTAAACAGAAAGGGGGCTATGAATCGGAAACTTCTGGTTTCTCTGGAAAGTCAGTTATGTTGAATGATGTTTTCCTGAAGCAGGCGCGGGTAAAAAGAAGGATGGTTTGCCACAGCGAACATGTGAAAGGATTCACGATATTTAGAAAGAATATAAACATGACCCCACAGACAGTGGGAGCTTGAGCCCTGGTTCGTTATGTTCTGCCTCTACTCTCCCTGACAACACACATGTATTGGTTCACCTTACATTGCGTTGCTGAGCTTCACTTGTGGTGACTTCATAGAGAGAAACTCTCCAAAGAACTTCTTGTGAGGTTCTTGCAGCTTCTTGCCACTTACTGCAACCCTCTTTTCTCTTTTGAGAGACTACCATGGAGCCAGGCTAGTCTACTCTATAGGTGGCTGAGAGACTGAACATTTAATTCTCTTACCTCCATCTGGGATTACAGGCATGCGTCATAGGGCTGAGGACCATGTCGGGGATTCGTGAATGCCAACTGAGCAGCATCCTCAGCTTCTGAGCCCTCCATTTTCAACATCCTGCACAAAGCACAGCACTGCTTACCCTTAAGAGCTACCTGACCCTGTCAGTACAGTCTGCCCATGTTGGTGAGTGGTGCAGCTCAAATGAAAACTGCAGAATCACCCTGGACATCTTGATTTTGATTCCCTTTCTCCCAAGAACCCAGGAAAACCCTTGCCCTGTCTTGTTCTCAAGCCACTGTGAAATCTGCTAAGAATCACATTGGATGCCACCTCAACTCAAACCACTGAAATCAAAGAATGCCATTCACAAACCATTTTGGTACATGGAGCCTCTGAATTGAGGGCATCTAGGGGACAATAGAGACATGTTAAGGCTCTCTATGAGCATCTCACACTAGCCATGCTTGCCTAAAACTGGTATGACCCTCACATGTTGATATTAACAGTTCAGTGTTTCTGGGCATGTTAGTACAGGCCTGTAATCCCAGCACTCAAGAGATGACAGCAGGAGGGTCAAAGGTCAAAGTTCAAGAAAATCCCTAGCTACAAATGCAGGTCCAGGACAATCTGGGCTACATGAGACCCTGTCTTTTAAAAACAAAAAAGAGAGAGATGACCCCCACCCACTGCAATGTGAGTGACAGACACCCAGAGGCCTGGGCACTGCTAAGGTGGAGGGGGGGGGAGAAAGAGAGGCAGAACAGTGTGTGTACAATGAAGAGAGGCAGAGTGAGGAACAGCCTGAAGTGAGCAGCCTGCACTGCTACCTAAGGCCACAATGAGGTCCTGTGTAGCCACTAAGGACCAAAGCTGAGTCAGTGTCCCTGTAGCAAGTGGTAGTCTGTGCTGATGTCTGATGTCTGTGGCCCATGTTACCACCAAAGGCCATGCAGCCATCTCTGGTCTGGGCTGCTGCCTGGAACCATGTTGATGGCCCTGCCCCTCACTGCCTGTGGCAGGTGGAGCTTGGGAGAGATGGGCCCAGCCTGGGCAGGGTGGGAGAGCTAGGCCCACTCCTCAAGGGCTGCAACTTTCACATGAGCTGTCCCTGTTCTTTCTCAGGGGCATTGCTGGAAAGTTGGCCCTGGTAGCCTGAGCATGAGAGAGCTATCAGGCTGACCAACTCAGGAACCACCCACGTCCAGATTCAGCACTTTGAGTTGACCGACTCCGTTTATGAACTGCTGGAGAGCAGGAAGGGGCTGGTCCTGCAGAACCAAAGCTGCAGGATCTCCATAACACAGGGCAACAACAGAGTATCAGGTTAGTCCCTGTGAGAAGCCAGTATTTTTAGTGTAGCAGAAGCTGGAGGCCTCAAACCAGACCAATGACTCACTGCAATGAACATTTGCAAATGAAATTGGGCAAAAGGGTATACTATGTGACACACCGTGACACACAGCAGCTTCCACTGAAAGATTTTTTTTTTTATTTATTGGGGGGGGGATTCTTTTGAGGGGGTTGCAAGGGCAGAGGGCAGAGATTGAGGGATGGGGAGAGGGGTGAGATTGGGTACATGATGTGAAATTCACAAAGATTCTATAAAAAGTTAGAAAAAAAAGCCATAGAAATGGCTCAAGAGGTAAAGGTGATTGTCGTCCAAACTACCTAAATTTAATCTCCAGGACCTATGTGATAGGAGAGAACTAACTCCTTCAAGTTGACCCCTGACCTTTACGAGTTACACTTTACACTCACAAGTGTGTTGTGGCACACACAAGCCCATCCCCACAAATAAGTAAAGACCACCACAACAAAAAGTGACTACAGTACAGTTGGATGTGATGGCAGACATGTAATCCCAGAACCTCAGAGGCAGAGGCAGGAGGATTGATGCAAGTATAAGGACAACTTGGTCAATATAACACATTTCAGACCAGCTGGTGCCACATAGTGAAACCCTATTTCAATAAAAGGGATGTGTGTGTATATTTAACACAAATATTATACAGAGTACGATCCTTCTGACAGAACTTAGCTGTCATGAATTCTTTCCCTGGAAATCTCTTGTTTTCTGGGTTTGGGATTAACTCCATGTTAGACAAAGACCTTTACCACTGGCCTAAACTCAAGCGTCTCTGCCTCCTAAGTTCCAGGGTGACCGTCATACACCATCGTACCTGGCTTTGGGAATTTTATCAGCCACAGAAGGAGGAGGAGGTTGACACCATTCCCAGACAGCCCAGCTCCTGCTCATGTTGGGGCTTCTCCAACACTCATTCCATGGAAGACTTCGCATGATGACTCAGCCTTTGTTCCCCACACAGCTCTGTCTTCTTGCCAACTCTCCTTCAGAGGCTGAAAGCCCCTGCTCCTTGGGGCTCTAGACGCTGTCAGTTACCTGAGTATGGAATTAAACGTAGGATCCCCCTGCTCTTCTGCCTTATGTCAGCTTAATGCTCAGCTCAGCCACCGCACCTTGCAGGTTCCTCTTACCTAACCCACCATGGTAGCTGCTCAGACTCTTGCTTCTATTCCGCTTCTTCTCTTCCCCTGCTTAAAATATTGGCAACTCCTTCCTTCTTCTTTCAACTGTGCAGGCTAAAAAGCAAAACAAAAACTAAAGCACAGTCACTTCCTACTGTGCTTAAAATAACACCTTCATCCTGGCCTTCAAGCAGCGGGGGTCTGGCTTATCTGGGTTCCGGTCTATCTAGCAATCTCTGGAACTCCTTCAGCCCTCAGATCACACTATGATCTATTTCTCCTGGTTATTGTTCACCCCCTTCCAGTCTCCACTTTCTGCCCTTTACTTGAATCTCCCTGTTTCTTCATTCAGTTGTCTATTTCCTGTCTTCCCCCAGGAGGATAAACCGCCTAAGACCGGGAACCCTCTCCGACTTCTTCCTGGTGTGGCTCCTTGAACCTCGAACATCACCGCCTCCCACGAATGGGGCTCTTGGGTGAATGAGGGAATGCATCGATTTCACGAGCCAGGCTCTGTTCTAAGCAGTTTACCTGTATCACCGACAGAATCCTGGGGGGAGAAGCTGTTGTGTATGCAGGTGTAGACCTGGCCAAGGTCACACAGTTAGGAAGGTTGTATTCAAACCAGCCTGCTTCTCTAAGACTATGTGAGCATTACTGTGGGCAGCTGAGCTCCATAGAGAACTCCCACATTGTGTGCATGAATGAATGAGTGGGCCAATTATAGACACCTGCACAGAGTGGCCCACTGCAATAAGCAACCTTACCCGCTCTAAGCAGTTCTATGGGATCTTGGGGGGGGGGGGCGGGGGGGGGCAGTCTGCTTTTGGCATTTGGAAACGAGCGACAGACACCCACTAAAGGAGATCTGTACAGTAAGTACTGGATTCAGAGGGCCTTGTGGTTTTCTTTTCTGCCCAGTGCTTCCAGCACCACTAGCTGCTCAGGCCTGGGGATGGGCGATGGGGGTGGGGGCAGCACCCAGGGAACATCGTATCCTGGTAGCTGTAGGATCTCTCCAGGGTGGCTCTGCTATCTTATGAGAGTCATATCTCTGGCTAGCTGCCATTCGCCTGGCAGCCCTAATGTCTTATCTCATCCATCACCCGGCTACACTCACCCAAGCTGGATCTCTGAAGGAGCCGTGTGTGCCAACGATAGAATGGCCTGGAGCTCTGGAGGGAATCGAACTCACTAGAATGGAGGCAGAGTAGGACCAGAAGAACTGCAGGCCTGTCTGAGTGGGTCCCTCTTAGCTGAGGAGGGCCCACTAAGAGAGGAGGGCAGGGCAAGGAAAAGAACGGAAAGAGGAGAAAAAGGAAAAGCACCGGGGATAGGAGTAGAGGTGGAGGGTGTTGTTGGTTTCCTATTGCAATAGAAATTTAGACTGCTCTGGTGCCCTGCCAGCTTCACCGAAACCCCCTCCCTGCCCTCCCCTCTCCCCCTTCGCAAGCTGATAGCCTAGGAAAGCAGGCAGGTTATGGAGGTGATTGATTGCAGGCTCGGCTTCTTCTAACACCAGGCTCTGCGGCCTGGCTCCCCTCACCCTCAGCTGCCCCAGCACTTCCGGGTAGGCCGTCTGGGAAAGTCTGAGCTTCACCGGCCTAGCTGCCACTTGCCCGGTTTTCTTTCCATCCCAGCCTCTAGGGAGAGGAATTTGTGTTGTCGCCTCCCTCCCCCCAACCGGTCTGCTGAAAGTCAAAATGTAATATGTAGGATTTAGGCTCCTAGAGATTTTCTAGTCCAGCTCTCCGATTTTGTTTTGCTTTTCAATCTAAACAATTATAAAAAAAAATTAATTGCCAACCTTAAACTGGAATAGATTGCAGGTAAAAATTGTTTTTCTGAAGCTGGGTGGTGGTGGAGCACTCCTTTAATCCCAGGACTGGGGAGGCAGAGGCAGGAGGATCTCTGTGAGTTCAAGGCCAGTCTGGTCTACAAAGCGTGTTTCAGGTCAGCCAGGGCTACACAGAGAAACCCTGTCTCCAAACCAAAAACCAAACCAAAACAACAACAAAAAATAAGTAAGTAAATAAATAAATAAAAACCAAAAGAAAGAAAACAAGTATGGAAAAGAACCAGGAATAATAACTGGATGCCCTGCTATGACCTAGCCTTGAAATCCACGTTGTTAGTTCTACTTTATTCGTTGGTCTAAATGGCTAACTAGCTGCTCAAATCCAACAGGGACATCAACACCTGCTCCTGAATTTTTTGGGGTGGGGTGGGGTAATAAATAAATAAATCTTAAATAAATAAATGAAAATAAAATTTAAATATAGGTAATTTGGTGTCTCAAAAGGGATGTCCCCCAGTAACCAATCTCCTCTCCTAATCAATCCCACTCTGTCTTCTAGGTGCTTCTTCCGGGTCTCCACAGTCACACCATTATCTCCCACCTCTTGGAGCGAGTCACTCAATCATTCAACAAACTCTCTCCCAGTCATAAGCAGATGGGCTGAGGCCCAGAGGAATTCTGGTCCTGTGGCATGGTGGGTGGGAGGGACTTCCTGTCTCCTGAATTATTTTTAATTAATTCATTATGCATTGAGTGAGTTCTGCACCACATTGCATGTGTGGAAGTCAGAGGGCAACTTACAGGAGTCATCATTCTCTCCTACCATGTGGTACCTAGAGATGGAACTGAGGTTGTCAGGCTTGGTGGCAAACACTTTTCTCCAGTGAGCTGTCACACACACACACACACACTTTGGGCATCAGGTTTTAAAATACTCCAGCACAAATATAAACTGAAAAACCAAGTTTTCCTCCTATCCCATCCCTCCAGGGCCCAATTAGACTCCCTAGCAGCAAACCCAACCTGTTTCTTATATGTCTTCTTAGAGAGAATACATACCCTCCTGCACCACAGAGACATGAGAATTATAGAAGCACAAACCATACTCTGTACTTTGGTTGTTCAACTCCTGTTCCACCCAGCCAGAACCCAGATGCATTCAAGCAATGGATTCCCTTGGATGTTATGTCTAGCTCTCGCCACTGCTCTCTGAAATGTAACCCAAGAGTCAGGATTCTAGTTCTGTGGTACCCAGTGCTCCTGGATCTCACTCTCTGAATCCAGACACCAAGGAAGTTGGAACAGCAAAGATGCTTTCTCACTCTTTTTTGATTTTTACTTTATTTACATTTCAAATGTTTCCCCCTTTCCAGGTCTCCCCCTCAGAAACCCTTTATCCCATCCCCCCTTCCACTGCCTCTATGAGAGTGCTCCCTTGCCCACCCCACCCACTCCTGTCTTCCCTCACTGGCATTCCCCTACAATGGGGCATCGAACACCCTCAGGCCCAAGGGCCTCTCCTCTCACTGATGCCCTCTGCCACATATGTGGCCAGAACCATGGGTCCCTTCATGTGTACTCTTTGGTTAGTGGACCCTTCCCCGGGAGCTCCAGGGGTCTGGCCTGTTGACACTGTTGCTCTCTCTATGAGGCTGCAAACGCCCTCAGCTCCTTCAGTCCTTTCTCCAACTCCTCCATCCCGAACCCCACGCTCAGTCCAGTGGTTGGCTTCGAGCATCCATCTCTGTATTTGTCAGGCTCTGGCCGAGCCTCTCAGGAGACAGCTTATCATGCTTCCATCAGCAAGCACTTCCCAGCATCCACAAGAACATCCAGGTTTGGTGGCTATATATGGGATGTATCCCCAGGTGGGGCAGTCTCTGGATGGCCTTTCCTTGAGTCTCTGTTCCACACTTTGTCTCCATATTTCCTCCTTGTTCACCCTTTTAAGAAACACTGAAGCATCCACATTTTGGTCTTCCTTCTTCTTAGTCTTCATATGGTCTGTGAATTGAATCTAGAGTATTCCAAACATTTGGGCTAATATCTACTTATCAGTGAGTACATACCTAGTTTGTTCTTTTGTTACTGAGTTACCTCATTCAGGATGATATTTTCAAGTTCCATCTATTTGCCTGTGAATTTCATGAAGTCATTGTTTTTAATAGCCGAGTAGTATTCCATTGTGTAAATGAACCACATTTTCTGTATCCATTCCTCTGTTGAGGGACATCTGGGTTGTTTCCAGCTTCTGGCTATTATACATATGGCTGCTATGAACATAGTGGAACATGTGTCCTTATTACATGTTGGAGCATCTTCTGGGTATATGCCCCCAAAAATGCTTTTGAAAATGCACAGGCAAACCCACAAGCCAGGTGTGCTGTGGAATGCCTGTAATCCCCAGGCTGAGGAAAGAACATCTGAACAGGATACAAGCAAGTTCTAGGGCAGCCTGGGTTTCATAGAAAGACCCTGTTGACAAGGGAAGGAGGGAGGGAAGAAAGGAAAAAAGATTTCAAACAGACAACAAAACCACCCAAATACACATCCCAGCGAATACATAACACATACTATTCTCCAGTCTTGCTGTCAAGTCTG
This sequence comes from Rhynchomys soricoides, assembly GCA_019843965.1. Taxonomy (NCBI): domain Eukaryota; kingdom Metazoa; phylum Chordata; class Mammalia; order Rodentia; family Muridae; genus Rhynchomys; species Rhynchomys soricoides. The sequence goes on along the minus strand of JADRCH010000008.1, from coordinate 2,784,232 downwards.
ATGACCTTAGTTTGGTTCCTGGAATTTACAAAATGGAAGGAGAAAACCTACTTCCACAAAGTATCCTTTTACCTACACACACACACACACACACACACACACATACACATTTTAAATCCTGTGTGTTTTAACGTTAAAGTTTTTGTAGGGCTAGTCAAGTTCTTATCTGTCGTGTATAAAGCCCTGGGTTTTTCTTTCAGATATCACAGCAAACATCAGACCTGCTGGCACCTGCCTGTAATCCAAACATTCCAAAGATGGAAGCATGAGAGTCAGAAATCCAGATTCAACCTCAGATACATAATGGGTTTGAAGTTAGACTATGCATATGAGCCCCTGTCTCAAAACAAAACAAACAAACAAACAAACCAAATTAGTAGTTCATTTTAAAAATCAGCCTGTTTCTGTGTATACAGCATGGCTCCATATAAGAGCACACTGCAATCCACTGTTCAAATGTACTGTAAGCTATTGGCCTTGGCCCCGTTTCTGCTCATCATAATGTACACTGGAGCAAATAAGCTTCTCCAGGAGAGAGAGAGACAGAGACAGAGACACAGGCACACACAGAGAAACACAGAGACAGAGAGATCTGTGGCCATGGGATGAATTCTTAGAAGCAGAATGCTACATGAATGGAGGGCTCCTGTGGTCATCCAGATTATACTTTGAGAAGCAGTAGTGATCCACACCCTGTACCTCCTAGTTTCTCTCCATAATGGTTTGCCTGCTGGCAGTATGACCTGTGGGATCCTGCCTGCTTCTGGGGCAGCAGGTGGCAGCTGCTTCTGAGCTATTTAACAACATCACATGAGGCCTGTGGGCGACAGGGCAATGAGTGGATCCTGCAAAGGAGAGCTCATTACTTCTGCAGAAGGACGTGGGGAGCTAGGCGCACCACACGTCTGCCTCCTGATGTTTAGCATCTTTTTCAGCTGCTGCCTTTCAGCCAGGAAGTAGTTGCTAGGGTGATTCAATGTTCCCTCTTCTTTCAGAAAAGACCTTGTCCACTTGATTTATTTTATTCTATTATTATGATTATGATTATGATTAGGTTGTTTGAGACAAGGTTTCTCTGTGTAGCTTTGACTGTCCTGGAACTAGCTCTGTAGACCAGGCTGTCCTCAAACTCACAGAGATCCTCCTGCCTTTGCCTCTCAAGTGCTGGGATTAAAGGTGTGTGCCACCGCCGCCGCCACCACCACCACTTGGCTTATTTTATTATTATTTTATTATTTTTAATGTATGTTATGGAAGAGGTAGTATTTGCACACATGTGGGTGCCCTCTGAGGCCAGGAGTAGGTGTCAGATCCCCTGGATCTGGAGTTACAAGTAGTTTTAGTTTGCCTGATGTGGGTTCAGGGAATTGAACTCTGAGAGAGCAAGTGCTCTTAACTCTAGGCTTATCTTTTCATCTCAGGCCTTCACTTGTAGTAGTCTCAGCTGTAGAAACACCCAGTTGTGCAAAAGCTAACAGAAGGAAGGAGACAACTTACCTTTATTAGAAATTCCAAGATAAACATAACTGCACTGCTACCGGTAAACATAATTACATGGCTACTGAACTCAGGATCTCTGTGGTGGCGCCATACGGGACTCTGGGTGGTTTGACCTATCTATCCACATTCCCTTCACCCCAAGGCCATCCTTGAAACCGAAGTCCACACAGTCAGGTTCTGCAGGCCAAAGAAAAAGGGCTGGAGCCATTCAGAGAGGGAAAGAGGAGAAGAGGAATGTGTTAGACATATTTAGTCATTGCTGTAAAAACAGACCTGAGAAAAGCTGAGTTGTACATAGTGAGCTCCAGGCCTGCCGAGGGACCTCGTGAGACCCTGTCTCAAAAACAAACAAAACAAAACTCCTCCTCCTCCTCCTCATCATCATCATCTTAAAAATAGATGCTGTCAAAATAAGTAAGTAGCTGGGCGGTTGTGACACAAGCCTTTAGTCCCAACACAGGCAGAGGCAGGCAGATCTTTGTGAGTTCAAAGCCAGCCTGGTCTACAGAGCGAGTTCCAGGATAGCCAGGGCTACATAGAGAAACCCTGTCTTAAAAAACTAAATAAAATAAAATAAAACAAGCAAGCCAGAGTGGTACATACTTGTGATCCCAGGGTACTCCTGGGATATTCTCTACTTCCTTGTGCATGAGCTCTTTGCAGCTTGTGAGGACAAGAAATGGTGGTGGATGAAGGAAAGGTACAATGAGGGTCAAACATTCCTGGCTTCTGCTTCTGGCTGGGCCATTCATTAACTTTTAACTGAGCCTTGTGGTACAGGTTGGTAGTTGCAGATACCCTGGAAGGCTGAGGCAGGAGACTCACAAATTCAAGGTCAGCCTGCAGATTTTAGCAAGATCCTGTCTCAACATTAACATTTAAGGAAAAAAAGGAAGTATAAAGAAGTCATACCATTCACGTGTTCATGAGGTAGTTTGTGGTAGTCCTGTTTGCTGTTGTGCACACCAGCCTAGTGGACTTTGAGTTTCCAGAGAGTTTCCTGTCTGCTTCCTACACTGTAAGAACACTATGTGCTATCATTCTGGCTTTACATGAATTTTGGGAATTTGAACTCAAGTCCCCAAAATTATGTGACAAGTGATTTACCTGCCAAGCAGTCTCTCCAGCCCCCCAAAGGTGTAATCTATCTGGACATGGTGGCCCAGGATTATAATCTCAGCAATCAGGAGTCAGGGCTGGGCACATCTATGTGACTTAGAGGCCAGCCTGGTCTACTGGGTAAGACCATATCTCTAAAAAGGAAAAGGAAAAGGAAAAAAATACTTAGTAAATCATAGAGAAAACCATAGTCTGTGTGGAAGGTCTCTGTCATGTGACCTTCTGTAAGAAGGGAATTTTTTGTTCAGATAGCTAAAAGGAAAAATTGTCTTTACTCTCTATTTTTTATTTTACTTTATTTTTGTTTCTGAGCATCTTGTCTGAGGGTATGTTCGTATAACTCACGAATTCCTGTGATTCTCTGGAACTGGAGTTATGGGTGATTGTGGGCTGTCAGGTGAGTGCTGGGACCTGAACCCGGGGCCTCTGTGAGAGCAACAAAAGCTCTTAACCACTGAGCCACCTCACCAGTCTCTGCTCTACTCTCTTATTCGTAGTGTTTTAGGAACTGCAAATTAACTGACAAGAGACAGACTTATCAAGAGATAAAAACAAAACCTCCCAAACGAAAAACCAAGTTTAACCACGTATCCACAGATGTCTGCAGAAACATGTGGGAGAGTCATTACAGAGCTGGGGAGCTAGGTTAGTTGGTAAGAGCACTTGCTGCTCTTACAGTGGATGCACGTTCAGACTCTAGCGCGCACACAACCGCCTATAACTCCAGTTCCAGGGCATGCCCTCGCCAGCCTCCAAAGGCTCCTGCACACATACAGTGTACGTATAGACATTTAGGCAAAAACATTCAGAAACTTAATAATAAATCTTAAAATCAGATAGGGGGTAGCTAGGTTGAGAGGTAGCTCAGTGCTAGGGTCTGTCTAATATTGATGAGGTACTGGGTTCTGAAGTGGAAACTTAAGGGTTCTTTGGAAAATCAGTTGTGTGGGATGGTGTTTTGCTGGGGCAAACACGTGAAGGAGCATTTCACTGAAGCAGACACAGGAGAAAGGACATGTGATAAGGGATTCTTTGCTAATGACACATATGTATTGGTTTGCCTTACATTTCATAGTTGAATTCCATTTGTCAGGACTCCATAGAGAGAAATGCATCAAAAAACTTCTGGGGGTGTGCTGCGGCTTCTCGCTACTTCCATAGACTCTAGCTGCTTGTCAGAATGATGTCAGCTGAGACAGACACATGTGCTAAGGCAAGACATGTGCTGAGGCATGACCTGTGGAGGAGACATGATGTTTGGAGGGAGTATAAATAGAACTTGATGGACAATGAAGGAGGCTGGGCTTGGCTTGCTGGTACAGCCAGCTGTGCAGCACTTGTTAGTCTCCTGATCCTATCTACGCTGATCTTCGCTTTGCTGAAAGAGGCACAGCTGGGAACTTCTCCTGGTGTCTCTCCTGGTCCTTCCTGCTGACTCAAGCCAATTCGGTTGTACCACCACTTCTGCTAACCTGACACTACCAAACTGGACTGCTGGTGTAGCCACGAAGTGTTTGCAAGTGGGTCGAGCTGCCATTGCTAACCTGTGAACTAACAACATAGATGGGATCTGCTCCAGTGAACCTTTCTAAACAGGCCCACTTCCCCTGTACCCTTTCTTTTCCACTACCTCTGGTGGGTGGTGGGCTAGAAGGGAGGCTAAAGCTTTTAAGAACCACCACTAAAAATAGGAATTGAAAATATCAAAGTTACAGTGTTCAATCCCAACCACAAAGGAAAAACTGAAGAAAAGAACACGTAACTAGAGCTCAGAGCCTATCGAAGAACCTTTGCATAGAGGCTTAGGAGTCAAAAGCAAGAGGACGTAGAGGCACAGGAATGGGCCTTTCACTGACTAGATGGGTGATAATTTTGTGACAGTATCTGTTTGAGTGTGGTGACTTCCAGTCTCCAGAGATCAAAGCCAATTTTCTCCGGTTGGACATTTATGATTTGGGTGTGTGTGCGGCTTTGCTTTCAAACAATACATAATTTCAGGAATGGAGGCCCGACTGTAGCTCAGTGATAGGATACATGTGCTTAGTTTGCACAAAGCTTGCGGGTACATGGTGACTCGCACCTTTAGTCGCAGCACGGGAGAGATGGAAGCATTCAGACCTCTGTGAGTTCCAAGCCATCCTGGTGTACATAGCAAGTCCCAGGTCAGCCATGATGCCCCATCTCAAAAACAAACCAATCAACAAACAAGAAAACCCTATTTAAAAGGCCCTTGGTTCAGTCCTCAAGAATTCAAAGGCTTTCTGCCCCAAATAACTTTTACATCACAGCAATGCAGTCTGGACCTTTTCCCTGCGAAGTCCCAGGGTGAGATAGTGACCACAGCACCAGCTGTCCCAGGAGCTCCAGCCAGTTCAAGTCTTGTCAACACCAACCTTTTTGTCTCCTGAGACAAAGTCCCACAGTTCAGGCTGACCTGGAACTTGCTTGCCTAGCCCAGACTGGCCTTAAACTCACTTTCTTCTTGCCCCACCCTCCTGATTGCATGCAACACCAGACGAGGCTCACTCTTGTTCTCAGTCTCCCCTGCCCACTCCAGACAGGCTCTCGGGTATCCCAGGCCTGGTCTTCCTGCCTCCACCTCCCCCATTCTGAGAGTACAGGAGTATGCCACCATGCCTGGTTTGTGTGGCAATAGGTTTCAAACACAGGGTTTCATGCAAGCTAGGCCAGCACTAGCCAAATGCCCTACATTCTCCAGCCTTACCTCTTTTTGTTGTGGTGCTTGCTATTGCCTTTTAGGTTTATTTATTGTATTTTTATGTTTTGAATGTTTTGCCCGTATGAAAGTATTTGTACCATGTTTATGCCTGGTGCCCAAGGAGGTCAAAGAGCACACTGGCTTCGCCAGGACTGGAGTTACTGGGAACTGAGCAAACACTGAGCTATCTCTCCCATTTGTGTTTTTGAGACACGGTCTTGCTATGTAGCCCAGGCTAGCCACTAACTTATGGAAGTTTTCCTGCCTCTTCCTCTGTCTCTGCTTCCTCTCCGCCTCCCCTCCCCCTCCCCCTGCCTCTGCCTTCTCTGCCTCCTCTATCCCTGCCCCCTGCCCTCCCTTGCCCCTGCCCCTGTCCCTGCCTCTGCCTCTGTGTCCTGAGGTTACAGGCATGTGCCAACATACCTCACCTCTCTCTCTCTCTCTCTCTCTCCTTCCCTCCCTCCCTCCCTCCCTCCCTCATGAGCACACTGTTCTTAGGCACACTCCTTCTCTGGCATGGCTAGAAGTCTTCCTGTGCCTCCAGATATGCATCGAGGTAAATACTGGCAATTTACCATTCCCAAGAGTTCTGGCAAATTTTCCTGAGCTTGGGCCTGCTGGATTTGGGGTTCCTGGTGGAGGGATGCAATCTGATGATTTGCTGAGGCCTGACACACATGCTAGTCCTGAAGCTCAGTATTTGAAAGTCAAGGTCAGCCTCTTGCAGAGCACAAGGACTGAAATGGGGGGAGGGTGTTTCCTGAAGGGAAAAAAAAAAAAAACCTCATCATTTTTTTAACAGAAGGACCACAGAGGGTACAGGGTGAGGAAAGCCCTCAGATGCCCAACATGGAATTCCCACAGAGGGAAGAGCTGAACCACAGGGTCTCAGATGGTAAGAGCGGAAAGCCTCTCAAAACTGGGCTCATGGGGACTTTCCTGTGACAGCAGCTTTTCTGGGGATCCAGAAGCCCATCCTAGCCTGGCTGATGCCCAAAGAGAAGATGCCTTTGGTTCCTCCTCATTGCTTTTCTGCCGGAAAGATTCTGGCTCACAGCTGGCCACCAGGCTCCATGGCTATGCTCCTCCCAGTAAGCTCTGGGCTCTGGCCACCTGCCAGGTTGGCATGACACCAACCACTAACTGCATACTCTTTCCCTGACACAGACTGGGTCGGCACAATTTCCGGGGTTCCTGGGAGCCAGAAGAAGGATCAGAGAGTACAGTCCTTGTGTAACTAAGGTCCACTGGGCCAGATGCTGTCTCTGCCATTTCCCCAACCCAGACACCCCCCCCCCAACACACACAGTCTGAACACGAGAACAAGACCACACCTATTCCAGCCTATACTGCAGCATCCTGTTCAGACCTGCCTGCACACTGATAAAGCCTAGGGCACTGTGCCTGAGGTAAGGAAGAGTTAACTCAAGCAAAGCCTGCTTGAATGGGAAATCATCTTTCTGTGCTCTCCCCCACCCCAGTTCAGATGTTCAGTAGGGGCTGAACAGGAATGTGTGGGGGCTTTCCCAGGGGTTCCTGCCAGCCTCCTTTCTTTTTGTCTTTCATTCTTATTCTCTCAACACAGAACGTTAAAACATTGAGAGATTGAAAACTGGTGGTTCACAGTCCAGAACATAATGTATTTGTCCTTTCCACTATTTAAGAAAGAGATTGAGGACTTGGGCTGTAGGTCGGGAGGTAATGTGCTTGTTTAGTAGGCACAGAAACCTGGGCTCAATTTCTACTAAGGCATAAGCCAAGTGTGGTAGTGAAGACCTATGATCCTAGCATTCAGGAGGTCAGGGCTCTCTGTCACCGTGAATTCCAGGCTGGCTTGGGATAGATAAGACCCTGTCACAAACAAAACAAAGCAAAAAAAGGTTAGCAAGATGTTCTGTATGAATTGATGACATGTCCATTCCCATGGTATGACTAAAGGGAAGATTTTTATTGTAGATTTTTATTGGAGAGAGAGAGAGAGAGAGAGAGAGAGAGAGAGAGAGAGAGACAGGCCAGAGGTATTTGAAAGGGTCCAGAGAGAGGAAGTAATAGGCTGAACGTGACCAGCAGACAGGACCTGGCAAGAGAGGGGCAGGAAGAAAGTGGGAAGTGAGAAAGGAGAAAGAGAAAGGGAGGGAGATTGGAAGGGAAGGGGGAGGCAGACAGAGAGGGCATAGCTGTAAAAGCAGGATTGCAAGGAGATGGAGTAGCCTGGGAGAGGGAAGCCTGTAAACTGGAGAGCCCTTAGGGCAAGGGAGGAGGAGGGAAGAGCTAGGATGCTAGCACTACTTGGAAATACATAGCAGATACTTGTGACTCAGGGAGCCTGGAGGCCAACATTCTCTTTGGTGTGCTAAAAGGCACCACAGGTAGCCATTTGTCCCTTCTGCCAGTGACTCTTTGATAGACAGGTGTCTTAGTCAGGGTTTCTATTCCTACACAAACACCATGACCAAGAGGCAAGTTGGGGAGGAAAGGGTTTATTGAGCTTACACTTCCATGTTGCTGTTCTTCACCAAAGGAAGTCAGGACTGGAACTCAAGCAGGTCAGGAATCAGGAGCTGATGCAGAGGCCATGGAGGGATGCTGCTTACTGGCTTGCTTCCCTTGACTTGCTCAGCTTGCTATCTTATAGAGCCTAGGACTACCAGCCCAGGGATGGCACCACCCACAAGGGGCCCTCCCCCCTTGATCACTAATTGAGAAAATGCCTTACACCTGGATCTCATGGAGGCATTTTCTCAACTGAAGCTCCTTTTTCTGTGATAACTCCAGCTTGTGTCAAGTTGACACACAACCAGCCAGTACAGCAGGCTTTTATCTAAACACCAGAAGTCCTCCTCTAGTCAAGTCAGGGCCTGTTTTGGGATGTCTGAACTGTCCTTTGGAGTTTGAGGAACTGAGTCTCCTTTGGACCTGATGGGTTCTTTGGGTAAAGTGCTTGCTGCCCCATCCTGATGAGCCACCCAACCCAGGTAGACGTGGGTATCACACAGGGTTCTTCTCTGACTTACATGCCCACAGCGGCACATGCACACGAACATCATACACCTTTTAAAAAGGAAAAATAAGTATGAAAATTGATCTGGGAACTGGGAGAAGGTGCAGACCAGTAAACCCCAGCACTTGGGAAGCCTGAGGCAGAGGTTAAAGTATAGCCTGGGCTACATAGTGAACCTCAGCTCAGCCTGAGCTACTGTGTCTTAAGAAAATAATCTGGATGTGGTCATGCACACATCTGTTTAAAGCCAACCTCAGCTATATAATAGGTTTAAGATCAGGGGACCCTGTCTCAGAAAAAAGCAAAACCAAAGGCTAGTGACATGACTCTTTGGTAAAGAGCATTGACTGCTCTTCCGGAGGCCTGGGATTGATTCCCAGCACCCATACAGCTGCTAACAACTCCAAAGGGGATCTAACCCCTCTTTCTGGCCTCCAAGGACACTGCATGTGCATGTAGACACCATACATGCAGACAAAAGACTTTTACACATAAAGTATAAAAACAAATAAAATCTAACAAATAACATAAAACCAAATGACAACAACAAAACAAATAAGACTGGGCATGATGGTGCATACCTAAAATCCCAGCAGCACTCTGGAGGAAGAAGCAAGGGAATCAGGAGTTCAAGCCCAGCTTTGACTACTTAGCAAGTAGGAAGTCAGCCTGAGTTGACTCTGCCTCAAAACCAACAACGAAACAAATAAGAAAGCATGGGGGAGAGGGGAGGGAGGAAGAAGAGGTGTCAGAATGCTGTGATATGTTGCTCAGCAGAGAAACAGCAGGAGGTTGATGTCGTGGTTCTCAAACTCCTGTATACCCAGAAGCCTCTGGAACCGAGGAGTTGGGAACGGATCCTGCAGGCCTGCTCTGAGCCAGGGATGGGGTAGAATCTGGCTTGGCTCCAAGTGAGTGCCAGGAGTACAGAGAGGCTGGAAGAGGGCCCTCTGTAAGAGACTTAGGGCCTGCTCTAAATGAGGAAAGCCTCCCCCACGGCATGGCAGTCCTTGATGAAGGAGATGGTGCTTGTTTGTCCAAACTGTTTTATTCATGACGGATGAGGATTCATATGTCTTACTTAGGGTAAGTCAGGGGTAAAATACCTTTTGCAGGAAACAATGCCCAGGAAGGGAAGGTCATTGGCTAAAAACACTCAGGGACTATCTAGGTACCTCATTAGTATGGAGTACTCTAGGTTTTTATGCTACCTGAATGGTTGTTATGGTCCTCTTAGTGGGGTGTTGTGGCCAAGTATTCCAGGACAGGTAGTCTGGCTGGGAGCTGATTCTAATGTCTACTGTTCTCAATTCTGAGATTTATTGTTTTTTTTTTTTTTTTTAAATCCGCTTTGACCTTGCCAGTTCTTTTGTCTGGTGGCACGGTTCCATTTGCCCCACAGAAAGTCATTGAAGAGAACTCTTAAAAGTTGCCATAAGGATGCTGAAGTGCAGCTCTCCACAACTGATGGCTTTTGGTGAGGATACAGACAGGAAAGGACTCAGTGTTCTTTAAGGGGCCAGCCACCAGGAGTTTGACCATGCTCCACTGACTATACAGACACCACAAACTGGACTTGCTTCTTTTTCCTTCTGTAAAATTGAGGCTTTTCTATGCCTACTCTTGCTCTAAATAATGACACGGAAACCTTTATATTTATTTAAAGCTTCAGGTACTATAGCTGGACAAAATACTCAGATATTCTAACAAAACAATGCTGGCCTGGCCTACTTCCCAGCCACATGGCCCATTATCCACCATCTTAGTCTTGTCCTAGCACCTCCTTCTTCATTCATCTCTCAATGTTGACCCTTCTGGTCACCACCTGAGACCCTCTCCCTCTCTCCCTGGGCCCAGAAGTTCTGTCTTTTCCTCTCCTGCTGAGGTCTTGGCTGCTCAGCTCATTAACCAATCAGAGGGTGATGGAGAACAATGTTTTGAAAAATACTGAGTCAGAAGATGCTTCATAATAATGATAATACCAAAGTCTGGACTGTGACCAGATCTCTGGGTACAGAAGTCAGCATCTAAATGCACAGTGCACAAAAACATCCTCCAACATATCCCACTTTAGTTCAATAAAAGGCTCTTTGTCTTATATTCATAAACTACAATAAGGGCAATTATGAAAGCTATTGGGTAAGGATTAGCATTCACAATAAGAAGTCATTTGTAGTTGGAAACTTTGGAGAAAGTACTCTACTATCTATCCCACCTTGGTGAGTTCAAAGTTCTGTACTCAAACGACTTTCTATCCTAATTTGCATTTATCAACCTATGAATATCTTTTTGACCTTAAAACATTTTTAAAATCCTCAGCAACTTAAGCTTAATTATGAGACTGTCACTATCTAGTCTTCAACCTTATCAAAGACCTGAAAAGGAATAAACATTACTTATGTGTACTGGCTGGTTTTGTGTGTCTACTTGACACAGCTGGAGTCATCAGAGAGAAAGGAGCCTCCCTTGAGGAAATGCCTCCATGAGATCCAGCTGTAATTTTCTCAATTAGTGATCAAGGGGGGAGGGCCCAGCCCATTGTGGGTGGTGCCATTCCTGGGCTGGTAGTACTGGGTTCTATAAGAAGCAAGCCAGTAAGCAGCACCACTCATGGCCTCTGCATCAGCTCCTGGCTCCAAGTTCCTGTCCTGTGTGAGTCCCAGCCATGACTTCCTTTAGTGATGAACAGCAATTGGAAGTGTAAGCTGAATAAACCCTTTCCTCCCCAACTTGCTTCTTGGTCATGATGTTTGTGCAGGAATACAAGCCTAAGACACTATGCAAACAGAAGGTGTAGAGCCCTGCTTTCCCTTCTTATCCCTTCTCCTCACTTGGGAGAAAGGATAGAGAAAACAAAAAGCGAAAGAGAGAAATCCCCAAATCCAACCTTCTAAAGTTTGTTTCCTCCCCGACCAAGACCATTAACAGCTTATAACCAAGACCCTATAAACAATGACAAACATCTACCACCCACCAAATGGCCAAAAACTACCCACCCCATTTTTGGGGAATGGGGCATCATTCTCTTAAAATTGCTTTTTTGTGGTGGTGTCACAAGGGTGATGGGGCAAACATGGGAGGACTCAAAAGTGAGTGTGATTAGAGTTCATGATTCGACATTCCCAAATCATCAATAAAATATTATGAAAAGAAAAAAAAAAGGAATAATTTAAAGAAAGAAAGAAAGAAAGAAAGAAAGAAAGAAAGAAAGAAAGCAAGCAGGGATAATGGTACAAACCTTTAATCCTAGCACTCAAGAGGCAGAGGCAGGTGAATCCCTGTGTTAGAGGCCATCTTTCAAGCCCCAAGATTTGGCATTCCTGAACTCAAGCAGCTATGATTAGCTAGTTACAGAAGATCTACTTGAGGATCTGTGAGTGGCTAATGGTGGCTGGTGGAGGGAGAGTCATTTAGCTCAGCTGTGTAGCCACTGGGTAAGATGTCTGTGCTCCTGTAAGCAATCCAGTGAAACTCACTGGGCTGCATGTCCGCAGAAAAGACAATGTGCTGGTTAGTCTTCTGTCAAGCCGACACACGAGCTAGAGTTGTCTGAAAGGAAAATTTGAGAAGCTACCTCCATATAATACAGCTGTAAGGCATTGTTTAAAATTAGTGATTGATGAAGCAGGGCCCAGCCCATTGTGGGTGGTGTCATCTCTGGGATAGTGTTACTGGGTTCGATAAGAAAGTAGATTGATGTAAAAAGCTCAAGTCCAAGTGGATCAAGGACCTCCACATAAAACCAGATACACTGAATCTAATAGAAGAGAAAGTGGGGGAAAGTCTCAAACACATGGGCACAGGGGAAAAGTTCCTGAACAGAACACCAATGGCTTATGCTCTAAGATCAAGAATCGACAAATGAGACCTCATGAAATTGCAAAGCTTCTGTAAGGCAAAGGACACTGTAAATAGGACAAAATGGCAACCAACAGATTGGGAAAAGATCTTTACCAATCCTACGTCCAATAGAGGGCTAATATCCAATATATACAAAGAACTCAAGAAGTTAGACTCCAGAGAACCAAATAACCTTATCAAAAAATGGGAACAGAGCTAAACAGAGAATTCTCAACTGAGGAAACTCGTAGGGCTGAGAAGCACCTAAAGAAATATTCAACATCTTTAGTTATCAGGGAAATGCAAATCAAAACAACCCTGAGATTCCACCTCACACCAGTCAGAATAGCTAAGATCAAAAACTCAGGTGACAGCAGATTCTGGTGAGGATGTGGAGAAAGAGGAACACTTCTCCATTGCTGGTGGGAATGAAAATTGATACAACCTCTCTGGAGATCAGTTTGGTGGACCCTCAGAAAAATGGACATAATACTACCTAAGGACCCAGCTATTCCACTCCTGGCCTTATACCCAGAAGATACTTCAACATGTAATAAAGACACATGCTCCACTGTGTTCATAGAAGTTATATTTATAATAGCCAGAAGCTGGAAACAACCCAGATGTCCCTCAACAGAGGAATGGATACAGAAAATGTGGTACATTTACACAATGGAATACTACTCGGCTATTAAAAACAACGACTTCATGAAATTCACAGGCAAATGGATGGAACTTGAATATATCATCCTGAGTGAGGTAACTTAGTCACAAAAGAACAAACACTGATAAGCGGATATTAGCCCAAAAGTTCGGAATACCCAAGATTCACTTCACAGCAACCATTGGGCTGAGCATGAGGTCCCAGATGGAGGAGTTAGAGAAGGGACTGAAGGAGCTGAGGGAGTTTGCAGCCCCTTGGAGGGAGCAACAGTGTCAACTGGCCTGATCCCTCCCCCCCCCCCCCCCCCCCCGTGCTCCGGGAGACTGGATCACCAACCAAAGAATATACATGGAGGGACCCATAGTTCAGGCCACATATGTGGCAGAGGAGGGCCTTGTTGGCCATCAGGGGGGAGGAGAGGCCCTTGGGCCTGGGGGTGTTAGATGCTCCAGTGTAGGGGAATGCCAGGGAGGGAAGACGGGAGTGGGTGGGGGAATACCCTCATGGAGGGGGAGAGGGAGGTATAGGGGGTTTCCAATGGGGAGACCTGGACAGGGGAAAACATTTGAAATGTAAATAAAGTATAAAAATTTAAAAAAAAAAAAAAAAAAGAATGTAGGCTGAGCAAACCAGGGAAGCACACCAGTAAGCAGCATCCTTCCATACAGAACTCTTCCAGGTTCCTGCCCTGTTTAAGTTCCTGTCCTGACCTTCAATGATAAACAGCAATATGGAAGAGTAAGCCAAATAAATCCTTTCCTCTCCCACTTGCTTTTTGGTCATGGTGTTTCATCGCAGCTACAGGAACCCTAAGACAGACACGGATGTAGAGGGAGAGGTGGTTGTAAAGAGGAAGGGGATTGGAGGTGGCAGTGGGAAGGGACAAGAAAGGTTAATCAGTGAATAAGATCAAATAAAATATTGGATCAGTCTGATGTTTCACAGGCAAAGGCCCTCACCACCAAGTCTGATGTCCTGCGCTCCATCATCTCCTACATCCATGTGACAGTTAAACAGTTCCTGAAAGTTGTCCTTGTCTCTCCATGTGTGGCACACAGATAAGTAAATAAGTGCAATCAAGTCAGGTACGGTGGTACACACCTTTAGACCCAGAGTTCAGGAGACAGAGACAGTGGGTTTCTATGAATTCAAGATCAGCCTGATCAACTTAGTTCCAGGCTAGCCAAGGCTACACAGGAAGACTCTGTCTTAAAATAAAACTAAAGAGAAACAGACCCCGTCTCCGGAAAAAAAAAAAAAAAAGCAATTGAAAATATTTTAAATCGAGAAATACATATATCAAAATATCAAATTGAAACCCTGTATTATATGTAACTAATAAATTAATGAAAACATTTTTGAGAGGTCTGAAACTCACTACATAAACCAGGCTGACTTTGAACTCAGAGCCACTTTGACTCTGTCTTCCTATATCTGGGATTAAAGACATGGGCCACTGAAGTGGAAACTCGATAGTTCTTTGGAAAGTTGATTGGATGGTGTTTATGCGTTAAAGTGGACACAGGTGTGAAAGGCTAAGGCGGACTCGTGAAGGGACGTTTCCCTGAAACAGACACTGGAGAGCGGATGTTCTGCTAAAGCCAGCATGTGAAGGGACACGTGATGAAGGAGTCTTTGCTAACGACATGCATGTATTGGCCCACCTTGCATTTCATAGTTGAGCTGCATTTGTTGGAATGCCATAAAAAGAAGCACATCAAAGAACTTCTGGTGGAGTGCTGTAGTTTCTTGCCCCTTCCATGGACTCGGGTTGAAGACCCGGGCTGAGGCAAGACACATGGAGGACATGTGATGGTTGGAGGGCATAAATAGGACTCCATGGAGTGATGGGGACAGAGCGAGGCTTGCTGGTACAGCTAGCTGTGCACCGCTTGTGGGTCTTGTGTCTTCGCTGATCTTCACTTCCCTGAGAGAGGCACAGCTAAGAACTCTTGGTGTTCCTGTTGGTCCCTCCTGCTGACTTGAGTCAAGGCTGAGGTCTGACTGTCTCTGTTAGGTCGTGTGACCACTGTTGCTAACCAGACTCTACTGAACTGGACTACTGGTGTATCTGTGAGGTGTTTGCAAGTGGATTGAGCTGCTGCTGCCTGCTAACCCATGAACTGAACTGTTGATTTCCAGACAACACAGACAGTAGTTGCTCCAACGAACCTTTATAAGCAGGTTCGTTTCCCCTGTATCCTTTCTTTTCCGCTACTTTTGGTGGGTGGTGGGTTACAAAGAAGGTTAAAGCATTTAACAGTCATCATGAAAAATAGGATTTGAAAAAAATTAAAGTTACAAGCCACCATGCCTGGCTAATGAAAACATTTTTAAAATGATTTATCTTACGTGTGGGAAATACTTAATCAGTTAACAATCCAAAGCAAGGCAGATGGATGGTAAGAGAATGAGGAAGCCATGCTTTTTGTTTCCCTAAGACAGGGTTTCTCTGTGTAGCCCTGGCTATCCAGAAACTTGCTCTGTAGACCAGGCTTGCCTCAAACTGAGAGCTGCCTGCCTCTGCTTCCCCAGTGCTGGGGTTAAAGGTGTGCACCATCATGCCTGACCTCTCACACCCAGATGAGAAGTCAGAGCTTTCTAAGCAAAAGCAGCTTCTAGGTGCCTGTTACCCAAACACACACAACCCAGCTTCAGTGAAGAATCAGTGGCCAGGTGGCTTAGACACATTCTCCATGAAAAACCAGCAAGAGGTTCCTGTTGAAACTTCACTAGGGCTGGACCCCTTGCAAAGGGACATTGCTACATAAGGACATCCTGCCTCAAAACCAAACAGACCAGAACTTCATGGGCCCTCATTCACCAGAAGGTCCCTAAAAGGAAGGTATTTTTGCCAGGGGGATGGAGGTTTCCCAGGTTAGATAATTTACCCAGTCACTCACAGTACCGGTGCTGGGCCCACTGGGACCATACTGTTATCTGTTTCTCAGCGTTATGTGCTGTCTTCCTTGTGAAATGAACAGGTTGGACTAAGGGACTCCTAAAGGTCATTCTTATAAAATCAAACACGTACAAAGTGTGTACAGCGGTGATATTTGCCATGGATGCCTCTGAGCTCAGGAGCTGGCCTCTTTTGTCTCTACACAGGAAGAAAACACTAATTAAGGCCTGAGCCCTGGCTCACTGATTTTTCTGTCTGCCCTGCAGGGTTCAAGCAAAGCACAGCTGGGGTTTAGCAGCTGCTGAATAGGTCAATACCAAGATACCAACTGCAAATACCTCAGAGTCTTTCCCCTCCGTTAAACAAAGGGCAGGTCCTTGGGCCTGCTGATTAGGCTCAGCCAGGTGGATGGATGGGGTCATTCTGGTGCTCAGGGTACACAAGCTGGGTAGGTGTTTCTAGGCAAATAGTTTCAGGCCCATAGGACCTCCCCACACTGCCTCCACGGTGGGGCAGCCCTTGACCCAGACCACACACAACCCCACTTGCTTCTGCTGCTCCCTTAGTTCTTGGTTTAGCTGATTAGACCTTTCTTGAGTGTTCTCCCACTGAGCACACCCTGAGAAAAATTGATATTGATGATAATTTGACTCTGTGCTAAGAGGCTTTGTAAACTGATCTCATTTAAACTTATTTTGTGTGGTGGCAAAGTGTATGTGATATAAAATTCACCGTTTTCTTTTGCATGGTACTAGGGATTGAACCCAGGACCTTGTGAATGCTAGTTCTGTGCTTTCCCATAAGCCATCTCTCCAGCTTTCTTTTCAGTTTATTTCTGTGTGTGTGTGTGTGAGAGAGAGAGAGAGAGAAAGAGAAAGAAAGAGAGAGAGAGAGAGAGAGAGAGAACAACTTTTGGGAATTGTTTCCTGTGTTCCACCTTGTTGAGGCAGCATCTCTCTTATTTATGATGCTGGGCTGTGTAACCTATATTTGCAGGCTCTACATTAGAGCGTGTCCTAAAACTTTAAGACCCCCCTGTCTCAGTCTTCCACATGGAGTACAGGAATCTCAAGCATGCAACAGCCTACTAATCTTCAACTCCTGATCCTCTCTCTTCTACCTCTGAAGGACTGGAATTATATAGGTGCTTACCATGGTGCCTGGCTTTCCTCTCTGGTCTACATATCAGTGCAAAGTTAAAGAGTGACAGTCCTAAAGCTCAGACCATTCATATACACTCCAGAGTGTTATGTATGGGTTTAGGGTCTGAATGAAGCCAGAAGCAGGGCTGGAAGCAAGGTAGCTTGTCTGTCTTTTCAGAATTTACAGTCTAGCAGGAGAGAAGAAAGACACTGAGCAGTGTTACACACAGTATTCAATCATAGCTGTGGCAGGTGCTTCCCTGGTCTACTACGGCTGACCACCGAGCCCTGGAGCTGCCACACAGCTCTCAAATCCCAAGGCTGCATCTATCAATCACCAGTCTAGTGTCCCTCCAGCCTGTTACTCACCTAGTATTCCTGCTGCTGATTTGATTGAGAATTTTCAATGTCTGCTGGAAGACCTCAAGGAAACATACAAAATGGTTCATATGTTCCTGCTGCCTTTGTCTCTCCATGGTGGTCAGACTGAAGCTTGAGACTTGCAGATCCCCAGGCTCTACCCAGGGATTCTCTATCCTGACACTATGAACAATTGAATGGTATCTATCACACAGGGCTGCTCTGTGCACTGTGGGGTGTCCAGCTGGACATGCCTGTGACTGTACACTGATCATGAGTTGGAGGCCAGCTTGGACTACCTATCAAGTGTTTCAAAGAGCAAGCAAGAACAGTCTCGAGGATAACTGTGAACCTTACTTGGCTGGGAGAGACAGTGCTAAAATTGATCAGTAAGTGGTGTTCACCTCAGCAGTAGATCTTGGGGAGTGCAATCAGCTCCTAGGTTGAGGCATTTACTCCTACAGCTGCTGGAATCTCTGTGAAGGGAAGCACAGCTGAGTCCCTCTGCAGGATTTGTTTTGTTTTGTTTTTAAGATTTATTTATTTATTATATGTAAGTACACTGTAGCTGCCTTCATACACTTTTCTTCTTCCTCTGGCCCTACTCGCTTGCTGTAGCTGTCTTCAGACACCCCAGAAGAAGGCATCAGATCTCATCACAGATGGTTGTGAGCTATCATGTGGTTGCTGGGATTTGAACTCACGACCTCCAGAAGAGCAGTCGGTGCTCTTAGTGGCTGAGCCATCTCTCCAGCCCAGGATTTGTTCTTAACTGAACAGAGCTGATGAGAACTGAACTGGTCCATGAGAAGCTCTTCTATTGGAGAAAAGTCAGCGTAGGTGGTTTGAAAAGTCCTGTGGATGTTTGAAAAAGAAAAAAGAAAAGGCCCCCATAGGCTCATAGGGAGTGGCACTATTAGGAGGTGTACCCTTGATGAAGTAGGTGTGGCCTTGTTAGAGGAAGGGGGGAGGGGGGCCTTTAGCATCTCAGAAGCTCAACCAGGCCTAATGGCTCACTTGCTCTTCCTAACGCCTGCCTATCCAGACTCTGAATTACCTCTCCAGCACCATGTCTGCCTGCAGGCCACTGTGCTTCTTGCCATGATGATAATGGACTAAACCTCTGAAACTTTGTTTCAGCCCCAATTAAATATTTTCTTTTATAAGAGTTGCCATGGTCGTGGTGTCTCTTCCCAATAGAAACCCTAAGTCAGTTCCCTGTGAGCCTTTCTTACAATTACACTGAAATTCAACTTTTCCCTCTGTTCAGTACTGTTTCCTTTCCTCCCTAGAGCTGGTTTGAGTTTAGTTTTTTTGTTTTGGTTTGGTTTGGTTTTTTTGACATAGGGTCTCCTGTAGCTCAGGCTAGCCGAGGATGACTCCTGATTCTATCTGCCACATGCAGGGATTTCAGACAGGTGCTACTAGACTACACCAGGCTCATCCCAGAGCTAGTGATCCTGAAAGCATCTCTATCCTGCATGCAATCCTTGTCTTGAGCTTCACGTCCATGCTTGAGCCCTTCATTTGACACTTAGGGCCTAGAAAGATAATAGGCAGAGGTTTCCCAAAATGGTCCTGGCTGAGAAACAGAACCCAGTCCAGCTACAACCCTGCTACCAGAAAACAATATACCTCGTCTAAACAGCTTTCTGGGCCTGTGGGAGTTAAATCGAGCAGAAAGTCACAGCTGGTTAAGCTCTGTGGCCTTCTAGAATGCTTGTCTTGCTGGGAAGACTGTGAGTCTGCTCTGGAACCCCTTACACAGCAGCAGCTCCCAGGGAGCTTCAAAGGGGCAGGAGATGAGCAATCAGTAACCAACAGAAAGGACAGCCCAGGAAGGAGGGGCTCTAGCGAGTGTAAGTCAGGAGCCACTTGTCAGAGCTTCCCTGTTCATGGATGGGAGAGGGTAGTGTGAGCTGGAAAGGGCACAGCTTTCTCTTTACCCAAGCTGTGTGTATGCTCTACTTGTTCTTGCCGTGTGCAAGCCAAAGCTGCAGTGTACAGATGGTCTGCGTTCACCTGTAACTTGCTGGGGTATTCCGATCGCTTTGGGGGGAGGAAAGAAACTGAAGGAAAACTCAAAGTGAAACTACTCACCCTGCCTAGATTTAACAATAAGGAGCACTACTGGGTTCAAACCCTCCCTTGCTTTCCCTTCCTTCCCTCTCTCCCTCTCCCACCCCCCCTTCCTTCCCTCTCTCCCTCTCCTCCCCCCCCCTTCCTTTCTCTATTTCTCTATTTCTCCCTTACTTTCGACATAGAATCTCACTATGTAGCTCAGGCTGGCCTCAGACTTTAGAACCTCTTGCCTCAACCTCTAGAGTGTGCTGGGATTACAGGTATGTGCAACTATGCTTAACCAAGATCTTCTGATTTTTAAAAAAGTTTTTTTTTTCCCCAATTAGGTGTATGCATGTGTGTCTGTGCGGGTATGTGCACGTCAGTGCAGTTGCTCAGAACCCAGAAAAGCGTAAAGGATGCTCTGGAGTCTGGGTTACAGGTTCGACATGCTGGGGATCAAACTCTGGGCTTCTGCAAGAGCAGTCCGAGCTCTACCTGGTTGTCAGATCCAAGGGGAAACCCCAATTCCCCAAACTCCGAAAAGCAGTCCATAGATCTGGTGAGCTCAACCAGGACTACAGGAGGATTTCTTGTGGTTAGACAAAAGCCAGCATGTCTCAGGAACTTGTGAAACCAGTTCTCATCTGTCAGAAGGAGTCATTTCCCTTACTTCTAGCAGAAAGGACACATGGCAACCTATGGCACATTTCAAAGTTCATGCTGGCCTGCAAGCTCTCCCAGTACCACAAGTACCTGTTAGGCACTTTAAATTCCACACTAGCATCCTCGCCCTGCTGACCTCACCAGGCTTCCCTCTTCCCAGAAAACCATCTGTTCTCTTCATAAGGACAAGGTGCTCTCTGCCCCGCCCCCAACCTGCTCTCTATAGTCTCACCATGTTTTCTCTGTTCTCTGTCTCTTCTCCCTTCTCTCACAGACAGCCCTGGTCATATCCAACCTGTTTCTCTTTTCTCTCTGCTCTGGATTCTTCCAGGTGCCACCCTCCCATGTCTAACTAAAGCTTCCCTCTTAACTATACCATAAAATGACCATGCCAGCCCTGTGACCCCTCTCGTACACGGGTGAACGATCTCTCTAGCCCTTGTTCCCCTCTTAGTTATTTTTGGGAGTTGGGGGCGGAGGTTGTTTTGAGACAAAATTTCCTGTAACCCAGGCTGACTTCAAACTTGTTATGTAGACAAAGGCTGGCTGTGGACTCCCTGTTCCTTCTATCTGTATTTTGGATTACAAGCATGTGAGTACAGACATGTGCCTTTACACCGGGCTCTTGTGTTCGTGTGTGTGTGTGTGTGTGTGTGTGTGTGTGTGTGCGCGCGTGCGCGTGTGAGAAAGAGAGTGTGTGTTTTGTATAATTAGGGATTAAATTCATGGCTTTCACATGCTAGGCAAATCTTCTACCACTGATCTATATCGCCACATACCCTCCCCCCCTTCTGTGTGGGTATGTGCACCTGAGCATGTCCATGCATGTGTGAAGGCCAGAGGACAAACTTGGGTATCCTTGTCACCTTTCAAGAGATTTCTACCTGTTTCTTTCTTTATTTATTTAAAGACTGAGTCCCTCAGTGGCCTAGAAATCCCCAAATTATCTAGATTCGATTGCCAGCAAGTTTGCAGGTGTTAGCATTTCTTCTATGCTCCACCCAATGGTTACCTAACAACAGCCAGGTAGGCCTGGCTTATTATAAAAGAGACTGTTTGCCCCCCCCCTTCTGCCTCTCTGACTCTTTTCACTCTCTAACCGTTCTTTCTCTCTCTCCCCTCCCCTCCCCCCTCTCTCTGCACATGTTCCTGGCCAGCCTCTCTCTCTCTTTCTCTCCCCTCCTTTCTCTCCCTCTCTCTCTCTTCCCTTCTCAACTCCCTTCCCATGCCCTAAATAAACTCTATTCTACATTCTACCTGGTACCTCAGGGAGAAAGGATGCCTCAACATGGGCCTGCCCAGGCACCCATCCCCACTGCACCATACTGAGCCCTACCAAACACATCCTGGCTTTTTATAAAACACACCACCAGGGACCATCTTTTTCTGCCTTCCTGATGCTGGACTTACAAACCCATTACTACACCTGACTGTTTTTTTCTTTTGTTAGTTGGGTTCAGGGAATTGGAATTGGGTACCTGTTTTTATGGTGCAGGGACTTTACTAACTGAGCCACAGGCTCATGTAGTCCAGGTTGGTTTTGAAGTTATGCAGCCTGTACAGAATTTGAACTGTGATTTTCCTGACTTAAGCTCCCCAATAGCTGGCATTACAGGTTGTTACTACCGGGTCTGACTAATGCCCATGTTCTTATAGCTTCCATTCTTACTGTGATTGCAAACCTAGAGGTTCAGAGTTACCCAGAATACAGTTGGGGAGGCCTTAGAAACAAACCAGTTCAGACATGTGGTTAGAACATGTGTCTGAGTGTTATTTTGGATCTGTTGGTGGTAGACTATAAGATCTATGAGTTCAAAGGGACTCTGAAGCTGCCTACAGCATCAATAAGTGACAGCCACTATGGCAGGAATGCATGTGTGTTAGAAGACAGGTCTGGCTCCAGGCATCTCAGAACTGGTCCATATACCTTACTTCACAAATAGAAAAACCAAAGCCAAAGAATGATGGGTACCAAGTAAGCTCCAGTTGCACTGGTAGTCCAGTGCTTTGGCAGTAGGCAGATCTCCAGTGCAGGGATTCTCCTTTTGTCCTCCTCAGTCTGACTCAGAGCCTGTTGACAGGGTAACTAGCAGACTTAAGCTTAGCCATATACTGAGAGACTAGGAGTTAGACCGATTCCCTAAAAGGGTGACAGATATTGAGAGGGCCATGACTAGGTAATAAAGATTGAGAACTTCCAAGATGGCTGGCTTCTTTCCCACCTTCCTGACCTTATGCAAAAGCCTGAAAGGTTAAAATACAGGCCTTGTGGGCTTTTCTCCTACTAGCAGGGTCTGCTGCCGATGAACTGGATCAACAAGTTCAAAGCCAGATCAGGACTTGTTTACAAGACAGTTGTGGGCCATCCATCCATCCAGGTTGTTTGTCTTCAAACTGACCAACCCTAAATTAGGGGAGGAAGACCCTTCAAAGGCTTTAAAACACACAGCCCTCAAGGAGAGCCTGAAGAAACTTCAGCTTCTGGAGCCCCATACCCCATCCCGTCCGTACCCCTGCTTCGTGGATAGTCTTTCTCTCCATGTGTTTTCTGTATGTGTATTTCCTCATCTCTAATAACAAGCTCTATCCCTAACTCTGTTGTTTCCATTTTTATTTTTATATTTATTTATTTATTTATTTATTTATTTATTTATTTATTTTTGTTTTATTGAGACAGGGTTTCTCTGTGTAGCCCTGGCTGTCCTGGAACTCACTCTTAGACCAGGCTGGCCTCAAACTCAGAAATCTGCCTGCCTCTGCCTCCCAAGTGCTGGGATTAAAGGCGTGTGCCACCACTGCCCGGCTCTATTTTTATTTTTTATTGAAAATAGATTCCTTTCTCATACAATACATCCTGACCACAATTTCCCATCCCCCCACTCCTCCCAGGGTCCCCGCCTCTGCTCCACCACCTCCCCTCTGACCCAGATCCACTCCTCCACTTTTATTTCCCTTTAGAAAAGAGCAGGCCCCCAAGAGACAACGACTAAACTGGACAAAACAAGATGTACCAGCTGATTCTGGGTGCTTCTGTCTACTGTGTTTGAGCTTCCCTATCCCATACCCCTCACTGTTACCTGGCAATGAACTCTAGGGAGATGGGTGTCCCAAGTCAGCTGTGTTGCCTGGATTGCTGGCTCCACTGCGGATGAGTTTCTCACAGGGAAAGCTATGAACTCATGAAGACACTCAAGGGACCATCTACATGCAGAGTGTGAGTTCCCGACAGCCCCATCAACGATCAGTTTCATTTCTCATCTATCAGTCAGGCTTATATAGAATGTTATATGGGAAATTCCTAGGGATTTGGACCAAAACTATATATTTAGTCCATGGCTCTATGAGGACTTGGCTATATGCATCTGTAATTGATGAACTGACTAGTTCATTGCCAGGAAGGGAAATGATATTTACTCTCCATCCCACCAGAAAGATAAAGAGGAGATGGCAGGAAGATGTTTCACAAATCGCCCATATGGGCAAGGAATAATGTGATGGTGCAGGAAATGTCTACTTTGAAAGCTGAGTCACGGGGACCACAAGTTCAAGGCCTGCCTAGATAACTTGCTGACACCCTGTCTCAAAGCACAAAGTAAGGAGGAGGCTGGTGATGTAGCTAAGTACTTGCCTGTCTCTGTTGTGGATTTGGTTTAACACTTGTGTTATGTTAATTGGGTTCCCAAAATTATATTATGTTAATTGGGTTCCCGCATGTGAGATGCTGAGGGTCCCTGCCCCCAGTTGGTTCTGATTGATAAATAAAGTTGCCGGTGGCCAATGGCTGGGCAGAGAGACAGAGGCGGGACTTTATGAGAGAAGAAGCCGAATTGCTATGCTGGGAAAGGAATAAGATAAGATGCAGGCTTGAGAGCTGCAGATTGCAGAGTACCAATCATGTAAGAGCCAGGGAAGAACAGCCCCCCCACCCCCCCCCAAATGAGTCTCAGGTAGCAAGGATGGAATACAGACTTTAGTAAGAAATAACTCTGGAGTATGGGGGGGGGGAGAGGGGGGGAGAGGCATTACCGCTGGGGAGATTAAAGAGGACCAATCGCCTACAGCCTGTCTCCAAAGAGGCCTTAGCTTATTTACTATTACTATCTCCGTATTTCCCCCAGCCTTAGGCTACTGCCCAACGACTTTCAGGCTCAATGGATTTGCATACACAGACCATTCATTTGAATGGTGCAGTCACCCTGTCCTTGTCTTTTTGTTGATGTTCTATAGCTATCCAGTGAGTATACTGTCTCCCTATAATTTGCATTTAGCTGGTGGCTAATGATACAAGCATCTTTTTGTACTCTCCTGGCACTAGTCATGCCTTGAGATGTGTCTTTCACCCCCTCACCTTTGTTCCCTGTTGTCCTGATGTAGAAGAAGACCTTGGGGAAGGTTTGGTGGGTAACAGTGAGTAGAATGGAGACCAGTCTCATCCTCCCTGTAGTTGTGGGAAGAAACCACTTTCAGGTCTTCCAATAATAGAAACCGCTTTAAGCCTACTTCACAGTGCTGTTGGCCACACACATTTTTATGTAACCTTCACAGTCACTGAATGAAGCACGGTGCCCTGGACTCAGGAAAGTTAAATAAACATGTGTAAAGTAATACAACAAGGAAGCTTAGAGACTCCAAAGTCACTGCCTGGATGAATGAGCTGTATGACACTCTTCGTCACTAGTGTGGAATGACCCTGCAACCCATCGTGATAGTGCGCTAGGAAGGCTGAGGAAGCAGTACCAGGGGTTCAAGGCCAGCCTGGGTTACAGGAGAGCCTGTTTCAGAAGCTAAGTGAATGAACGGACAAACAACAACAAAAAGAATGAGATTGGGCCAGGGCTAATGGTCTATAATCTTACCTAGGAAGTAGAGGCGAGGGGATGCCAAATTTAATGCCAGCCTAGGCTACATAGAAAGACTGTCAGAAACAAACAAAACAAAACACCCCTCCAATCCACACATACTGTGGTAAAGCTTTACATTGGTTGTTTTTCATCCCCATAAGTGTGTGTGTGTGTGTGTGTGTGTGTGTGTGTGTATAATCATGCATTGTTGAAGAGTCAGGACTCCCATTTGTTCCTGACTCTAAGTCTCAGGTTTTGTTTTGTTTATTTTGTTTGGCTTTTTGTGCATGTGTGTGTCTCTGAGTGTTCTCTTATATGCGGACACAGATGCAGATATGCATGTGCCTGTGCCTGGAGGTCCAAGGTTGATTTCTGGAGTCTTCATTGATTGCTTTCTATCTTATTCATCAAGATAGGTCTCTCAATTGACCCCAGAGCTCACTGATATGGCTACTCTAGCTAGCTAGCTTGCTTGGGGACCCTTGGCTCTGCCTCCCGAGTCCTTAAGTGGCCATTTAAGTGGATTCTGGAGATCCAAACTCTCATGGGCAAAATGTTTTAACTGCTGAGTCATCTCTCCAGTTTTGGTGGCTTTTTTCCCCACTCTTTAAAACTTTAAGACTTTTTTTTTTTTTTTTTTTTTGAGATAGATCTGGCAGTTCTGGAACTCACTCTGTAGACCACGGTGGCCTTGAATGCAGATACCCACCTGCCTCTGCTACTCAAGTGCTGGGATTCAAGAAGTGTGCCACCACCACCTGGCAGCACTATGCTCTTAGTTTCTCTAGCCCTCACTACCACCTTCTTTTTTGAGCCGGGCTCTTGTGTATCCAAAGCAGCCTCCAACTAAGTAGCCGAAGATGACCTTGACTTCCTAGTCCTCCAAAACCTTCCTAACTTTGAGATTACAGGCTTGGACTATCAAGACCCTGCAGCTTGAACTATCGTGACCTACAGCTAGGTTTCTCACTTTTAAAGAGCATTATAATTTTTAGAATGAAATGAGCTAATTCACTTGCAAATCTGTGTCAGATGTGGGTCTTTGGCTACAAAAGTTCTAGTTTAGGTCATTAATGAAAGGCTTAGGATCTGATTGCCACAACTTGGCTAATCCTGCTAAGTATGAACCCAGCTTTGGTGCAAAAGGCCAAGAGCCAGGCAATCTAAAGGATCCTGTGCATCCATGGTGACCAAATGCAGTGAGAAAGGGGCCAGGGCTCCGGGCTTCTGCTTCAAACCTGGCTATACCACAGAGCTGAAAGTCTGTGTCGGTCCCACTCTCCCTCTAAACTGAGGGGCTGAGATCCAGACTTGAGCGAATTCCCTCCCAGCTCTGCCCTTTGCACCTCTGCCCAGGAGAGGACCTCCCTACCATCCTAGGCCCACACTGCTTAAAGACCCCATTGCATTAGCCTCCCGTTTTCCAGTGCATCCGGACTTGCTTCCCCAGTGGGCGGAGAACTCAAGGGTGGTCTTATTATGAATGAATATGAAGAAATAACAGCAGGGTTGCGGCTTCAGAATTAAGTCACTATGGTGACCAAAGCTGAACGAAAGAGTACAGCTCCAACAGGCCTCCAAGGTCTCGCCTCTTTTATTCCAGAACTCTGCTGGACTCCACATGATAGCTCTGCTGAGTTAACTGCTCAAGGTCAAGGAAACATCTAAATGTGCTTGTCTGTTCCTGGTTTCCTCAGCTTCCACGGATAGGGGTGGGGTAGCCCGGGTCTGGAAGGAATATGGATTTTGACACAACAGTACAAGGGCCAGTTCCTAGAGAAAGGGGTTTGCTTCTAAAGGTTCCAGGGGCAGCAGTGAGGCCACCTCCAAAGCAGCCTGAAAGAAACAGCCAAGACCCAGGCCTTGCCTCTGCTGGAAGGGAAATGTGCTTTATGAATCATTTAGAGTCCTTGCGAAGCTATTCTGGGACATGCTTCTCTCTCCATCAGGCAAATTTACCACAGCAGAGAATGTATTGTGGTCCACAGAAATGCAAGGGCAGGCTGCTGGACCATGCTCTCTGCCCCCTGTCCCCCGCCCTGTCTCCTGCCCCACCCCACTTCTCTTCTCTCTTATGAATCAGATCAAGGAGAATCTGGGAACCCAGTCACCCTCTGTACTTCTTATTCAGGCATTAGGTTTGGGATTCTCAGGGCACTCCCCCACCTTGTTTTTGAGACAGGGTCTCCTGTAGGCAGGGCTAGCCTTGATCCTCCTACTTGTAACTCCCAAGTGCTGGGGTTTCAGGCATGTATCACCAAACCTAGCCCAGGCTCTATTTTCTCCACTTATTTTTTTTCCTCCCTTCCCCCTCCTTTTTCCATCTCTCTTCTTTCCTGCCCTGCTTCCTATGGAACCGGGGGCCATCAGCACGCCAAAGCAAGTCCTCTAACCCTGAGCCATATCCCAAGCATTCCGTGTATTTCCTCCCTAAGAAATCCACGTTCACTGTAGAAGAGTTGGACAGGTAGGATACTGGAGCCGTGTACCCGGACAGAAAACAAGCCCACAGCGATCTACCTTGTAGAACTCAAGTTATTCAGTCAATTGTTCGTTAAGGCTACAAGTGGTTTGATAGCTTCCTGTAGGCCAGCCAGGCTCTGTACTGCCCGCAAGGGATGCAGCAGTGATCGAGGTGGATTTCACAGAGTTTTTTCCTTTAAATAAAATTTAGTCTATGTTTACAGTTCCAAGGAACTTTTATAATTTCACTGTACGTAGTGTTTGCATGCATGTGTGCATACATTGTAAGGCAGCTATTTGAGAGTTGTCGTGGGTTCTAGGGATGGAGCCTTGGCCCTTGGGCTTTTATAGAAATATTATCACCCACTAATCCACCTACTGGTCACACAGGGGTCTTTTCTATGTAGATCTGTTTGCATATAGCTTTTTGTTGCTGTTTTTCTTTGTTGGGGGGGGTTGTTTTGGTTTTTTTTTTCGAGACAGGGTTTCTCTGTGTAGCCCTGGTTGTCCTGGAACTCACTCTGTAGACCAGGCTGGCCTCAAACTCAGAAATCCGCCTGCCTCTGCCTCCCAAGTGCTGGGATTAAAGGCGTGGGCCACCACTGCCTGGCTTGTTCTTTTTGAAAGACAGGGTTTCTCTTGGTAGCCTTGGATGTCCTAGAACTCCCTCTGTAGACCAGGCTAGCTTTGAACTCACAGAGATACACCTACATGAGAGCTGGGATTAAAAGCCTGTGCCACTATTGCCAGGCTTGCATATAGCTTTTTACATTTTTTCCCTATTCTTTTTCGAGACAGGATCTCAAGCAGTCCAGGATGGCCCCAAACTCACTAGTAGCTGAGGCTGGTCTTAAACTCCTGACCCTCCTGTCTCCATCCTCTTCCTGAGCCCTAGGGTCACATGTATGTTCCTCCATACCTGGCCTGACCATTCCACTTATTTATTTTATATATGCACCAGAGAATAAACCTAAGGCCTCACACATGCTTGGTGCTTTCTACCACTGAGCTACAGCCCCAGTCTTCAGACTCTATGGCGAGCCAAGATGGGCAGTGGAGATACTGGTCCCCCAGAGTAGGATCTCTGGAATTGTCATACAAAAATAAAACAA
Organism: Rhynchomys soricoides; assembly: GCA_019843965.1. Taxonomy (NCBI): domain Eukaryota; kingdom Metazoa; phylum Chordata; class Mammalia; order Rodentia; family Muridae; genus Rhynchomys; species Rhynchomys soricoides. Next base: position 2,755,842 of record JADRCH010000008.1, on the reverse strand, counting down.
TTCTCACCCCTAAGAGGATATGAAGTAGTTTATTCTGAGGCCATTTATAAGTGACTATGACACAGGAACATGGATTCTGGTCGTCGTAGATGATGAAGTTTCTATAGTACCAGAAGAGAAAGTCACACATTGAGGCACTGTGCAAATATATTACTGGTGGTAGTTTCCCTGGTGGTCTAGTGGTTAGGATGTGGTATTCTCATGAATGTTGGTGGAAACATGGAGTGGGTGGGTTTTAGCGAAGCAGGGACATCTCAGCCATAGGTTTCAGATGCTATCCGATGGCAGGCTTAGCTTTTGGGGTGGTAGAAACTAGGGTTAAGTTAATATATTTTAAAAAGGATTTTTTGTTTGTTTGTTTTCCCTGTTAGGCACACAAATTTTAGGTCAGATACAGAGGTAGGCAAGGGATCTTTATTTAGGAGGCTAAATTTAAGAGCTAAAGACAGAGCAAGAGAAACTGTAATTAGGCTCTGAACTTGTAACATTACAGCCTCTCCAAAATCATTAAGTTTTTCTTTTAAAAAAATGATTTATTTACTTCTTTTTATGTGAATGAGTTTTTGCCTGCAAGCATGTATGTGCACCACCTTTGTGCCTGGTTCCCAAAGAGGCCAAGAAGACGGTGCCAGATCCCATGGAACTGGAGTTACAGATGGTTGTGAACCACCAGGTGGATGATAAGAACTAAACCCAAGCCCTCTCCAAGTGCAGCAAGTGCTCTTAACTGCTGAGCCGCCTCCCTGGTGCCATCACTGAAGCTTTCGTCAGTTATTAACCAACCTTGCAGAAGGTTCAGTGGAAAGTATGGCTTCTTTCCAGACCCTAAGTTTAAAAAGTCAAGTTTAAAACATCTTCAGGCAAAACACTCATATACACAAACTAGGTAAATCTAGAAGCAAGCAAACAAAAACCACACTGAAGACCCATGAGAGGGTGTCTGATGCCAAGCCTGGTGGCTGGAGTTAAATTCCCAAGGAACACATGATGGAATGAGAGGACCTATTCCAGCAGGTTGTCTTATGATACACACAGGTAGCATGGCCTACATCTGCTCCCAGCTCCACACGTGAACAAAAAAATGATTAAAAAAAAAAAAAAAAAAGGCTATGTTGACACAGCGGTCACATTGTGTGTGGAGGCACACACTTACAGACTTAGTTGGAAGGATCACTTGAATCTAGGAGTTTGAGATGAGACTGGGCCACACAAGACATTACAAAAGTACACATGTGGCTTCTTCTTCTTTGGGGATATACCCGGAAGATGCCAGTACAGAGGGATGCCAGTATAGGATGAGGGGCTCATGGAGGTAACACCAAAGACAAGGAGTGGAACCTCATCACCATGCTGTGATGCCTGGTCAAGGACATGAAGTTCAAGTCCCTGGACGAAATCTACCTGCTCTTCCTGCCCATTAAGGAATCCATGATTATTGGCTTTTTCTTGGGCACATCCCTAAAGAATGAGGTTCTACAGATCCTACTAGTACAGAAGCAGACTTGGGCTGGCCAGATTTAAGTCCTTTGGTGACCACTGGGGACTACAATAGTTATGTTGGTCTTGGTGCCAAGTGCTCCAAGGTGGTAGCCACTGCTATCTGAGGGGCCATCCCTCTTGGCCAAACTTTCCTTTCTATCGTCCCTGTGTGGAGTGGCTACAGGGGTAACAAGACTGGTAAGCCCACACTGTTCTGGGTAAGGTGACAGGCTACTTTGGCTCTATGCAGGTGGATCTCATCTCTGCCTCAGAGGCACTGGCATTGTCCTGCCTGTGTGCTCAAGAACCTGCTGCTGATGGCTGGTATTGATGACTGTTCCACATCAGCCAGGGGCTGCACTGCCACCCTGGGCAGCTTTGCCAGGGTCACCTTTGATGCCATCTCCAAAACCTGCAGCTACCTGACCTCTGGAAAAAGACTGTACTCAGCAAATCTCCCTATCAGGAATTCACTGACCATCTTGTGAAAACCTATATCAGAGTCTCTGTTCAGAGGACCCAGGCTCCAGCTGTGACTACCACATAAAGGCTTTTATACAAAAAAAATAAAGTAAATTAAGTCTGATTATTATTATTATTATTAAAGTATGTGTGTGTGTGCATGTGCACATGTATGTGTGCACTCAGGCAAAGCACGGGAGAGAGGAGGAGGAAATAACACTCAGGCTAAGAAGGAGTCTCAGGATAGTGCCTACAGTTTAGTGTGCTTGATTTTCTAAGCTCATGTGGTGGCTGCATCTATCTGGCACACAGTAGGTGTTCAACAAGAGGTTGGACCAATTGTGGCTTTCATTATGAAGAGTGTTGCATTTATGTGTGCGGTAGGCTGGCCCTTTTACATCTGCTGGTCTGAGTGACGCTATGTTACCATAAGCAGGCGGTACAGGAAGAGGGCACTCCCATGAACAGATCTCAACAGTCTGCAGCGGTGTGTGGGGGAGGGGAATTTGAACTGTCCTTCCTTGTGTTGTTTAAAGCTTAAGCTATGCAGCATTTGCTTCTGAAGGGATCTGGGTGAGCTCTGCCTTTTGTTACCGTGCTCTCACAGGGTACCTTGTGGGATCCTCTCCCCTTTTCTGGGACTCTTGCACTATTGCTGTGAGATTAGGGCACAAAAATGTGGCTTCTCTGTTATTTACACTTTTTTTTCTTAGCTCTGTCTTAGGGAGCTAGGTGAACATTTCAAACTGTCCTATGGAGCAGGCTCCTGTGGCCATTAGTTATGGTCTGCCTTTGGTCAACACTCAGGAACAGAATGTAGTAGTATTCACATAAGTTTGCAAGTGTCTCCATTAGTCAGGATTCTCAAGGGAAATGGAACTGATATTGGCTTGGTGGCTCATGCCTATTATCCCAGGACTTACATTAAAGCAGGAGGATCATCAAGAGGTGGAGGACAGCCTGAGCTATATAGTGAGTTCCAGACTAGCCTAGGTTATATAGAGAGAATCTATTTTAAAAAAGATAAAACAGTGGGGCTGGTGAGATGGCTCATTAGGGAAAGCTCTTGCCTAGCAACCTGACAACCTGAGTTCAATTCCGAGAACTCATGTAACATTAGAAGGGAACCAGCTCCAGGAAGCTGTCCACAGACCTCTAAGTGCACATGAAAGCAAGTGTGTGCATCCACAGACAGTAATGATAATGATAGTGACAAAGACAGCATATACTGGACATGGTATTGAACACCTGTGATCCCAATTTTGGAGACAGAGGCAGGTTCAGAGTCATTCTCTGGCACAAGGAGTTTGAAGTAAGTCTGGACAATATGAAATTTTTTCTTTAAAAAAAAAATGATCTTGTTTGATATAGAGGTGAAAAAGTCACCCTACCTGGCTGCCTGAAAGCTGGAAACTTAGAAAAGCTAACAGTGTTTGTACACCAAAGGCCTATAAACAAAAAAGGGAGCCACTGGTGTAAATGCCAGTCTAACGGCCAAGGAAGACTGGTATCTCAGATCCAGCAGGCAGGCAAGCAGCAAAAAGGTGGATTGTTCCTTTCCTTGCCTATCAAGCCTTTGAAGGACTAGGTAACATCCAGCCACACCAGGGAAGGCAGTCTTCTAATGCTAATTGTTTAAAAAACATGATCACAGATGCATTGGAAATGATGTTCAGTCTGGGCTCCCCTCTGTGACTCACTGACAAGTCAATGAAATGCCACCAGGCCTCTTTCCTAGTTGAGCTTCAGAAGGGACACAATCCCCACTGATGCCTCCATAGTAGCCCTGTGCAAGAGGACAGGGTTAAGTCAGAGTCCTGACTTAAGGCCTAAGTACGTGACTGTTGTTTAACAAGTAATGGCTCTAGGGTTGTAGTCAATACAATTTACCTACAGAAAGGCACACAGGACAGCAAAGCTGGCGTCATAAAAAGCCTAACGCAACCTGTGCAACCAGTATCCAAGCCAACATACGGAGACTAGGCTTAGGAATGGCCCCTCACGTTTCCTGTTAGCTCCTTGGCCTCCCAGGCTCTGGGACCACAAGTGTGACGTGCCATGTCTGGCTTAGTTGTTTCTACCTTGTCTATATGGCTTCATACCATGTGTGCAGGCAGCTTTTGCAGATTCTCGGATTCCAAAGTGCACCGAGAATCACTGAGGCACAAAGAGAGCCAGTGCTTGACAAACTGGCCAGGAGCTGAGCTTTACTGATTCCATCTGGGAGCAGGTAAGCCAATTCTAGAACAGAAATACTGGCTTCCAGACAGAAGTTGTCCTAGGAGCAGAAGAACACCTCACTGTACTCCTGTGTCTGGATCATGTCCCATGAGTCTTTAAAGCCATTCCCTTTACCTTGGTCTCTGCCCCCACGCTGTCTTCTCCCTATTACTCAATTTCCAGAGTAAGCACGCCCGGAGAAAATAAAATAAGAGCTAAGACATACTTAAGCATTTTCCCCTCTGTGAGCCAACACCCTAGGGTTTGGGCTTTTGTTTTCAGAAGTTTTTCTCAGGTTTCATTATTGGGGTGGGGGCAGGGTCCAGCAGCAACAATGTATGATTAATCCAAGATACACCAATCAGATTGAGTTTCTGGACCTAGTTGTTAATAACTTAGTATTCTTAATATAACTCACAATATGATTAGAGGTCTGTGTCATACACTTAATATTATGCAGCCAGGCATGGTAGGGTGGTACTGTGATCCCACTACGTGGGAGGCAGAGGCAAGAAGATCACCAAAAGTTTCAGTCTGGCCTGGAATACACATGATGTGTATTCCAAAATACACTCAAAAGAAAATATATGTTACATCATTTAAAAAACAATAGACCCAAATCCTAGAGTTGGAGAGATGGTATGGTGGTCATGAGCACTTGATGCTTTTGAAGAGGAGATGGGATTATTTCCTCAGTTCCCAGCATCCCTATGGCAGCTCACATTCACAACCATCAGTAAACATCAGTACCAGGGAATCTGATGTCCTCCTCTGACCTCTGAAGGCTCCAATGCCATCCCCTGGTCTCTACAGGCTTCAGTGCCTTTCTCTCACCTCTGTAGGCTCCAATGCTCTCTCCTGGTCTCTGCGGGCTCAAACACAGAGCCTCTGTTACTTTCTTCTGATCTCTGCATGTTCATGGTGTACACACACACACTTGAAAGGTAGTCATTGTGTGAAATTAAACAAAACATACAGGGGCTGGAGAAATGGCTCAGTGGTTACGAGCCCTTGCTGTTCTTCCAGAGGTCCTGAATTTGGTTCCTAGCACCCGTGTCAGGACCATTTGTAACTCCAGCTCCACAGGATCCAATGCCTCTGACCTCTGAGGGCATCTGCACTCGTGTGTACATATCCACATATAAACACACATGCCTAAACATAATTAAAAAGGAATCTTCTAAAATGTCAGTATTTTAAAAGTAACTTAAAAAGTAAAGTTACTTACTTTAAAAGTAAGTTTCTTCAGTTGAAGAAACAGGTAAAATGATTTATCATGGAGATCATAGAGATTTTGTACTGCCAGAGAGAGGCTGACTGAAAGCAGACACAGGTTCAGCCTTGAAGTTTAAACATTCTTGACACTTGGCCAATACTCTAGCACCCCACAGAGCTTGAAACTGAAGTCTGTGGCAGTCAGGACCAGCTGGTACCCTAGCTTAGCCTGGAATTCAAACCTATCAATACCCTCCTGCCATCGTCTCCTGAGTACTGGAATTATGGATGGGGACCATGAAGCCTTGCTCCATCCATCTGGACCTCTTTTTTTTATTCTTACTTGGACATGGCCTTATGCATTACAGTCTGGCCTTGATCTCTGAACTTCTGATCCTCTTGACTCTATCTTCTGAGTGTTGTGTGTGTCTTTAGGTCTGGCTGGTTTCTCTTTTCTTTCTGTTGTGAAACAGGGTCTCATGCTTGACATGTTGGTCTTGAACCCAATGTGAGGTCAAAGAGGACCTTGAGCTCCTGATCCCTTGGCTTCTAGCTCTGGTGTGATAGGCATGTGCTACCATGCTTAGCCCCAGCTGGAGATCTGTCTGTCTGTCTGTCTGTCTCTTCCTCCCTTTGTTCCTCCCTCCCTCCCTCCCTCCCTCCCTCCCTTCCTCCCTCTAAGGCAGTAGCAAGGATTCTTATTGTCAATACAGGAGATAACACAGATAGATTAATTTTTATGACAATTTTAGACTCCAGGGCTTCTTTGTGAGGTTAGCTCATTGAGTAAACATATTACTGCCCCAAACAAAATCCAGCAAGTATTTGTGACAGTGTTCAAGACAAAAGGCCTGTGCACAGCAAGGAAAAAGAAAAAAAGGCATTTGCTTGTTTTCTCTCCTCAGTAAGATGTATAACATAAAGCATTTGGCTTATTTGGTGGAAAATGATTTTGTTATAGAAAAGATCTGATTTTTTTCTTCTTCCTCTCACAAACTAAAATCCCAGACCTCGACCTAAATAAGGAAATTAGAATGAGGTGATTTTAAGTGAACATCAGGTTTACCTACTTGCCTGCTATCTTTACTCTTAAGAATACATATCTTGCACCTACAGGTGCTTAGTGAGCACATATCTAGCATTAATGAGCTTCAAGCTCTAGGAACAAAGAACACAAAAGCCACAAGCTCAGTTAGGATGTATTTACCAATATGGACTTAGTAGACTCAGCTTTTTCCCATAGGAAGTTTTTTTAAACCAAATTGGAGTTAAGCTAATTTTACTTACAAGAGAGGTCTTGTGAGACTAGTATTTGTTCTGTGACATTTAATAGCAAGGCACCAACTGCAGAGGCCCATCAGGCTAATAAAAAACACATAGCCTCTAGTTTCAGTGTGCAGAGCCAGAGTCCTACCAAGTCTGGCTGTTAGCTATAACCGGTTCTCAGATAGGGTCAGTCCTGCTGACAAGGCTAGAAAACATCAGGAAGCCACAGCTGTGCAGGTTAGTAGGTGCACATCTCTGTCAATGCTTATGATGGTCACTGGAAAAGAATCAAGAAGTCAAGGTTTGGGAATTGAGTAAGCATTATTTACTCAGGAAGCAAGGCTTAATGTCCCTCTCTAGGACAAAAGATACAAAAATAGGTCACAAGGTGCCCCAATCAGCACAGCTAACATTTTTTTTTTTTCATCCAGCACAGAACAGTTTGGTTCACAAAGGATAATCGCTTCTCGGAATGTCACTCAAGCCTCTACTTAAAAATATTGCATCCCTATTTCAGAGCCGAGGTTACTCAGCAGAGTCCCTGGGACTGCTCAAAGCCTTCAAGAAAGCAATGAGCATGAACATACTCAAGTCATGGGGTCTGAGCTTATGGGTTCACAGTGTTTGCTGTTTTCCTTCTATCACTGGGACATCCTTCTTGGGCAACTGAAGATTGCTGGCTCTTCAGCTACTCAGGTAGCCCGGACATGTCTTAGCCTCTGGGAGAGGGCTCTGGGCTCCTTTGTAGGGCCAGCTGGCAAAACCTCCATAATTAAACTTATGGATCCATCTTGGTCCAAAGGGGCTCTGTTTAACTGATGAGTTCTTATCATTCCTACTTTCGTGGTCCATAGTTCTAGGATGTGGGGCAGATAAGGCTGGGGAAGAGGCAGACATGAAGCAGCCTGTGGACTTCTGCATATTGGATGAGTGAGGGGTGTTTTGTGTGGAGGACACTCTGCAGCTTGAACTCATGGAGTGCTTCTGCCCTTCCGCTTGGTCTTCCCAGTGGAAAGGTCCTTGTGTGTAGCCAAATATCTCTCAGTCCTGCTTGTTTTTCAAAATGCCAAATGCTCTCGTAGGTCTGTTTTGTGGTGAGATAATTCATAATGATGTGGGTAGCTTTAGTTTTCACCATTTTCCCTGTTATTTTTTTTTTTAGATTTATTTATTTATTTATTATATGTAAGTACACTGTAGCTGTCTTCAGACACCCTAGAAGAGACCATCAGATGGTTGTGAGCCACCATGTGGTTGCTGGGATTTGAACTCAGGACATTCGGAAGAGCAGTCAGTGCTCTTAATGCTGAGCCATCTCTCCAGCCCTTCCCTGTTATCTTGAAGATTCTGAATTCTCCTGGACTGGCATCTTCTATTGGACTTTTACTTTCCTGAGAACTGCTAGACTCAAAATAGAACATTGGCTAACATTGGCTTATTGTCATTTTGACTTTTCTATTAAAAACCCCTGGACTTATGTGTGTAATTTATTAGCTAAATGACATTAGAAACCTTTTTGTCTCAGTTTTCAAATAAAATGGGTACAATAGCACTTGTCTAATTGCAAGGATCATGTTAAGACTGTACTAGAAATTGATATATGGTGTTCAATTAATCTTCGGCATTTCACTCTTCCCTCCACATTGGTAACTATCTTCTTTCTCTTTTGTAGGTGTTCTCAGGGCCTCTGATCGCTCCTACAAGAAAGGACTGACTGAGGAACAATCTGCAAGAAATGAGTACGGTGGCTCCTTCTAGACTTAACAGATTTAAAATAGAATTAGTATTTAAACCCAACACTTGGGAGGCAGAGAGAGGCTGGCCAATTTCTGCGAGTTCCAGGCAAGCCAGAGGTACATAGGGAGACCCTGTTTCAAAAAGCAAAACAAAAACCCCAACAGAAAAACAAGGACATTAGGACATTGGCGGGACCCTCTACCCCTCATTTCTTTTCTCGAGACAGGGTCTCACTCTGCAGCTGAGTCTATCCTGAGACAGTATTAAGTCTGTGTGGACTAGAATTTCGCCATTTCTGCCTGTGCCTCCCAACTATGCCTAGGTGGAGTTTTTTTCTGCACATGGCAAGGAAGAGGACAAGAAAAGAAAAGGTTCACTAGTGAACTCTTTCCGTGGACCTAAGGACTTCAGTCAATTTAGCATGTCAGTTGTCTGTCTTCTCGTTAGAATTTTCCTTTTTCGAAATTAGCAGGTTCCTAGAGATTAGTCCTTTATTTTTAAAAAAGTGAAACCAAGGAAAACACTGCTTGTGTTCATGCTGGAGTTCCTGTCATGTGGTTATGGAGAATGTCTTGTGTGTCCTATTTCTAGCACCTCGGAATCTGACTAGCAGCATAGGCACCCCAAAAAAGTGTTTCAGGATTATTTTGGAACTTTTGTTATCTTTCCCACAGAAGCCTGTTGTGCCCACACTTGGCCACAAGCATATCCACGCCTAGAAATAACATTTATTCTAAGGATCTCTGCGCAAAGATTCTTGGGAAGTGGTTCCCCTTCTGCATTCTCCCGCTATTCCTCCCTTGGGGAGTCTTTGAAAGAACTGGCACGACTCGCGTTTCCTTCCCTTCTCCCACCTCCAAAGAACAGGCCGAGTATGGGCAGGAGCATAAACCAATCCTAAAGCGGTATTTTCCCTCCCAACCAATAGATACAGGCTGTAAGCACAGGGCGCCGCTTTTGCCGTCTTTCAGCCCGCCCCTCAAACTCCTTTTAGATTCTCCACTTGACAACTCACCTGACCAATGGGAAGTTCCTACTCTGAGGGAGGGGGCGGGACCCAGCCCAAGACAGACGGCTCCTTCTGACCAATGGGTTGACAGAAGTGCGGAAGGGGTGGTAGGCGGAGCCAATGGCGCGGTGCCAATCACGAGCATCAGGGAAAGGGCGGGACGAGAGTGTTAGCGGGAGGGAGGGGAAGGCCTGGGGATCCCAGCCGCGCTGCCGCCGCCGCCGCCGCCGCAGCCCGAGTTGCAGGAGAGAGAAACCAGCGAGAAAATGGCGGCCGTGGCTGCTGAGGCGGCGGCGACCGCGGCGTCCCCCGGGGACGGGGGCGCCGGCGAGGCCGAGCCGGAGCTAGAGCCCATTCCCGGCAGCGAGGCCGGCACCCCCCTCCCGGTCACGGCCACGGAGGCGGCGGTGCCGGACAGCGAGGCCGACGGGCGCCAGTCCGCCCCTCAGGCCGACGAGCAGCCGCTACCGCCACCGCCGCCGCCGCCGCCACCGGGGGAGCTGGCCGGTAGCTCCGAGGCTGAGGAGGCGAAACCGCCTGAGCCCGTGGCTGTCCGGGTCCCGCCGCCCGAGCAGCCCCCGGCCGACCCCGAGCAGCCGGAGGACGCGCCGCGGCCGCCGCCGGCTCCGGCGCTGGTGCCGCCGGCGGGCGGGGACTCAGCGGTGTCGCACCTCATCCCCGGCTCGGAGGTGCGGGTCACGCTGGACCACATCATCGAGGACGCGCTCGTCGTGTCGTTCCGCCTCGGGGAGAAGCTCTTCTCCGGGGTCCTCATGGACCTGTCTAAAAGGTACCGCCGGCCCCCGACAGCAAGCTGCCCGCTCCGCCGTGAGGGAGAGCGCGAACCCCGGCTGCTCCCGCCCCGCCCTCGGGTCCTGCGCGCCGCTCTCCTCGTGGGGCGCGCTCCGCGTGGGGCAGACGCGCGCGGCCCCGGAGGGCGGGCCCGGCCCCAGGTGTGCAGCTGGGGACGCGCGCGGGTGCAGATGGCTGGCACACCCCGCCTCCTCATCCCTAGCCCTCTGCGACCCTCTGGCTTGCGCACTGGGGCAGATGGGTTAATGCAAAATGCAGATGGATCCCCCAGAGAACCGGGTGCTGGGCGGGCGGGGGGTGGGGGGAAGAGGTGCCGCTTAGGCATTTGCCTGTCCTCAAATCAACCTTTAACTTTAGCGGGGCTGAAGAAAGGGGTGTGTGCTTTGGGCTTCCCAAAAGGTTACCTGTCAGTTGTTAAAGGAGGAAGAGCCCCGAGTTAATAAACCCTTTTTACTGTTATTAAGAACTGCTGGAAATAGTTCCTCGGAGGATCACTCTTCAATAAGGAGGTACCTTTTGCTAATTTTACTTATAGCTTAAAGAAATATTCAAGTCGGCATGAGCCCCTTGTTTTTTGAAGCTTTACTATCAAAGTGGTGGGTTTACAAAGAAATGTTTGCATGACTTTTTTCTTTGGCAGTGGTAGGGATTGACTCTCAAATGACTTCGGTCTGAGACTATGTTTACAGTTTAAATTTATGTTTTGACTAGAAGGTTGAGTTCACCTACCAACCTGTCTTATCCAGTATATTTTCACCTTTTGATTTAAAATGTTCTGGGCACTGCTTTAAAGAGGTAAAGAAGATAATGTTTTCAGTTTAGAGTTAACCTTTTTATTCTCTTCTTTTGCAGATAGGAAGTGCAGAGACTCCCATTCATGGCTCTCCATTCTGTTTCCTGCAACAGCACACACACTCTGGTGTCTCACCTGTTTGGAAATGGCTTAGTGCGTTTGATGTGTTTATGTATTTCTTTTCCTTTTTCTGTACTGGAAATTGGACCTAGAGCCTCCTGCGTGCTAGGCAAGCATTCTGCCCTGTAGCTACACACCCCCAGCCTTCTCCAGATGTTCTTTCTTTTACTTTTGAGACACACACGGTGTGGGTTAAGTTGTCCATGCTTACCTTGAACTTGCAATCATCCTGACTCAGCCTCTCCCAAGTACCGATGTGACAGGCATTTCCTATCATACCCCATATCCTGGCTTATGCTTTACTCTTAAATTCCTTGACCTCCTGTCAAGACACAGGAATTTGTTTCTACCTGGAAACAGCTATTTAAATTTTACATTGGAATATGTCGAGGGTGGGGGTGGGTGGGTGTTACCTTGGACACCACCTATTCGGTCGCTTGGTGTGCTTTGTTAGTCTTCAGGGTCCTTGCTTTTATTTATTCATTTATTTATTTATCGACTGACTTTGGGTTAGTGCTTTCATTGTTACTTTCGTTTTCATAGTTAGAAAGCTGAATAAATTGCTTTCTACTGGTGTTTTTAATAGCAAGAGAGACACTCTAATGTGTATGCTATTGAATCAAACAGAAGAAGAGGCCAGTGATTGTGAGAATCTGAATTTCAAATCTGCAAAAGAAAGGTGCGAACAGGTAAGTTTTTGGAAATAGAGTGGATGGTGATTTCTCATGTTGAGGTGCTCGTTCTGTCAATTTTAGAGAATTGTCATTTTGAGTTTCTCTCTCTTGCTAACAGCACTTCTTGTATATGATGACTTATTTTTGTGGGAGGAGCTTTTGAAAGAACATGGAGTCTTAGTCTTGCTGGTTTGAACTCCTGGGCTCAAGCTGATCCTCTTGTCTCAGCCTTCCTCCTGCTTCAGCACCCCCAGTAGCTGGGACTACAGGCCCATCTCTGTCCTACCTTGAGCATATCTCCAGACTTTTTATCCACTGTACTCAGGTCATGGCTACACTGTATTCAACAGACACTTTAAAAATAATTTGTATCTTATTTGAATAGGCCACTGAATTATACTTCCTGATAAAAAGTAACAAGAGCTCCCAATTGAATGGCAGACATTGTAGACATTGTATCATATAATAAGTTAGAGTCTTTGTAACTCTAGTGATGGTATATCGTTTACATGGGAGGCAATTAAGGCTTACTTAATTTGGCCAGTTAGCTTGTGACTGGCCAAGATTTAAATGTGTGAAAAGTTAGGTGGGGTAGCAAGTTTTCTTTTAGGTAGGAAGTAAAGAATTGTGTATTTTTCAGATTCAGTGCTTTTTCTGATTTCTAGCAGCTATGCAGGGTGCTGTAAAGGGCTGTGGGTCTTAAGCCAAGCAGAATAGTCTCTTAATAGTCAGGCTGCTTTGGAAAGTCTTTCTTTCTTTGAGTATAGGAGGGCATATAACATAATTTCAGAAGTTGGGGTTTCTGCCCTGAGATAATTGGGAGAATGTGTCAGTGTATTTGTGCTATTGTTTAGTCTTCCAGAGGGTTACTTACTGCATTTATTTAGTTATTTAGGTTTTTTTGTTGTTGTTTTTTGTTTTTTGTGGTGAGGATTGAATCACAGGCCTCAAACATGTTAAGTATGGCTTCTACCCCTATTGTTCTTTTGAGGGTAATTTGGCCAATTTACGTGAGTACAACCAAGCATAATGCATATAAATTGTATTTCTCGGTTTATCAGAAAGGACAGACTTTACTGTTGACCGACTGTACTTTTGATGAAGATATATCACCCTGTGATTTCATAGCTCTCTAGTCTGTACAAGTGAAACTATAATGTTTTCAGCAAGGTACTTCTCAGGATATACACTTCCCTTTAAGCAGCATGCGCTGTACCATCCCTTACTTCTAGAGGTCTTGGCCTTAAATGACACCATTAGCCTAAAATGAGGGTAGTTTGAATATCTTCTTAAAAACAAGCTTTGTTTATCATAGCATTAAAAAAATACTGAAAACCTATAAGTAAAGCATAAAGTTCATTCACTCTGGCTGTTTTATATCCATTCCCCTTAGAGACTTTAAGTTACTTGCTAAACTATCTGATTATTTTAGACAATATTAAATTACTGATGAACTTTTTGGTAGGCTTTATATCATGGAATATGAGCCTGTATGTGTACACTGCCCTGCTTCAACATTTATTAGAGTTTAGTCAAATGTATTAAATCATGCAACTGCCTCCATTGGGTGCTTTTTGAATGAAATCCCAGGCATTCGTGCGTAGCTCTTTGAACAGATAAGGGCTTTACCAAATAACCATAATTCCCAGAATTATAGGGATTCCAATTAGTTAACATGGTTATGGATAAATCTTACTTTCCCATAGACTTTCTCAGTTGATACCTGAAAGAATATTCTCTACATGATTTGGTTTGTTTGCTTGTTTTTGAAATAGGGTCCTAAGTTGCCCAAATTGGCCTTGAACTCTGGTTCCTCCTGCTTCTACTTCCCTGGAATTACAGGCTTGAGCCACAGTGGCTGATTCTTTCTTTCTTTCTTTTTCTCTTTTATTTTTCTTTTCTTTTCTCCCTCTCTCTCTCTTTCTCTCTCTCTCTCTCTTTCCTCCTCCTCTTCCTCCTCTTTCTCCTCCTCCTCTTTCTCCTCCTCTTCCTCTTCTTCCTCTTCCTCTTCCTCCTCCTCTTCCTCCTCCTCCTCCTCTTCCTCCTCCTCCTCCTTCTTTTAAATGACAAGGTCTTGTGTGTAGTCTTGACTGGTCTTGTACTAGCTGTGTAGCCCAGATTGGACTCCTCTTGACCTCTGTTAGGATTATTGGTATGTGCCTTGTTCAGATGGATTGTTTTATTTAGTATTATGTTTTAAAAAGTTAAAAAGCTACTTTGAAACCCTGAAAAATATTTCTGAATCCCTGAATTAAGGAATCATGAAGTAAGCATTGGTATGTTAAAGTATATTTTAATTTTTGTGGCACATACATGTTGTATTTTTATAAGTATCATATTCTGTGTATGGGGGACTGTTTATTAAAAATTGAAATGATTTCTTTTGAAAACTTCAGCATTTACTGCCTAGGACCTTAAATTTGTAGAACGTTTACTTGTTTTTAAAGGAAATATAAACCAAGACAATGATTTCTTTTCTTTACAGAGACCATGAACGTATGGTGCAATAGCCCTACTTTTGGTGGGAAAAATATACAGCCATTCTGGTGGAGCAGTGAGTAGTGGTGTCAGTAGTTTATACTAAGCTTTGAGGTTAAGGACATAGGCCCTCAAGTAGTTTTCATGAAGACTGGGTTGAGTTGTACATTCTTAAAAACGTTTGAATTTATTGGTGGTTATCTCTTAACTTGACAGGTGTTAGAGGGCTTTGTATAGTAAGTAAGGTAGCAGAGGCAAGTGCCAGTCACTTTCTGGTCTAGACAACTTCTAGGCTGTGCACTACTGTACTCTACTGTATGTGTGACTTCCTCCATTGCATGTTGCTTTAATCTCACTGTTTCTGTGGGCAGGCACAATTAGTTGTTGGTAAATAAAAATCTAGTTTGTATCTGAGAACAAAGAATTGTGCTATTTTTTTGTTTTGAGACAGAGTTTTTTTGTGTAGTCCTGGCTGGCCTGTAGTTTGCACTTTCTCTGCCTTAGCTTCCTTGAGTCCTGGGATTGCAGGGATGTATTTGCCTACCTCCCAAACAAAATTCTATCAATTTTATTAGATATATTTTTATATATAATACTCCCATCCCCCTTATGCCCACAAAATCTCTGTGGACAGGCTTGCTACATAGCCACGGGGGCCCTGAACTCTGATGTTCTCGTCTCCGCTTCCCAAGTGCTGGAATATCAAGCCTGTGTTACCACATGTACTTACAAATATTACATATTAGTAGCTGGATGTATTATTTATACTTTATGCCAGACATGCCTTATTGGACTTGAAGCTTTTCTTTGAGATAGGATCTCATTCTGTGATTCAAGCAGACCTGAAACTGTCCAGGATCTTTTCTGTCTTAACCTTTTTAGTGCTAGGATTACAGGCATAGCCATGCTTAGCTGGAGTTTCTAATAAGGTTAATTTTCAGATTTTTACATGTAAACAAGACCATATTTTACTGTGTATTATTTAAAGTCATGATGAAACTGTTGGTAAAAACAACTTTTTCTGGCCGGGGCTTGGGAGAGGGAGTGGTTAAATAATTTGAATATTAGTGCTTATCTTCACTGTTATGGCTGATTTCAGATGCTAAAAGGTGAAAGATGTTTTTAGTTATTTGGCCTATCAAGTACATCATTTCTTAGTGGTTTGGTTCTTTCTAAATTTCTAAATTAAGATGCACATTACCAGAAAGAAGCTTGCTATAGTGACTGCCAGGTACAGAAGTAAGTGAAAGTTTAGTTACATTATGCCTGGATTTAATATAGAATGACTTTGCTAAGCACAGTTTAGTTAGTACTTCTCAAA
This sequence comes from Rhynchomys soricoides, assembly GCA_019843965.1. NCBI lineage: Eukaryota > Metazoa > Chordata > Mammalia > Rodentia > Muridae > Rhynchomys > Rhynchomys soricoides. The sequence continues at coordinate 2,740,255 of JADRCH010000008.1, read as the reverse complement.
AGTGTATACATTTCTGGGGTTGAAAGATGGCTCCGTTCTTCTAGAAGATAGAGCTTCAGTTCTCAGCCCACACAAGACAGATTACAGCTGTCTGACTCCTGCTCCAGGGGATCCAACTTTCTGATCTCCAAGGGCACTGTATGCATGAAGTCTACATAAATACATGCAGGCAAAACACCCGTACATATATAATATTTTTTAAAATGCACAGATTTCTGAACTCATCCCCATCAATTTTACTTTCACTCAGTGTGATTCAGATGTAGGACCATTTTTAGGAGACATAGGTTTTTAGTGATAGTTTAGTTCAAACAAAATTGTGTAATTCTGTTACAAGAAGTTATTTTAACTTAGAATGGAATATAACTTGCAAACTAAGCAATGCGTTTGGAGGATGTACAACATGGGTAGCAGATCCAGGTTCTTGTTGAAAAGCTGGTACTTGGAAGTGGTTTCTTAACTTTAGCTGCCCGTTGCAGGTATAACTTGTCCATAAGTTTTAATCTGTATCTCTTTTAACCATTTCTTTTTTAGTTGCCTAACTGTAGTTTCCTTCTCATATTTCTGTTACCCAACAGAGCTGCCAAGCTTTACTTTCTTGACTTAATAATTACGCTGCACTTGTCATTTCTTTATCTTTATTTTATCTTTTTAATTTCTTGAGAACAGGGTCTTTATTTGTTTGTTTGTTTGTTTGTTGAGACAGGGTTTCTCTGTGTAGCCCTGGCTGTCCTGGAACTCACTCTGTAGACCAGGCTGGCCTCGAACTCAGAAATCCACCTGCCTCTGCCTCCCAAGTACTGGGATTAAAGGTATGCGCCACCACTGCCCTGCCAGGGTCTTTAGTTTAAGCAGGTCTCAATTACTCTGTAGTTGAGGTTGATTTCGAACTTTTAATTCTCCTGCCTTTGTCTCTTGAGTGCTACAATTAAAGATGGCATGCTGCCACCTCTTGTTTTTAGAGGTTGGGAATGTAGTCCAGGTTTCATCTATGCTTGGTAAGCACATAATCAAGTGGGCTACATAGATGCCTGTTGTTATGTAAGGCGTGGCGAGGCCCTTACTGTGGCTGGCCTTGTCTTACCCTTCTAAGTTCTGCAATTGCAGAACTTTATTTCTTCTACATTTATTATCTATTGGTCCTTTTTTATTTTTTTAAATTTATTTCTTTTCTTTCATTCTTTATGGGGGCTGGGTCACATAAAGTCTAGCCTTGCTTCAAACTTGATAGCTGAGTCTGGCTTTGAAGTCCTGAACCTCCTGCTTCTAATTCTTAGAGCTGAGATGGCAGATCTACTCTGGTCCCCAGGTGATTTTCTTCTTGCCTAGTGCTGAGGATTGAATCCAGGCCTTCATGCACATTAGAGAGGAGCACTCTATCACAGACTGTTTTGTTACTGTTGATATGTTGCCTAGGTTGACCTGGAACCTAGGGTTCTTCTGCTCTATCCTAACTAGTTACTGGCACTAACCCCAGTAGCCACAATGCCAGCCTACTCACCCCATGCTTCTTTTATTTGATACTGTGTTTTGGAGACCGAGTCAAAGGACAACTTGCAGGATTTATTTTTTTTTCTGCTTAAATTCAGGTTGTTGGCTTGGTGGCCAGCATCTTTACCCACTGAACTGGGAACCACCTTGCATGGCCCGTTTTTGTGTGTGTTTGTGTATTGTTTTGGGGGAGGGGATGGCGGGGGGGGGGGACAAGGGCTTGTTAAGTTTAGCTTTGGCTAGCTTGGAACTCACTATGTAGACCAGGCTGGCCTGTAATTTATAAAGATCTGCTTCCCTGTGCCTATCAAGTGTTGGGATTAATGGCCTGTGCCATCACAGTATGTTGTAACCGTCTTTTTTTTTTTTTTTTTTTTAAAGAGTAGGATCTGGGGCTGAAGAGATGGCTCAGCAGTTAAGAACACTGATCTTTCAGAGGTCCTGAGTTCAATTTCCAGCAACCACATGGTGGCTCACAGCCATCTGTAATGAGATGTGATGCCTTCTTCTGGTGTGTCTGAAGACAGCTACAGTGTACTCACATACATGAAATAAATAAATATTTAAAAAAAAAAATAAAAAAGAATAGGGTATCCCAGTCTGCCCTAAAGTTCACTAGTAGCTGTGGGAAGAGAATCTTGAGCTCCCTGTCATCTGTCTTCTGACTCCCTAGTCTTGGATTGCAGGAGAGCACCACCATGCCCAGTTTTTGTTATGCTGCATATCAAAAGTTGATTGCATGCCAGGGGGCATTTGGCCAACTGGCCTGTATCCTGAGCCCCACCCCTCCCTTTTTAAACTTACCTTTATTTTTTTTAATATCTGTGTGTGTTCGTGTGCATGTAAGTATGTTCATGTAAATATGTATGTGCATGCCATGGTTTGTGTGGAAGTCAAAGAACAACTTCTGGGATTCTGTTCTTTGCTACCATGAGTCCTGGGGATCAAATTCAGGTGTTCAGATTTGCTAGATAAGCCTCAATTTATCTTCTTTTTTTTTTTTTCTTTCTTCAAGAGCTTTGGTATACCCAGATATAGCTAGTTACTGGTCTGCCAGGGCTATATAAGGAGAACCTGTCAAAAAGAAAAAAAAATGGTTTTGGTGAAACTAAGATTAAGATTATTTCCTTGGCCTGGTGGTGATGGTGGTGGTCATGGTGGTGGTGGTCATGGTGGTGGTGGTGGTGGAGGTGTAGTACACCTTTAGTCCCAGCATTTGGGAGACAGAGGCAGTCGGATTTCTTGTTACTTCAAGGCCAGCCTGATCTACAAAGAAGCTTCCAAGATAGCCAGGGCTACACAGAGAAGCTCCGTCTTGATCCACCCTTCAGCCCCAGGCCAACCTCCCCCCCCCCCCCCCCCCCCCCCAAAAAAAAAAAAAAAACCAAAGTGGGGGAAAAAAAAACAAGAGAAAAAAAGATTTGTGTGTGTGTGTGTGTGGCCTTAAGGGTCTTAGACATATTGAGTACATACCATTACATTTCTAGCTCAAGCCAGTATTTTTTAATCTTTATTTTTTAATTTATGTGTTTGCGTGTTTTGCCTGAATGCATGTCTGTGCCATTTATGTGACTCGTTCCCATGGAGGCCAGAAGAGGGTGTGGGATCACTAGGGATTAGGGTTACAGGTAGTTATAAGCCACCAGGTGAGTGCTGGAAATCAAATGCTGGTCCTTTGGAGGGAGCCATCTGGGCTTTTAAGTCTCCAGCCGTTTCTCTAGTCCCAAGAACAGGTTTTGTAAACACCGATTTTTAGTGTAGTTTTGGTAGTGGGGTTAATTGGAAGTACTATTTTCCCCACAACACAGTAGTGAATGGTGGAATGTGTTTACACACCCACAAGCCGGCATGTGCCTACATACATACACTCATGTGCTTGCAGGGGCACTTGGAGGCCAGGTGACAACTTCAGGTGTCTTCATGAATCGTCCACCTTGTTGTAAAGTTTTAGCTTTGTTTTTAATTATATCCTCGTGTGTGTCTGCACATGAGTGCAGGTGACAGTTTATATAGGCCAGAGATGTTAGACCCCCTGGAGCTTTCTTGTTGAGCCACTTGACTTGGGTGCTGAAAACTGAGCTTGGGTCCTCTGGAAGAGCAGCAAGTGCCATCTTTCCAGCCACTTGCCTTGTTTTTTTTTTTGAGATAGTCTTACTAAGTGGGACTGGATGCTTGCAGTTCAGACCCAGGTAGTTAGCTAGTGAACCCTAGGGATCTGCCTGCCTCCACTTCCCCAATGCTGGGTTCACAAATGGTTTTGGAGATCAAACTATGTTCTGTTATTGGTAAGACCGCACTTCAATGTTCCCAAACTGTGTTTCTGCAATTAACTTTCTTTTCCTTTTTTGTTTTGTTTTTGAGACAGGGTCTTACTATATTACAGCTCTTGGCTGTCTGGAACTCCCTGTGTACACCAGGCTGGCCTCAAACTAAAAGACATTCGCAAGTACTGAGATTAAAGTCTTGTGCCACTGCACTTGGCTTATTTTGAAATTGTAGAGAACTCTATTGTAAAGTTTTTAACCTAGGATCTTTAATTTGTGCGTGTCTCTTGCCTCAGGATCTAATAGCTCAGGTTGGCTTGGAACATGGTATGTAGCTTAGGATGACTGCATTGAATCTCAGACATCTCTGATGAAATTATAGGCGTTTATCGCTATACCCAGATCATAGATAATTTTTAAAACTTTGCCCCATTGCTTTATCATTAATTTTTTTGATTTATCAATCTTTGTTTAAAAATAGTTTTTTTAATTTTATGTGTGAATGCTTGCCTGCATGTGTGTATGTTTACCATGTGCATGCTTGGTGCTAAGGGGTCTGGAAGTAGCCATAGGCGTATGTAATTGACCATGCTGTACCCGGGCCTGAGTTCTCTACAAGAGCCGCAAGGTGCTCTTAACCACTGAGACATTTCTATATCCTGTTTTACTGTTATGTGTGTAGGCTGAGCAGTTTATGGTGCCTACCTTTAATCTCAGCACTTGGGAGGTAGAGCCAGGCTAGTCTACAGAGTGAGTTCCAGGACAGCTGAGGCTACACAGAAACCCTGTCTTGGGGGGTGCGGGGGAAGTTAGGAAAAGAAAAGTATATCTAGTATGAGTGTGTGCATGTGTGTATATGCATGTGTGTATATGCATGTGTGTATATGCATGTGTGTGCAGCTGTCTCAGGAGGCCAGAAGTGTGAACTCCCCTGCAGCTGGAGTTCACATAGTTGTGAGCTGCCTGATAAGGGTAATGCTGTACAAACTGGTCCTCTGGAAAAACAGCCATCTCTCTAGCACCTGTTTTTATCATTGTTGGTATATACATCTTTCTCAGATGTGTTTGTATGCATACACATAACACACACACACACACTTTATATTTTTAAAAACAGTTTCATTGTTGCTATGTATAATGTGTGCGCATCTGTATGAGTGCTGACATGTTCCACAGTGCACGTGTGGGAAGATGGGCTCTTACTCTGTAGTATATGGGCTGGCCTTGACTTTACTATTCTTTTGCCCTAGCTTCCCCTCCAAAAATTGCTATGATTAGACTTGTGTTTCTGTAATTGCATCTTGAATTTCTCCCATATTCTTTTTCTTTTCTTTTTTTAAAGTTAGATTTATTTATTTTATGTTATGTGTGATTGTTTTGCTTGCATGTGTGTCTGAGCACAGATACCCCTGAAACTGGTATGTTAGGGGTGGTTGGGAGCCACCGTGTGGGTGCTGGGAATCAAACCCAGGGCTTCTGCAACTAGTGCTCTCAACCACTGAGCCATCTCTCCAGGCTTGCCTGCCTGCCTGTCCTTCCTTCCTTCCTTCCTTCCTTCCTTCCTTCCTTCCTTCCTTCC